>CAJQZP010001153.1:7075000-7387500 GCA_907164705.1 Parnassius apollo | reverse complement strand
AATTGTTTAGTTTACAAAAAGTTACAATGTACAATATTTTTAGTGTAAATCAAATGTATAAGCTACAATATCATAAATCATAAATGTAAAATCACAAATTTAAAGCCTTGGTTCGCGTCCCGTCTTCGGTCCGACTTTTTTTCCTTTTTTTTTTTTCAAGTTCCCTTCTTTTGTGAGTAAATCTATTATTTCGAGCCCTTTTTTAGTATTTTTTAAAAATGCGAAAATTTTAATTAAACTAATTGCACTCATGATTTTTTATTCAAAAAACCAGTTCAGTTTTTTTCTATTATGTCAATAAGATCAAAAAAAAATATTCATCAGTATGTAATTTGTATCTAAATGTAATTTCAAAAAAAAATCGGGTCATACGGGTACTTACATATAAAAATACATATAACAAACATTGCACCACAAGCGTTTTTATCATAAAGTATTATGTATATTTGTAACATTCGACCTTTGCCGTCTGTCTTTAACTTATATTGTTCTTTTTAACATATAACTGATGTGAAGCATCAACGTTGCGGGAATTCTGCAGTTTGCGATCATATCATGACACCGATTCCTGCCAAGGATGATGCGTGAGGCTATTGAAATTAAAAAACAATCTAATTTCAATAGAGAAGGAGGCTGGGTACTACCACCTGCTTAGGATCCTATAATCAATAAAATTAAAACTAAACCCAAGCATACCACTGCAAGACCTCAGGGTATAGTCAGTTCATTTTGCAAAGATCGGACCATAAACAATAATTAAAAAAGCTGAAGGTACTCCGGGTTTAACAATGACATCGGGACGTCAATCATCTCAGTCCCCCGTGACCATGGGTGCTGGAAAGCGCCCGAAACGTCGGGAATTACAAATAAAAGTAATTAAAAGTAAAATAAACGCGATAAAATCCGTAAAAGTAGTTTTAATCAATGTGTAGTGTTCGCGTAAATATACGCGCATGCACACACACACACACATACACACACACACACACACACACACACACACACACACACACACACACACACACACACACACACACACACACACACACACCACACACACACATCACACACACACACACACACACACTCGCACACTGTTTCTCTTATGTTAAATGTATTTAGTTAAGGGAGGGCGATGGCCTTGTACCACAAGTATCTTTATACTTATTCTTTATATATATTAAAGAAGTCCTCAAACTCGTACTAATATAAGAAGATGTTGGAAACAAATTTTCATTTGATTTCATTTCAAGTGTGCGTGTGTGCGCAGGGCGCGCGTGGTGTCGCGCGTGTCGGGCGGCACGCCGCTGGCGCTGCTGCCGCCGCGCCGCGACCTCCCGCAGTATCCGCAGCAGTCACAGCAGACGCTGCAGCCGCTGGATGCTGTGGACATCCTGCAGCTTCCCATCGTGTTTGCAGACGACGAGCCGCCTGCGCTCGTTCCGCCTGCGCTCGTTGCGCCAGGTGACACATCTAAAATTTTAATGGTCTTTCGAGCTAGACACATTTATCTCAGTTTTGATGTTAGAAATTACTCTCAAAAATATTTAAATAAAGGAATATAACTTGGTCATAACATTATGTTATATCACAAATGAAATATAAGTTATGTGAAAATTGGAAATAAATACATGATAACATTAAAATACTGGTTGGGACAGAATGTCCCTGAAGGGTGAATTGGTCAATTTGAAGGGTGAATTGGAAAAAAAAGCTTTAAGATTCGTAAAAAAGGTTTTTATTGTTTAAAAGTACACAAATTACTATGTTTTTTTCATGATTTTTTGAAAATTATAATGTCTAAATGGCGGTCTTAGCAAGTAATAACCATATTGAACCTTTCAAAGAAGTGTTCAGCCACTCTCCCCAGCATATCTTGAGGAGTTTCAGCGGTAAAGACCTCAATCGTCTGTTTTAGAGTTTCAAAGTTTCGAGGTCGAAGTTTGTATATACCAGCTTTGACGTATCCATCCCCATAGAAGAGAGTCACACGGGGTTAAATCGGGGGAGCGAGGGGACTATGGAATATACCCCTACAAAGAGGTCATGCAACCGGAAACGAGCATTTGCAAAGAAGAAGACTTCTGTGTTGTGCTCCTTGCTATAATTTTCCACGTGGGGGCGCAGTCTTAATCCAACTAGTTTTGTAGGAACTGTGGATCCGTTAACGTTATCACTACAAAAGCCCGTTACATACTAGACCACGGCAAGGTGACTACTGGAAACGGTATTGCTCCCCCGATATAAAGGCTTCTGCCACGCCTCTACTCGGTCTGAGAGTCTTTCAGTGAGTTTTTGAAACTAGGAACTGTATTATGCCCCACCCGGTAGATGAAGTATGCAAATCTGAGGAAATATAAGGTTAACAGGACAGCGTCTTTACAATATAACTTGTTTTACATTTAGTAAAGTTATTACCTCAACGGGGAAAATTTATTACAGTTGTACTCGTAGAATTACTGAACGATTTCTAAAATGATTGAATGACTGCTCGTAGCTTCCTATGCGGTACTTTATACTGGTAGAACAAGTGGTACAGTTCTACTTGTGTGTTTACTAGAATGTGTAAGTCAAAGTGTTCTGCGCAGAGTCGAACATCGCGGAGGGCGCGCTGACTGTGCGGAGCGGGGTCGTGCGCGGCGGAGGGGGTGCGGTCGGGAGCGTGCGCGGTGCGGGGCGCGGGCGAGGCGCGCGCGGGCGCCTTACGCGCATCATCGTGGCGCGCCGTGCACCCGCCGCCCCCGCGCCCCCGCACATCTCCCCGCGACAATACCAACGAGTGGCACCGCCCTAGCGTGTATCGACCAACGTGCTACGTAGAATTAATAAAACGTCATTTAATAATGAACCGTGTATTAATTAAAACCTAAAAACTACACAACATCGCTTTCTTCAATAAATCAACCAAAATAGGAAACTGTACAATAAAACACTCTCGATTGCTAAACGTCTATTCACAAGCTTTGGCAAACTATCTACAATCATCATTATTTTTCTTGTAAGTAATTACCACCTACCCTATACACAGTCTGTTCAAAAAGTATCGCGAATTTTGTATTTTTTCAAAAAGTATTTATTTATTAATGAATATCTATTTTGTCTCCTTCAAAGTAATCCTCCTCGGATATAATGCACTTGTGCCAACGTTTTTTCCAATCCTCGAAGCACTTAAAAAAATCATTTTTCGTGATCTTCTTCAGCTCCTCCTTCGATGCCGTCCTTATCCCCTCAATCGTGGCGTAGCATCGTGCTTTCATGGGCCTCTTCAGTTTTAGGAACAGGAAAAAGTCACAGGGGACCAGGTCTGGGGAATACGGTGGCTGTGGGACCTTTACTGTGTTGTTTTTGGTTAAATATTCGGGCTCAAGCACCGACGTGTGAGCCCGCTACTCACATTACACATTATCATGGTGCAAAAGCTAGTTTTTGTTCTTCCACAAATCCGGGCGTTTCTGGCAGATTGCTTCGCGCAAATTGTGCGTAACTTGCAGATAATATTCCTTATTGACCGTACTCCCTGTTGAAAGAACTCATGATGCACCACGCCTCTGCCATCGAAGAAAACTGTAAGCAAAACCTTCACGTTTGACCGAACTTGGCACGCTTTTTTCGGTCTTGACTCATGCGGCAGCTTCCATTGGGATGATCGAGCTTTGATTTCCACGTCATAACCACAAACCCATGTATCGTAACAAGTTATGACCCTCTGGAGCATATTTGGATCGTCACCGACCGATTCCAACATCTCCTGAGCAATGTTAACGCGATGCTGTTTTTGGTCGAAAGTGAGCAATTTTGGCACGAATTTCGCGGCGACCCGACTCATGCCCAAATAATTAGTTACCATCGAATGGCAAAAGCTAATCGATATGTTTAGGTCCTCAGTAACTTCTCCAACGGTGATTCGATGATTGGTTATTTTTAATATATTGATATTTTATCATCATATAAACATTTTATATAATAACCAAAAGTGTGTACTTCATTATTCTAATTATTATGTGTGAAAGGCTTGGATGGATCATTAGAACATGATTCTATTGGTTTTAAACATGCTTCAAAATCAGCATTAACTACGAATGGCATCTCTAACTTTTTTTCATAACTATCAAATTCAATTTAATCATTTGAAATAGGTTGACCCACAAACTAATAAGAGTACGTACACATACGAGTACGTACGTGTACGTACAGATGACCGTCTTCCATACAAAAAAATTGGTCTATAGCGAGCACTGACCTCTATATATACAAGTACGCTGGACTGGCTATACCAATAAAAAATTACTGCAATTTAAAACGCCGCTAAAGGATGTCTTGAAAACTAAAATTGACATAATATGCCAAAGTCTGTTGTCTTATTTATATTGTCATTAAGTCTGTATTTTGAACTTTTAAACTAAAAACGAAAGTATTTGATGTTGTTTGATTGTGTATAATATTAGTTAGTACATAATAAGAATTATTTTTATTAATAATGAGATTGTGCGTAATCTGTAAAACTCGTTACCAAAAGGGAAGTGGTATAACATTTCACAAGTAAGTGAATTTGCAGCAAATATTAAACAAATTAAAGCTATTTGATAATATAAGTACTTAAAAATTTGTTACTAATCTTAATATAATATTATATACCAACATGTTTGGCTGTATATTACTGAGTTTTGATAAACAATAAAATTCAATAGGGTTGTCGAGTTCCTTGTCTAAAATACTTATCGATGTTCTTTCCTACCCATATCTGTTAACAAACAAAGTCGCCAACAACAGATTATTATCAAATTTTTATTAATTAACAGGTTTCCAACCGAACCTAGACTAAAATTATGGCCTAAAAGCATAAATATTGTGAATTGGCGTCGGATACAAAATGATCATATTTGTTCCAAACATTTCACAGACGACTAGACATGAGAACTGCATCACTTTGAAAAAGTGCAGTATACCGACAATATTTTCTGGTAGTACCAGTACCAGTAAGTATAAAATTATTAGATTATTATTTCGAATGTTTTTTTTATTTCTTCTTTCCTCATTTTCCACCAAACTCAAGGGCCATAGCTAAGTGTCGAAAAGTCGCCTGATGATGTCGAGCTACGTTGGATGAGTGTTAGTGGGCTGCGGCTAGAGGAGATTCCTCTCCATGTACCGGTGTAGTCGAGGTGGAGTCGTAATGGAAGAGGAGTGTTGGTATGGCGATTGGCGATGCGCCACTCGACTACCTTTCGCGACTTTGGTGAGGCTGCACCACTTAATGCTACCAAGTGCTCATTTTCCCTGACTCCATTCACATATCGGGCTCGGGGAATCCATAGTGCAGGTGGAGTTAGAGGCCACGAAGGGCGGTGTGGCTTGTGTTTCTGGTGCGCCTTATCTGAGAATGAAAATGGGGAGAAGTCAGCAACTAAGGAGGGGTTGCCATTGGGCGCCTGGCGCCTAAGGGGCCGCGAATGTGCATGGAAGCGTTTCCGTGGCCCTGCCAATTTGCGGCAGAGGTAGAACACCAAGGGGTTTTAGTAAGTGCGAGTCTGGAGATTTAATTCTCTCTCGATTCTCAAAATTTAATTTGTGCCTTAACTTCGTAGTGGCCCTACTTTAATTTCTTTCTTATTTACAAATTCTGGCCATCGTTTACATTCACGGTTTTTGACAGCTTCCTCTTGCGCAATATCCACCGACAAAGGTAATCAAGTGTTCGCTCAAGATAATTGATAGAATCAGGCGTTACCTTGCGGAAATCCATTATAATAAAAAATAAAAATATAAATTTCTTCGCAACCTTCCGCTAAATAAATACAATGATGTGTCTTACCTGGATTAAAGAGCACCTCCCACCCTCCCTCAATTGCATGCACTAACTCCGTCACCACTAGTCCCAGCACCACTATTCCAGGTAAGACACACCATCGACGATAATAAGACACGTGTTTCGCCCTCTACACGAGGTATCCTCAGGTAATGTAGATTCTACGGCAGCTGACCGCTAAGTGAGCGGCGAGTCGAAACATCTGCTATTTATACATGCCGACACAATCGCTCCCCACCAAAGTAGCGAGTGACCGCGCCGTGCTATAACAAACCTGCGACTAAATATCATTATTGTTATGATTAATATTTTTAAATCCTATTATTATTATTATTGTTTTATTGATATTACTAGCTGTTACCCGCGGCTTCGCCCGAATGGTCACTGGGAAATGAAAGATCCATTGCTTTTTGAATTGAAAGAAAACTGAGTTTTATAGATTTGTCAAAGATGCAGCCATTAAAAGGAAACTGAACAAAATTGATTCGTCAGCCTATTTAAATGTTTTGAAACGCAGAGTATAGGAAAGCATGAAAATAGCCTGTTTATTACAAATGGAAATGGGATATTTTTTTAATTAAAGGAAACTAAGCATAATTATACGTCAGGGATGCAGACTTTTGAAAAGAAACTGAGCTAAATTAATTCGTCAGAGATGCAGTTTTCTGAATTGAAAGGAAACTGAGCCAAATAAAAGATCCGTCAGAGATGCAGCCTTTTGAGTTCAAAGGCAACTGAGCTTAATAGGTCCGTCAGAGGTGCAGCATTTGGAATTGAAAAGAAACTGAGCTAAATAGGACATTTTTAATTGAAAGGGAAGATCTGTGAGAAATTCTGATTAATTGATTGTGGGAATTTTGGAAAAAAAATAACTGAACACTATTTTAAGACGCTACTGTACACAATGTTATATGTTTTTCCATTCGGGGAAAGAATGTGGAGATTCTGGGCATTTGACACACGCGAACATGCTATATACAGCTGAACATGAGAGAAGCACGGTTTTTCTAAGTTGACCCCTGCTACCTGTAACGTTTACCCTTGCGCTTTATTAATTGTCATTGCAAAACTGAGCTTAATAGGGAACTGCATCCTTTTGAATTGAAAAGGAAGATCCGTGGGAATTATAGGGATCCGTGGTATAATAACATTGTCACCTTTTCTTACGCATGTCAAAATTGTAGCACCGATTATGTTCCGTCCAAGATGTGTCACACGCAGCCTTGTCCCGTTACATAACCGAGGAGCATCGAAATTTTGCATTAGCATGACTGGGACGCCTAATTTTAATTGAAGCTTATGTGGGGCATACCTGACAACTCTAGAGAATTTAGAAACTCTACGGGATATGACGTGCTCTGTTCTGTGTCCATAACTGTGTCTACTGACAAATACTCTGTTATTTCTCATGCTACTTCGTTTAATATATCTGAATTTATTTTGTTAACGCTCTCATTTTTTGGTGCAAGAATCGCCCTTTCACATAACCATTTGTCTTCATGCATGTTGTTCGTTAAATATGAACAAACGCTCGCAATTAATTATGAATGACTCTGTACTAAATTACAAAAATCTCTCGTTAATTTAACGCAGCCCTCAGCATCCGTTTCCAACCGCCCATCGCCAATTTTTAATAGTGTGTCAGCATAGTTTCCAGCATTGATATCATTACAAATGCACTCTCATATTCGTAGTTAAACTGAATTTCGTCACCTTGTTCCATAAAATAGACGACTTGAGGCATGCTTTAATTTCATCTGCAGTTGTGCCCTTTTGAATGACAGGTAAAGTTTGAAGAAAGTCACCAGCCAGTAAAACCGCCATTCCTCCTATTACATCGGTATTGCTGCGCAAATCCGCGGAGCGTTCGATTTAGTGCTTCTACATCTTTTTTATGCGACATTGTACTTTCGTCCCATACTAAAAGTTTGCATTTTCGTAGCATTATACCTCGTGCACTATTTTTGGTAAAGTTGCAGATCGGCGATTCTTCCTGGGCTAGATTTAGAGGGAGTTTTAAAACAGAATGTGCAGTGCGGCCCCCGCTTAGCAGCGTGGTGGCTATACCGGAGGAAGCTATGGCCACAGCAATGTTTTTATCTTTCCGTACTTGCGCTAATAATAAATTTAACAAAAATGTCTTCCCAGTTCCTCCAGGGGCATCTAAAAAGAAAAGTGCACGATTTCCAGATTCAATTTGTCCTAATACTTTGTCAAAAACTCGTTTTTGTTCGGGAAGCAAGCGGGGTACAAATTCGGCTACTTGCTGCTGCAAAGCTGGTATATCGTAGATTGTTTCACGTATAATTTCATCACTTAGTTCATTTTCGGTTGTTCGCTGAGGGCTTATCATTCCAAAGTCGCTTAATTTTTTGCCTACCATTGCCATTACTTTATCTTCAATTTTTCCAAGTGCTTCATTATAAATGTGTTCATTGTATGTCATGTTCGCGTGTATCTACTGTAACCTTCGCAAAATATCTTCTGCCATGTACTCTTTATATTTGTCCCACAATTCTTGTGCATTAGATAGCCTGCAAGATGATATGAGAGTTGCATAAAGATCCCTAATTTTGGCTGGTGACTGGCATTGCACAGCTTCCTCCATGGTTTCATCTCAGTGATTATCGTTTTCTAAAAGATGCAGAGCTTCACATGCTTCTCTATAAGTTGCGCATTCCTGACCGTTGACAGTTTTAAGGTCTTTATATCCTGTAGGACCCGAACATGGTGCAGCAGCAATCGTGAACAGAAACATTCAAAATTAGTTACATGGACGGTATACACATGACCAAGGGCATCTGATGACTTTACACCGGGCCAATTTGCAACAGGCGCGCCTTGAATACGGCGTTTCCACTCCTTCCTAGATGTGTTCCAAGTATAATAGCGGGGGACTTCAGAATATAACAACGTTTTTGCAAAGGCGTCGGTTTGACAAAGTTGAAAGAACGATGTTAGTATAGTTTTTGGCGATGATGCAATTCTTTCTTGGAAATTTCTTTCGGTAAAATATACACGCTCTAAATTTTCTAAGTGCACAGCAAGGTGAGTAACTGTTGGATGCCTTTCGTGTAAAGGAAAGCCAAGGAGACACCATGCTGCCTGCACGCTGACATAACGCCCTGCTTGAAAGGTCTGTACTTCATTAACGGGATTTGCCTCACCTTCACTGCTGAAATTAAATATTGCTTGGTCGCTTCCTTTCTTTATGTACTTACAGATATACTTGATTGCGCGGACAGAGCTACATGCTTCTACATTAATGTGGTCATTAAACATTTGACATAGAATGGGCGAATACGGGACAATCCATCTGTTATCTAAGGTTTCGAACGCTCCAGAGCGAGATTTGATTGTAACTTTCCTGTCACCATCTTCGGGAGCTCTGCGTCTGTATAAAGGGTAGCCATTGTCATTGTGCACTGTTTCTTTTAATAGCTGTTTAGGGAATTTCTTTGTACATTTTCCTTCTTTCATACATGGCGATATTGAATTTCGTGCTTCACATGGACCGTGAATCATATTTCGGACGATGGTATCATACAATTCTTTATCTTGCTCAGGATCCGGAATCTCGGCGCTTATATGTCGTCTATTTGGCTGGGCCGCAACTTCTTTTTAAGCCATATTAGAATGTGGGTATGCGGTAATCCTCTTTTTTGCCATTCAATTGAGTACATGAAGCACTGCACCTCTCCGAAAATTTTCCCTTTGTTAATTACATACATTAATTTTTGTACTTTTAATCTAAATACTCTAGTAACTAAATCGTGTCTGTCAGTACTTTTTTGGCCCGGCATTAGCTCCTCGGTTATTTCTTTCCATGCGGGATTGCAATTAAAAGTAACAAAAATATCAGGTTTTCCGTAAGTTCGTACATAGGCGAATGCGTCTTGTGTGTACTCATGTAGGTAGCAGGGACTGTTAACGAATGATGAGGGCAGAATTACCATTTTACCTAAATCTCTGGGGTTTACATTGGCGTCGCTAGAAACTGCATCTTGTAAATGTATATAATTCTCAATGCGCAGCTTTTTTATTTAAAGATATATAACGGAGACGTTCACTTTCTACCTTCACATACATGTCTACCAAAAATTGATGAAATAATTGTCTACACCGGTCTAAGAGGTTAAAATCATTTTATCACAACATCATGTGATCCGCATAAAAATCCATACATGATACTTTTTTGTTCGGAGTAGGCTCCTTTGTGACCGGGTTAATGAGTGGAATTTGAAAATGATAACCCAAGTAAGTCCAAATTCCAAGTAGGCCTCTTACCACGTAACACGTTCAAAACAGGCAACTAAATTCGAGGCGGTCTAGACGAGATCCAAATATTCAATAGTAAATTAAAAATGGCGCGCACAATTAACACAAGCTTTCGGCCTTTCAAGTCCAAACACCGGCCGCGCGCAACCGTATACCAGTCACAAACAATACTTAAAACGGTTACAATAAAATTATATAATATGGCCTCGTTATCACGAAAAACAAATTAAGATAACACTGAAAGAGGCTCGCAACGTATATTCGACCCGGGCGTCTCGCAATTAAACTCAAGAAATAAGCCTCGTTATCACGGATACGTACAAATATAAGATAACACAAGGAGGCTGCTGCAATTCTTAAGTAACACCGGCACGGCCGCAGCGCTTAGCGATTCTTGCAGACTGCCACGCTTGCTGTGCGCGTACGCCACAGCAAGCCTCCGCCTTCCGCGCAACGCTAACCGTTTCCCCACCCCGCTCGAGACAATCGGGCGTAAACAGAAGGTTTTGTCTATTTCTGAAGTCCGTGATAATATCAAGCATAATCATCGTTATGAATACTCCCGTAGGTCATCCAAAAAAGCATTGGAATGAGTTCAGAAATCTTTGAAAAACACACGAGCTCGTGTAAAAGTCCTATCGCAACATGTGAAACGATTAAAGGTCAGAATTATAATGTCCTCCAGACCGAATTTCGATCACGGCGGCCAGCCTCTACGGAGAGTAGCCATCGGCGCAGGACAGGATTATAGTGTCCGAGTGTATGCGCAAGCACCGGTGCACTCTATTCTATCACTCTCATATTCCAATGGGACGGTAAACCGACACGACCGGAGAGAGATCAGGCGCAGGACCAACGGCTTTACGTGCCTTCTGAAGCACGGGGGTGATATACAGCCAACTTCCTGACTCCTGGCAGCTATTGAGAATTTCTTAACGGAAAAACTCAATAAATAATTTTTTGTCCCGACTCGGGATTCGAACCCAGGACCTCATGGTCAGTAGTCGTACCACTACAACCACTAGACCAACGAGGCAGTCAAAAAAAGATCAGCATTACTTGTTTAAGAAATGTAATTATTGAATTAAAGAGAAGAAAATTAATTAACGATGACTGTGCAATTCTATTAAATCTGTATGACGACTTCAAGTCACAATCGTTTAAAAGAATAATATTAATGGTAAAAATGTTAGCCGTGCTAAGTATCAAAAATATCGTTTAGAAGAAATAGATTCGCCAACCCTGCATGATGAAATAAGTGAATTTTTACACCTGTTTTGGGCAGTATCTGGCTCAAACGTAAACGAAACGTCTAAACAGTGCGTAGGATATATAGCAGGATTTGTCATTCGAGCGATACGAAAGAAAATTAGATGTGACTATTGCTTGATAGCTCGCGAATCTGTACCACAAGATTCTGTGAGGAATCGCAGGAATGGTATTGCTCTCGTTGTACAAAAAAACGAGGGGTGATTTAACTATGCCTTCTACAAGTGTGGTAAATATGTGTTTATTGGTTGAGTCGTTATTCCGCCATGCTGTTAAAAATAATAATGGTAAACCTCCGATAGAACCGAATTTTTCTGCAGTATTAACTGCAAAGGTACTAAAAGATCTTATAGTTAAAACGGAAATGTTTGTGAATGATGTGTGTGAATGAAAAAAAAATGTTTCCTGATCTACAATACCATTTTAAGGACACTTTGGTTTCAGATAATTTTACTAGCCACTTTCACATTCTAGTAAAACATATTAACATCAAATATATAGAAATCCGTCCGCATGCAGCTACAAAAACTTATTCCCTGTACATTATAGGCGATAAAGTACGTAATTATTTGTCTCGACAAATTATTTGGGCTATAATACATTCCATTACAGTCTATAAAAGTCAACTGCTGAAAATAGGCCTCCTTCGTAGATTGCCTCATGGGGAATTTTGTTTTAGTTGCCAGTTGCCATGCTTGGCAAGCGGGTTGGCAACCACAGTTTTGTATTTTAGTCGTTATTAAGAAGGCGTTGCTGCCCATCTCCTGTTGCAGTTTCCCTCTGTCGCCTCTTACGACACTCTCGGGATGACATGGGCCAGTGGAAATTCTTACACCGCCACTACACGGAGTAACAACTTTTACATAAGAAAATATTAAAATAGTTTACTTCCTTTTCTGCTTAAGAATTCGTATAGTATTAAGTTTGGTACCTTTTTTTTTTTGCGGATGGAAAATCATCTAATGACGCCTTTCGCTCTGGGTGGAGCGTAAGGAGTGTCAGACTTTTACTGACTAAAAACCATCCGTGTTCCTTCAGTGCCCTTACGTTCCGGAGCCGCGGTATCTCTTTCGAACAGCCCGCAGCCCCGGCAGGCGTCGGCCCTTACGGGCCCCTTCACGCTGCTGACAGCTCTTGGAGGCGCGCGTGGAACAAAACGCGCCGTCGACACGGCCTGTCGTCGTTAGACGGACGGACGGCGAGCTACCCATTGCTCGCCGTCCACAGGCCCGCGCCCACGGTGGCCGGGGGCCACGACGTAGCCTCCGACGCCCGGGGCGTCTCCCGCGGCGGCCGGGGAGGAAAGCTGCTGCTCTCTTCTTCTCCCGCTCCGCCACCTCCTTCGCTAGCATCACTGCTTCGCAGAAGGTGGTGACGGCATCCCATTCCGTCTCGCTCCGGACCATGGCTTCGACCAGGGCCGGACGCGAGAGGTCGCCGCCGCCTATCACCGCTACGAGGACACGGCGGTGCTCCGCCCAAGCAGGGCACACCTCCACGGTGTGTTCCACCGTGTCCTCCGGTCCATCCTCGCAGTGGGAGCAACCGGGCGTTTCCTCCCGCCCGATTCGGTGCAGGAACCTCCCGAACACACCGTGTCCGGTGGGGACCTGCGTCAGGCGGAAGGTGAGGATGCCGTAGCGTCTCTCAAGCCACTCCTCAAAGAGGGGTCTTATCGCCGCTATAGTGGCGTGCCCAGCACGGGGTTGCGACAGTCGCTCTCTCCATGTCGCCATGAGATCGTGCCGGAAGTCTGTCCGCTGCGCGACAACTTGCCGCAGCAGCGGGGTTTCCCCCATCATAGTGCCTCCGCGCGCCATTCGTGCAGGCGCGCGAGGACTATCGCCTCCAGATCCCATGGCGGCAATCCGGCAAGGAGGCTCGCCGCCTCGCGGGAGATCGTGCGGTAGCCGCGAACCATTTTCACGGCAACCACCCTTTGGGGCGCGTTCAGGTGGTGGACGGCAAACCGCGCCGAACCACGCGCCCACACCGGGCCCCGTAAAGGGCCATGGATCGCACGATCCCCGCGTTCACCCCGTCATAGTTTCCGCCGCCACCTCGTACGACCCCCTTGTGCCAGTACCAGCGTGTCGTCAGCGTAACAAACTATGCTGACGCCGGTAGGGAGGTCGGCGCGCAGCACCCAGTCGTAACCGATGTTCCACAGAGGTGGCCCCAGAACCGAACCCTGTACGACACGCACGACATCTCTCGCCGATTCCACTCACCGTTGCGACCGGGGTAGATGACGGCCCTGTCCGTCAGATAGTCCCCGACCATACGACGGAGATAGGTCGGCACCCGGTGATATCGGAGTGCCTCCCTAATGCAGCTCCAGGACATGGAGTTGAAGGCCCCCTCTGGCCACTGCATCCCCCGTCGTGAGGGCTCTCACGCGCATGATGGCGTCCACCGTAGAGCGCCTCTTGCGGAAACCAAACTGGTGTTCCGCAAGATCCGGCCCCGTCCCCGCAAGGTGCTCGGCGAGGTGGTTTGCAATGACTCTTTCAAAGAGCTTGCCCACCTCGTCGAGCAGCACCACGGGCCGGTATGCGGACGGAGAGTCCGCAGGGGGCCCCGGCTTCCGAATGAGGACCAGCTTCCCCGTCTTCCAACGAAGCGGGAATTGGCCTCTCTCCAAGCATGCGCTTAGGAGCCCTACCAGTCGGCGCCCGAGAGCCTCCGAGGCCAGGACCCAGGCTTTGCCAGGCAAGCCATCGGGTCCTGGGGCGGTATTCCTGGCCTTGAGCCTACGTACTGCCACTCTCAGGTCTACCCCGGTCCCTTACGGGATGTCGTCGTCGTCGTCCTGGTGGTCCGCTTCCGGCACCGCAGGTAGCGGAGCCATAGGCGGGGGCGGATGTTCCCCTCGCGCAGGGAACAGAGCGCTCCCCACGTCCTCCACGAGCTGGGGCCTGAGACTCTGCGTCAGCGGGGGGGCCCAGGTGCGGAGTTTATCCCGCACTATCTTGTAAGGGCGCCCCCACGGATTTCTGTCGAGAGTCTCCAGCATCTCCTCACGGGCCCGATCCCGGGCCCGCAGGACAGCCTCCCGGAGGGCGGTCTTCGCCGCTCTGTATCCCTCGTACAGCTCCGCCTCAATGGCTGCCGTATTCGGTGGACGAATGCGGAGCCTGCGATGCCTGGCGTACAGGTGCCGCGCGGCGACACACGCCTCGCGCAGAGACGTCAGCTCACGCGACCACCAATACACCTGACGCCGGTCGCTTCCTGGCCGGACGCGGGGCATTGCCACGTCACATATCTCGGACATGGCCTCCTGGAACCACCCTGTCTTATCATTGACGTCGGCAGGCCTGTCCGGGGATAACACCCAGGCCTGCACGATCGAGGCTTCCAGGAGGAGCTCCTGGTCCAGCTGCTTCAGCGCCCAACGCGGACCACTCGGGGCCTGTTGGACTGGCGCGCTCGAGGGCTGGGTGGAGACGTCAAACCGGATGTACCGGTGGTCGGAGTAGGTCTCCACCCCCTCCATGACACGCCAGTCAATGGCACGCGGCGACAGAGCGGGGCTAGCGAACGAGATGTCCACCACCGACTCGCCCCGCATCCTTACACACGTGGGGACAGAACCCCGATTTAGGACGACCAGGCCTGTCTCCAGAGCCCAGTCTTCCACCATCCTACCCCACACATCTGTACGACGAGAACCCCAAGCCAAGTTCTTGGCATTGAAGTCCCCGAGGACGAGTACGGGGAGGGGATAACTTCCGACGACGACTGCTCTCAGCTCTGCAAGAGAGTTGTGGAGCTCGGCGAGAGATCGGTTCGGGGAGAAGTACACCCCCACAACGACGAACTCCCCGAACCGTGCTGCTACGCACCCCTGACCCCTCTTGACACCTTCAAGGGTCGGGGTACCGGCGGCGGCCGAAGAGATGATGGCCACTGAGCCGTTAAGGTCCGCCACCCAGTCCTCCCTAGGCCAGACAAAATACGGCTCAGCGACCACAGCGATGTTAATCGACCACTGCGCCATACTCTGGAGCAATAGATCCTGAGCGCAGGCGCAGTGGTTGATATTCGCCTGGAGGAAGCTTAATGGGGCCGTTATCGGCATTCCATTTCAGCTTCCTCCACGGGGGGCCCCTCTGCGGGCGTCGGTGTCGCGGCGGCGGCGGCGGCGACAGTGACAGCTGTGGCGGCGGCAGTTGCGGCTACGGCGGAGGCCACAGAGGCGGTGGCGGCGGAGGGTCCTCCCTACCCGCGGCCTTGGCCTTGGCAGGTGGCACGCAGGCCTTGCTTCCGGCCCGGTGATCGGCTGGCTTGCCGGTCGCCGCACATGCATCACAGTGCGGCGTGGCGCAGCAGGTCGCCGATATGTGTCCGGGCTGACAGCAGCGGAAGGAAAGGCCACTGCGGTCAACCTCCGAGGCGCATCTCACTGATACGTGGTGCGCCACGAGACAGCGATAGCACCTCAGAGGTCTGGGCTCCAGCAGCTTAACCTGCGCTGAGACCCAGCCCACCAGAAGCCTTCGGCCCTCCACTATGGTTTTGGCCGCCGTAACAGGGCAGCAACGTGGCGGCATGCATACCCTGTTGGTCCGGGCGTTTTGCCACCAGGTTAGACTGGTTCTCGGGGGGGGTCGGTTCGTTCTCCTTCTGGAGAGTCTCCATGGCGGATGTCAGGCGGGCCACGTCCGCCCGCAGCTTCGCCACCTCGTCCGCATTAGGCCCGGCCCTAACAAAGTTGGCCTCCGCAGCCGCCATGATGGAGGCGGCGGCCCCGGGAATGGCCGTGAACTTCGCGGAGGGCTTTTGCTTGTAGGCCACGACCTTGTCGCGGCCTCCACCTCCTTTACGAATCTGGCCTTACGCTCCACCTCGGAGCCGCCAGTCGCACTCCTCTTCGCCTGATACCCGAGCCGTATCGCCCGAGTGGTGCCCCTCCTCGGCAAGCTTTGCCGCTCGTTCGGCCCTCTGATTGGCATTCCCCTTGCCTCTCAGCCCGCCCCGCCTGTTGGTGGGGATTTTCCGGGCCGAAGCCTCCTCTTCACCGGATGACGGCCCCTGGTCGCCATCCCGCCTGGACCGCTTGCGGAAGAACTTACTGGTCTCCGCGGTCCCAGGCCCCACGCGTCGGGAGCTCTCTGGGCCTCCCACGCTGCTCTATGCGGCGTCGGACTCTGTCCCCGCATCGTTCCTCCTCTACGTTGCCGTTGCCGGCGGTTTTGGTTTTTGGTTTTGGTTTTCATTTTGTACCCACGAGTATGGGGGAATTAAAGGTCCACCTTGGCAGAGACCCCTGTACCAAGGTAAGCAGATTTAGAGGATTTATTACTCGCCAGGGGGTCTGCAGGTACCCTGGCGAGGAGCGCACTAGCGGCTGATTTGTTCATAGAACCCCGTCAGCCATCCATCCCCTCGTGGTGTGTCGCCGCTTGGGATTCGGAGTAACTTTTTATAGAGGTTTTCTCCCTCGTGGTCCGGGCGATTAAGCCAAGACCCTCGGTCCCTATCAAAGCCGCGAGACTTGATCCACGACACTTCGATACTGGGATTACGAGACCGGCGGTGACAGCAAAGGATGAATCCTTCACTGTCTGCCCGGAGGCAGGGTAAGTGCACACCGAGCCCGCCCTCACTCCTCTGCTATGCCCTCTGCTGATCAGAGGGTCACGCAGAGGAACGCACTGTTGGTCCGGGACGGACCCCCCCCATGTCAGAATAATTAGCCGCGGCAGCAACATTCCCCAAGGAATAAGAATTTCTTCTCATTTCTCGAGGAAGATTACCGCCGCGCCCAGGGTGCACCGGCCCAGTAGCTGCTCTTCCCTCCAGACGTATCGAGAGGGACCCGCAACTACCAGGCACACGTGGAGGACTTCTGACTTCGCACCCCATTAAGTTTGGTACCTGAAGTAAACCTTTTTTATGCGCTGTAAATTGTGTTCCTCGTTTGTTATTCTAGTAAAGTAAAGGAACATCTGAGTACTAACACTACACGGTTAAGAGCGGATTCGACCAAACTTGCATAAGTCTTATCCTGCTTTAATATATAGTGATAAAATCACTTATTTACTCTATTTTTGATTTCACCAAATCTTAATCCAGGAATAACCGTCTATTTAGGAGTTAATAGCTATACTGCCAAAATTCATAGAATAAACTGGTTGCCTTAGAGTGATTAAAACTACTTTTACGGGTTTTATCACGTTTTATTTATTTTATTTTTGTTAATGCTCATTACTGCAACTTGTTGCTATTAAAATATCACAGGAACTTATTATTTTATCAATAATAATAATCATTATGTCACCACCGTCAGATATTTCACAATATTCTCTCATTGTCATCTCACGATAGACATCTTTCTATTACTGTGCTATAAAATACTCGCAATAAACGGATTGCTAAGAACTGTTTTAAGTGTTTTTCTTAAGCCCATCTGAGACATAATTTGGTGACCCCGGCGTGATCATGGAAAATAAATTTCAACGGAAATATCTGATAAAATAAGCTATCATCATTTCATGTAAGAAGCTTGAACTAATTATTATAGCAAGACCTATGGAAGCTAAAAATACTATTTCGCCGTGTAAGAATTGGAATTTGAGATAAGTGTCCTTGTTTTCCTTTAATCTTAATCCTAATAAATATTGACCTTAACTTTAACTTCGCAATAACGATATCTCGGAAAAAATATAACGATATTTTTATTTTACAATAATCTACACGATATCACTATAATAGATTTCAATTATAATTTTAACTAGTAAATACAACTTCCAACGAAAACAATACATTTATAGTAGGTGTATAACATATTTTGCCGAACGGTTTCAGGATCGAGTGTCCTTAATTCTCAAGTTCATTTGGAGGTCAGCCTCTTCATCCATCACCTGCTTGATTCGGTCGGTGCCTTCGAGGCGAGGAGCGTGAGATATATTTTTGTTTACTTTTAAACTCTAATATTTATACACTTTAAAAAAAACTTATCTCTTACGATACCTTTTTTCATTTATTTTTAAAATCATGAGTGAGTCAAAGCAACTCAGAGAATTGATAGCTAAGCGTAGTTCAATTAAGGGACAAATAATCAAGTTTAAAAATTATCTAGATAAGATAATAAGATTGCCTAAATTAACAAATATAGAAGTTGCCGAAGTAACTATAAAAATAATTAAATTTGAAGCATTGTCGCGCTCAACATGCATTCGCGAGTGGGTTAAAAACGGTTACTCCGTGAAAATGTCTGTAGAAACTGTGAATACACTAAAATGTGTGAATTGTAATATAGTTATATGTGAACTATTATCATTTATCCAAAATAAGATCACAGTGATGGATAATGAAAGTTTAATTAGGATTTGTGCCACTGCATTTTCGGAGGAGGAGGTAGAATATTCGAAGGACTTGTTGTTTAGTTCGATAAAAAATATTCAGAAGAAAGTATCCAGGTGAAAACAAGGCAAATAGCAAAGAAATTTAGAGGACATAATATGTGTTTTTAAAGTGACTGAACCCGATCTTATGCCAGTCTTTGTGGCGCGTGACCTACAAAAATTACCGCCTGTTACATTTGATCATGTTGATGTGACTAAATTGTTAAAAGACTTGCTGATTATGCGTAATGAAATCAGTGATATAAAAAAACAATTATGCCACGGTGAATCGATTGGATGAATTGAAGAAGGATTTGGAATCAAGTAGGCCAGTGGCATAATTTTTTACCGGTAATATTAACATAAATAAAAGAGGAGGGTACATGCTTGATAGTAGACCGGTCGGTTTATCACCAGCGGGCAATGAATCATTGTCGAGGCACTCGAGTTCACAGCATAGAGAACCGTCGAAATATCGCTCACTCGTTCGCGTTAACGAGGCAGAGAAGTCGAGTGCGGCCGCACTGATTAATTCGACATTATTGGATAACGAAATGTGCACGGCGTTGTCTGAATCACCTGCATGCGCTGAATTGACGAGTGAAACTAAACAGCCTACTATGGAGCAAATTGTAAGTAATGAAGAGTGGAAAACACAAAATAAACCAACTGACGAATGGATAACAGTTCAAAAAAGAAGGTATAGAAACCGGTTTGCAGGAAAAACAGGGAAAGCAGTAACGGACCTCTCTGAAAAGTTTAAAGCGGCAGATATAAAAGTCCCCTTGTTTATATCCAATGTAAACAAGGAGACAGCGGAAAAGGATATTTGCGAATACATTAAAAATATCCGAAACAGATTCACTTGAGAAAATTACAATGATAAAAGAACGGCCATACAATGCCTTTAAACTATATATAAACAAAAATAAGCTAGACATATTTCTAGACGATCAAATGTGGGATGTGATGGGATCAAATTTCGACGGTTTATACATTTTAGAAACAGAATAGGAGACGGTAATAATCTGTCTGTGAATGGTGGCGTAACAAGAATACAAAAAATGGATAGTGAATCAAAATTATTTACAGTAACATTTAATTGTAAAAATGTGAAAAGATCCGTGAACTGTGTACGTTCACTGTGCGGGACGGCTGATATTATTTTGTTACAAGAGGCGTGGTTATATCCACATGATCTATCCTTTCTAGAAAATATAGATCAAGAGTTCAGTTATACGGCCAAGTCTTCAGTGGTCACTTCTGCAGGTATTTATTTACAGGCAAAGGCAGACCATACGGAGGTCTTGCCGTACTATGGCGAAAAAGTGTATTTAGTTACGTGAGTGTGGTGCATAGTGAGAGCAATCGGATTTGTTTTGTTAAAATAGAGGTGAATAACCGAAGTTTTATGGTTATAAATATGTACATACCAACTGACTGCAGTGAAAACTTACCACATTTTACAGAATGTCTCAGTGAAATGTATTATATAATACAAAATAGTAATATAGAATCAGTGTTTGTATTGGGGGACTTCAATGCGCACCCGGGTGAGTTATTTTGTAATGAACTTCTTAGTTTTTGTACAGAACAAGATTTATTATGTGCGAGATATTGATTATTTGGGCATGTCATCGCCAACGTTTACATTCATAAGTGACTCACACGGGTGTAAGCGTTGGTTAGACCACTATCATCATCATCATCATCATCACAGCCCTTCACAAGTCCACTGCTGAACATAGGCCTCCCCCAAGTAATGCCACAAAGCACGGTCCTGAGGCACCTGCATCCATCGACTTCCAGGTCGTCACTCCATCTAGTAGGGGGTCGCCCTACACTACGCCTACCGGTACGAGGCTGCCACTCGAGAACCTTTCTTCCCCATCGGTTATCGGTTCTTCGAGCTATATGGCCGGCCCATTGCTACTTCAGCTTACTAATCCGTTGGGCTATTTCGGTCACTCTGGTTTTACTGCGGATATCCCCATTTCTGAGTCTATCACGCAGAGAAACTCCGAGCATAGCCATCTCCATAGCTCGCTGAGCGACCTTGACCGTCCTCATACGGCCCGCAGTGAAGGAACACGTCTCTGATCCGTAAGTCATCACTGGCAACACGCACTGGTTGTACACTTTAGTTTTCAGAGATTGAGGTATACCTGACGAGAAGATGTGTCGTAATTTCCCGAACCCTGCCCAGCCGAGTTGAATCCGTCGATTGACCTCTCGGTCGAAGTTGGAATCACCTAGTCGGACTATTTGTCCCAGGTAAACGTACTCGTCAACAACTTCGAGCATAGTGCTCCCAACAACTACCGGCATTGGTGTGACATGGACATTAAACATGATCTTTGTTTTGTCCATGTTCATCTTAAGACCTATCCATTGGGAGGCACTATTGAGGTCATTGAGCATAGTGCTTAAGTCCTCCAGCGATTCTGCCATAAGGACTATATCGTCGGCAAATCGAAGTTGAGTGATGTACTCGCCATTGATGTTAATACCGTATCCTTTCCAGTCCAGTAGCTTGAAAACGTCTTCCAAAGCAGCGGTGAAGAGTTTCGGGGATATAACGTCACCCTGTCTTACACCTCTCTGCAGTTGGATAGGTTTCGAGCTCTGGTTCTGTACTCGGATAGCCATCGTAGCCATACTGTACAAAAACTTCAGCACTTCAATGTACCGACAATGAACTTGGTACCTCTGAAGGGACTGCAGCACCTCCCAAATTTCGACGGAATAAAAGTCTTTGTCATAGTCCACATACGCAGGCGTGGCAAATTGTACTCTTCAGTCTTCTGTACAATCTGCCGCAGGGTATGTATGTGGTCTATGGTACTGAAGCCTTTTCGGAAACCGGCTTGTTCGGGAGGCTGGAAGTCGTCGAGTCTGCGTGCGAGACAATTCGTAATGACTCTCGAAAACAGCACGTAGACGCGGCTCAGAAGGGAAATCGGTCTGTAGTTCTTCAAGAGAGCGTTGTCGCCTTTCTTAAAGAACAAGACCACCGCACTTCTGCTCCACGCCTCTGGAGTAGTGCCACCATGGAGGACGGAATAGAAGAGCTTCTGAAGGACTTCAAATACCGGTGTTCCACCCGCTTTCAGAAGCTCTGCTGTAATTTCATCCTCGCCTGGGGCCCTGCCGTTTTTAAGGTGCTGGAGAGCCATTCTAATCTCGCTTAGACTGACGTCCGGGGTATCATCGGAATAGTGTCGGATAAGACTTGCTCTTGGATCGTTACTCACACTTGCGTGTGGCTCCAACGATGATGTGTACAGCTGCCCATAGAACCTCTCAATCTCACTCAAAATCTCAGGTGTCCCGGAAACGATGCTGCCACACTCAGTCTTCAGCCTTGACAGTTGGCTCTTACGGGCAGACAGATCTCTGGCAAAGACTTTGGAGCCCTGGTTCCGCTCGATCGTTCTTTAATACGAGCAGTATTAAAGTTGCGTAAGTCTCGCCGCATGCATTTGGAGATCTGTCTGTTCAGTTGCCTGTATGCTGTCAAATCTGTTGACGATTGCAGCCTCATCTCCCGTCTAACAGCCATGAGATTAAGAGTGTGATCGGAGAGTTTTTGTGTTCTTCTGCGGCGGGTCTTGCAGAACTTAGCTCCGACCGCATGGACAGTTTCCACGAGCTTGTCATTCATATCGTCCACTGCATTGCAATCTTGTAGGCACTGAAAGCGGTTGTGTAACTCGAGCTGAAAGTTTTCGGGATTTTGGATTAGAGCACGAGGGGGACGGAGCGTTGACTTCATTAGACGAGACCTCTCCAACTTAACGTTTAGGTTCAGTGTGCCTCTAACCATTCGGTGATCGCTGCCAGTTTTACCCTTGTGATCACTGAGACATCACTGAACAGCTGGCGTCTGGTCGTCATAATGAAGTCAAACTCATTTTTTTTCGAACCGTCGGGGCTCGACCAGGTCCACTTCCTGTGGGGCCGCTTCTGGAAGAAAGAGTTCATCATAAAGAGTCCCTCTTTCTCCATAAAGTCGGCCAGCTGCTGGCCCCTTCGGTTCCGTTGCCCTACTCCAAATTTCCCTAACTTCAGCTCACCGTTTTCTCTTGTGCCTAGTTTTGCGTTGAAGTCTCCCATCAACACCGTGTAATGGGTTTTGGAGGAATGCATGGCTTTGGAAATATCCTCATACATTTCCTCCACCTCCTCATCGGAAGGGTGGGTGCGTAAACCTGTATGACCTTCAGCGAATACCGTTTGGTGATTCTGAGTATCAGGTACGCGACCCTCGTCGACACACTCCCAATCTTTACAACGTTGTTGACGAGAGACTTGTGGACGATAAATCCGACACCTCCTTGGGACAGATGGTCGCCCTCCCGGTGATAGAACAAGCTGCCGGATTCGAGAATCACCGTGTCCTCCCCCCTCTCTTCGGACCTCGGATAATCCTATAATACTCCAGCGCAACTTGTCTATCTCTTCTTCCAGCTCCAGGATCTTCTCGTCAGTCCTCAGTGTGCGTGCGTTAAATGTTGCCAGGTCGAGTCGTCGTAGGTGGCAACCGAACCTCCACCGGGGATTCTTTTAGACCACTATATTGTTACACAATCGGCTGCAAAAATCGTTGTAAACGTTGACGTTATCCGCGACTCTTATTGGTTTTTCCACTAAAATTAGAATGTAACTTATCTGTTATTAGAGTAAAAAACTGTGCTATAAAATCCAATTATAATAGTATTCATTGGGGAGTAAGAAATACAGAAGAAATAAATAAATATTCTACAATGTGTAATAATAAATTTAAAAAAAATTTGATTTTCCTAAGGTTTTTGAATCATGTGCAAATAAATGTAATAACCCAGAACATAAAGTTTTGTTGGATAAAATGTATAACAAA
Source organism: Parnassius apollo (assembly GCA_907164705.1). NCBI lineage: Eukaryota > Metazoa > Arthropoda > Insecta > Lepidoptera > Papilionidae > Parnassius > Parnassius apollo. The sequence goes on along the minus strand of CAJQZP010001153.1, from coordinate 7,363,916 downwards.
ATTGTATTTATACTATGTGATGCAGCCAGAAATAGTAAAGCGCCGAGGGGTGTTGTAGGAAAATATAAGGGTATAAAGGGATGGAATAAATATGTAAAAGAATCTCATAACAATGCAAGGAATGAGTTAAAATATGGATGTGTTATGGTCAACCTAATAGGGGGCCCATATTTGAAGATATGAGACTATCGCGTAAAATATTTAAATCTAAACTAAAGTGGTGTATTAAAAATCAAGAAAAATAAAAATGGATATATTGACCTCACTTCATTCAAAAAAATGTTTCTCTGCTTTTGGAAAGGTACTTGGAAATTAAGCAATACCGCAAGTCTTCCAGGTAGCGTGGAGGGTAAGAGTGACTATACTGAGATAGCAAATGTTTTCAAAAATCATTTTAAAGTGAGCTTCTTGAAACTGTGCATAGTGTGAACGATGCGGATTCATGTCAGTCAGAATCACCACTGAAGGTAAACATGTGAGGAACTAAAATCTGTTATTGAAAGTATGAAGAAAGGTAAATCTCCTGGACATGACGGACTCAGCATCGAGCACCTTCAAAACGCTGGAATACATTTACCAAGAGTGTTGACCATATTCATTCTTTAATCTATGTATAGGACGTTCTTACTTACCACAAGAGCTTCTGGATACTATAGTCGTACCTTATGGAAGCGTGATCGCGATTATAGCTTGACCCATCAAACACGAGGAGGCGGTGTATTAATAGCTATACATAAATGGCTCGCCTGCACTTTACAGCCAACATATTTTTCTACCGCTGAAGACTTGTGGGTGACGATAACATTACACAATAATAAAACACATACCAAAACAAATTTGCATATATGCACCTCCTAAGTCGCCATCACCGCCACAACAGCCACCATCCATGTCACCGGACCGAAGAAGCCATGACTCGGCCCAGTATGAACAAGGAGGTGAGGAGTCCTACAGCTGGGGCTCAACAACATACGCAACCCTAGCTGCATCCGCCGGCCGATCATCGCCGGCGGCAATAGCCAACCCGTCCGGGCTTCCGCAGGATGGTGGCCAACGGCCATCTATCAGCTATGCTCATATGGTAGCTGCACCAGCAGTACCACGGCCACAACCGGCGGCAGTGCCTACAGATAAGCCTGCCGACCAGGAAAAAAACAGATATCCACCTATAGTGGCCGAATGCCTACCGGATTGGACGAGGCATTTTAAGGAGCTCAATAGAATGTTGGGCCATCCCATAAATGCCCGTCCGTTCGGGAAAGGCGTACGGTTCACACTTTACTTTGCCCAATTTGACCAACTGAGCCTGGAGCAGCTCCAGGACCTTTGTAAAGTCGATGAACTCCTCTATATGAGAGGAGTCGTCATCGAGGCCTGGCAAAGAAAAGCAGGACCGGCTCAATGCCACCGATGCCAGGCCTTCAGGCACGCCTCCGCCAACTGCTTCAGACCAGTGAGGTGCGTGCGTTGTGCCGGGGAGCACATTGCGAGCCTTTGCCATCGGGGTAGAGAGGAAGAACCTAAGTGTGCCAACTGTGGCAAAAACCACACGGCAAATGATCGCCGCTGCCCAGTCCTGAGGAGGACTGCTAGAAGGCAGGGGATAACTTTGCCGGGGTTACTCCCGGAGGACCCAAAAAAGATCCCCCAGAGTCGCCCAAAAACCGTGACCATCCAAAAAGACGGGTGGGTTACCATCACAGGGAAGGGCAGGCAACCAGGCCCCCCCTTAGGCAACACCTAAGGAAACGGTGGAACCCACAGTGACAAGGGCAACCACCGGGGCGACTCTACAGCCCCCCGCCAACCCTGCCACAGAACGGCAACCCTCCCAAGAAGAGGAGGCGGGGGAGGAGAAGGAAGAAGTCGCAGCCTCCTCAGGCTGTTACCTCTACCCCGACACCATCTGGACCAGTAGCCTAACAGGCGCAGATTACTCGGGAGACGACCAAAAGCGTGGGTAGAGTGCCCGAAAGGGCTCTACCTGAACATAGAGCCCGCTCTACAGTAGAGCGCGCTCTACCCACAAACCAAGAGTGCAGGACCAGGATCATCTACATCCGAGACAATTGCCAACGCCTTCTTATAGGAGAACACCTACTGCCGGCCTCTAGACAGCAGACGCAATACAACGTTTGGTTGGTATTGCCATCGAGGTCGGCACACAAGTCCTGGCCGACATTAGAGCTGGGACAGATCCAGTGACAGCGATAATGAAGGCGCTGGCAAACCTACTAGCCCGGCATTACGGAAGAGAGTAATCTGCGCCTCCTCTATTGGAACCCGGACGGAATACAGCAGAAGCTGCATGAACTCCGCACTGTCTCCCAGCAACAGGACATGCACATCATATTGCTGGGTGAAACAAAATTAAATCCGAAGACGCATATTAAGCTGCCGAATTACCATCTGTACAGAAGGGACGAAGTCACTTCTCAAGGGGCCGCCTACAGAGGGACGGCGGTTCTAGTGAGGAGGGACATCGTCCACCAAGAGCTGGAATTACCATCTTACCAGACTATGCGTTCTATCGGCATAAGAATGGAGGCGGCGGGCGAGGAACTAAGGATCTATGCAGCATACCACCCGCCAGGGACTCCATTCTGCTCCTCAGACATCCGGACGGTGATGGAAGGAGAAACACCCACTATCATCGCCGGGGACCTAAACGCCAAACACCCGGCGTGGGAGTCCAGAGTAATCACTCCGCCGGGTCTTGAACTTTATGAAGACGCTGAAAACAACAACTATGACGTATTAGGTCCCGAAGAACCGACTCACGTTCCGTCTGATGCACGGAGACATCCGGATGTATTAGACATCGTGCTCACTAGGAACGTCAACTACCCGATAGTGGTAGAAGTGCTGTACGACCTCTCCTCACAGCACCTCCCGATTCTGATAACCCTTGGCCTAAAGACGGTGATAACACCGCCCAGAGCTTTCAAGACACGTGTCGAATGGAGGCTCTATTGCCAACATCTGCAGGAGAGACCTCCAGCCCACCAGCCAATAAGCACAGCGGACGACGTAGAGGCCGCTGCTACTAGAATTACCAAGAACATCCAGGAGGCCCTCCACGCGGCCTCTACGATCGTCCCGATCACAGCAAGGCGAGACGATATGCCGCGCGAGATGTAGAGCTTGGTCGACTCTACAATGGGATATTGCGGACATCCCACTTCCCAGAGGACTGGAAGAAAGGCAAAGTCATCGTCTTGCCGAAACCCGGGAAGGACAGGCGTAGAGCTGCCAATATTTAGAATCAGCTACAGGCCGATCACGCTATTACCGCACATAGCTAAACTGCTAGAAAGATTGCTGCTAAGACGTCTCCGTCCGTGCATCCAACTTCGGGCGGAGCAGCACGGATTCAGGAGGGGTCACTCTACAATCACACAGTTGACTAGAGTGCTGCACCTACTTGCGGCAGAGTACAACCGTGGCCGCATATCGTTGGGCGTCTTTCTCGACATCGAGAAGGCGTTCGACAGGGTGTGGCACTCAGGATTGCTTTACAAGCTGTATGAACAGACCAGTATCCCTCTTGCTATGTTGTGGCTAGTGGCGTCTTTCCTGGAAGACAGGAAGTTCTACGTCTGCGTAGAGGACGCCGAGTCCGCAACCAGAACCATCAGAGCCGGCGTTCCACAGGACAGCTGTTTGTCTCCAGTCCTATACGCAGTTTACACTAACGACATCCCAACACTGGCAGGCAGGCTGCAAGAGTGGGAGGACGATGTTGAGCTGGCGCTATGCGCGGACGATAGCGCCTATTTTACCTCGTCCAGAAGAGCCCACATAGCCACTGCCAGGATGCAGCGTCTGCTGGGCCTGTTGCCACCATGGCTGGATGAGTGGAGGATGGTCGTCAACGTTGGTAAGACGACCGCTCTGCTCACTCGCCGTCTCAGGAAATTTCCACCTCCGCTGACCCTCAACGGCCAGAAGATCGCGTACCAGAAGGCTGTAACCTACCTTGGGTGCAGGATCGACAGGACGCTGCGCATGACCGCGCACTTCGACTTCGTCGTCCGCAGAGCCCGATGTGCGCGGGCGACGCTCTTGCCGGTCCTGGCATCCAAGCTGCCGATTGAGACCAAGCTCCGGATATACAAGATGTATATCCGGACCATCATCACCTATGCTGCACCGGCCTGGTACGCGCTTCTGAGCGACCCTCTGAGGTGGCGACTGCAGGCCCAGCAGAATCTGACATTAAGGACGATTGTCGGAGCAGATCGCTACGTCCGGAACGACGTTATAGCGGCCGATCTAAAGTCCAATATCACCGACTTTGTGGCCCGGCTGGCGCGCGGCATGTTCGACCGCGCCGACAACGGGCCACACGAACACCTCAACGGATTTGCGCCGTTGCATACCCGGCCACCGGACGGGCCACCTTTTCCAAGAGAACTCCTCTCTATAGCGAGAATTTACCGGCATTGAGGGTTGTTTGACTCTTTTAGTATTCTATAAAGAGTCGAGTAACAACCCTCAATGCCGGTGAAAGGCCAACTCAGACTTTTAACTAGACAACTTCCTTTTTTCCCATAGTCGGTTAACTACGGGAAAATTAAAATGTCACACTACGGGAAGTATCCGCGTGCAACCAGCCTAATATAGGCACCCAGGACTGGCCCATAGCAGTGGGCCATGAGGAAAGTCCGGGCAATGGGGTATACCCCGAGGCCCGATACCTGCATAGCACCTAGGTGCTAGACGACAATCACCGCATATATGTGTGCTATACCTATGTAGTCAAAATACTGGTGATAGTTTCTCTGTGCAACTAAAATTTTTTTTTAACTAATCTAGAACGATTTATCTCAACATATCCTGATTATAGGTTTTTAGTGGCAGGCGACTTCAACTTAAGTGCTATATCATGGCTTCGCAATGGTTTTGTACGGGAAATAAAACATTTGACGAAAATTTACTAGTTGACGAACTAAATCTTTTGGGTCTAAATCAATATAACGGCGTCGTGAACGCACATGGTAAAATTTTAGACTTAGTCCTGTCAAACTTTACTCAGGTAGTCTCCAACTGTTGTGACCCTCTTGTTCCCATTGATATACACCATGGGGCACTCCTAATTGAATCTCATCTTCTTGATTTCATACCACTAAGGCCTGCCCCTAGCGATAGGTTTCTGTACAACAAAGGCGACTTTACATCAATCAATGCCGAGCTGCTCAAAATCGATTGGGCTAGCGAATTTCATTCAAGAACGCTAGATGAATGCGTCGATTGTTTTTACTCAACCTTCCATATTTTGAGAGATAAATTTATTCCACCCTAAACTATTCTTAAACATCAATACCCACGTTGGTACTCTCTAGCGTTAATCAAGTGATCAAGGAACAATATAAATATCATAAAAAATTTCAAATTTACAATAATCAGTAGTTACGTTGTACCAGTTCTGGCGCACTTGTAGAAAGGTTGTACCAGTTCTGGCGCACGACGTTCGTCGACTCACAATCCAAAAAAAAAGGTTTTGGCATGCTCTGATCACGAATCTGCGGTCCATTTTTGCGTAGGATGCACGGTTCCGGAGATGAGCAGATCAATTAACTCTTATCTAATTGATATCCGCTGCGAGCCTCAACCGTCATTAGCGCTCCATTGTCCTTATCTACTTATCTATTGTTGATTGACTACCGTCATTATCTATTATTCGTCCAGCGTGTGGGTCGGCTTATGCTATTGTATTATACTCCTTTGTTCCTATCTACAACACTAATCTGAATCATCAATAAAACACATTACCTAATTTTGTTAAAATTTTTATTTATGAAATACAAAATCTTATTACTTATTATCTATAAAATAGGAGCGAAACATCTCATCCACTAAAATATCGTTGTACAATGTGTTCTCTGTAAATATACTCGTAAAACTATGCATTGAACATCCCTGAAACTTATATAGCAAATACATTAAGCAATATTCGCCACAAACTGAAATCCACTCATTCTGAATCCTATCAACATTCCAGTTCCATCTTTTACAATTTCTTTTAAAAAACTCTAGATGATATCGTACAGGTGCCCGTCCGAATGAATCAAAATATTGACCGACGTCATTCGTATCGATATATAAAGCTACCCAATATGACCCTGGTTTATCATCTGTATCCAAATTGCATATTATATACGTTGGTACGTGGGTGTACATGGGTAGTTTATTGGCAGCATAAACATTATTTTCTAGAGTGGGGTGAATCTTTTTCAGATGTTGTTGTACATCTAGTGTATCCATAATATTACTGCTATTAGTAGATTATTACAGTACCAATCTACTCAATGACTAATATAGGAATGATCAATTATAGTGATATCTAAATATTAAATTGCTTTCTTTTGTGTTATACAAAACGTATTTGAGTCACCAATACACTGAACAAGACATGACAGGAAGGACGTAGGAATGTAGAAATAAGCAACAGAATGTAAGGTAAGCTTGTTGACGCATAAAGATACTATCAATTCTACTGCAGAAATTCTTTAGATTAGAATTATTACTCACTGGTACTATATAAGACCAAGCAACTGCAGTCATGGAGTTAGTGTATGGTCGTTTGACCGCAGTGGATCTATCAATACTACGTTTGTGTTACTTCAACGCATCAAAGGCCATGGATGTAAGTGTTTATTCTATTGACAAACTTACTTTTCTTTCTGTTATTTTCTTACGTGTGTATGATTTAGTGTTAACAAATTATATTTAAATATTATGTGTGTGTATATGGTTAAGCCGTGGTAGCTCAGATGGTTAGCGCAAAATGTAAACTTCATAGTACACGTCCCGGGTTCGATCCCCGCCGACACCAATTAAATTGTTAATTACAATTTTAAGTGCTGATTTACCACGTGCTCAGCGGTGAAGGAAAACATCGTGAGGAATGCATGTCTGAGAAAATTTCGAAGGCATGTGAAGTTTGCCAACACGCATTGAGGTATCGCAGCGAACATTTCCTAGCCCTAAAACCCTCTCAGAAATGAGAGGAGGCCTATGTTCAGCAGTGGACTTTAATAGGTTGTAACTTTAGCTTTTTTAACTTTTATGATTAAGTGTTAACAAATTGATATTAACATGATAACTGTGTTGTTGCAGAAATCATTGAGCTTCGATGAAAATACCTATAAACAGTATTACTACTCGCCACTCTCCCCTCAAGAAGAGAGTGATGACATCGTCATTAATAATAACACATGCGATGGTGGAAAAAGAAAATCGCAATCGATTGATCATTTTTTTGAAGCTGAATCAAAAATAAAAAAGAGGAAGCTGTTATCATCAACCGTAGCACGAGCCGCTAGAGATGGTGTATCATACATTTCTACTAATTCTGACGACGGAGACCAAGCGACGCATCTCATCAAAATTGAAATGTACGATATGAAGAAGCTATCCAAGATTCCAACTACTGATCATTGGAAACATGCTTCCACGAGGATTAAATATTACGTAAAGACTAATAAGGATAGCATCTACGACAACACAAACGCCCTCGTATACAATATTACAAAGACAATAGCAGAAAGTGAAAAAGTTAAAAAAATACTTTTTTAACAATGACAGTCATTAGCTGATCATTAGTGAATGTGATTCTGTTTACTTAAATTACTTCCGTGTACTCATTATATTCTATTTCTAATCCTTTGTTAGACTTAAATATCGGACATTATTTGAAATTTGGGTATCAGTTGGTCTACCAACACTGAACTGTTACTTACTCTGCTACCTATTTTCTTCTTTACTATAAGGATGGCAAACTTCAGTGAAGTGTGCACCAGTGCTTTCTTCTCCACAACCATGGAAGAGAATACGGAACTATTCAACAGCGAATTAAATCAGGAGTTGTCTAAAGTTTGTGATGAAATGGAGAAGGATCAACTGTTCGATTCATCGTATGATGATGAGTTGTATAATCACTGTGCGATGGTTGAAACACAGTTTAAGTAAGTAAAATAAACATTCATTTCGATCATAATTTACACAATGTCTTGTACAGTTTTTAATAAATTTAAACATTTTAGTAGTCAACCACTACAACTTGGAAGAGGAACGAAGCGAACGAGCAGCAAAGAACCCAAGATCATCAAAAAACCAACAACGGAAGCAGAAGCGCCTACCTCTGCAGGGAACAGTATCAGTAACGAAGATCAAGTGGAATGTCTAACGTGTCATAACTTATTTATCAAGAAATGGTATTTAGCTAATCATTTTAAAAGTAATGTTCACAAAAATAATCTTTTAAATTCACATAATTCTTTATCAAACGTTAGTGTTATTGAATCTGCTTTTGGAAATAGGATTTTAACTTATAAAATCAAGAGTAGAGTAGATAGTTCGACATTGGTAAATTTTGAAACTCCTGAACTATTTTTAAATTCCATTAAAGATGATATTTCATTTTTAATACAAGAGTGTATTCATCAACACATAATTTTTAAAGTAAACTTCATATTGCATGCTGATTTTGTTCAGCAAACTAAAGATATTCATGATACGTTCGATTTTCAAACGCTTAACTATATTACTTGTCAAGGAGATGACTTAAATATTTTTTTTCATCTTTAAATGATACAATTACTACTAAAATTAGTGCATTTGAAAAAAAGATAGTGAATGGAGTCTAAAAAACATAAAATCTATAGACATTAATGTTAATAAATTTAACCCCCCTACGCGGTACTTCATACATAGATCTTCCTCGTGACATAAAATTAAAAAAGGCTGTTATAAATGTAAAAAGCAAGGATTATTTTTGTTTTAAATGGGCGTTACTCTCGGCGTTATATCCCGTAAACAAAGACGCGGATCGTGTATCATCGTACGTTAAACATGCAAATAAACTTAAATTTAATGGTATTTCCTTTCCAGTTAAAATTTCTGACATAGCAAAAGTAGAGAAATTAAATGATATTAGTATTATTGTTTTTGGGTTAGAATATAATAAAGAAAAACGATGTAATTCTATAGTAGGTCCATTATTTTTAACAAAGTGTCGTAAAGATAGACATATCAATTTATTATTTTTTTTCCAAGGATACAAAAATCATTATTGTTACATAAAAAATTTATCGCGGTTAGTTAGTAAACAAATTTCAAAAGACGGTCACATCATGTACATTTGCGAAGCATGTCTACTTCACTTTCCATCTAAGGAAAGTTTAAATAACCATGAACAATACGATTGTGCCCACATTTGTACAGAATTACCAAACAGTGAAACTTTTAAAAAAAAGAATTGGTTTGGTCAACCTATTTCAAATGATAAAATTAAATTTGATAGTTATGAAAAAAAGTTGAAGATACCATTCGTAGTTTATGCTGATTTTGAAGCATTTTTAAAACCAATAGAATCATGTTCTAACGATCCTTCCAAACCTTTCACACACAATATTCAGAAACATGAAGTACATAGTTTTGGTTATTATATAAAATGTTCATATGATGATAAATTATCAAAATATGTAACGTATTGCGGACCCAACTGTGCACAAGTGTTTATGGAAAGTTTATCTAACAATCTCAAAGAAATAAATAGACTTCAAAAATATCCTCCACTTCCGCTAACAAATGAAGACAAAAACCAAATTTCAAATGCAACCATTTGTCATATTTGTGAAACAGAGTTAGCAGAACATTTTTATGATTTTGATTGGTACACCGGTAGTTTTATAGGTGTTGCTCACGAATCATGTAGCTCGAAGTTCAGGAAACCTCGTTATATACCAATATTTTTACACAACTTTAGTCACTATGATGCTCATTTTATTGTTCACGCGTTAAACTTTTGTGATGGTGAAGTCGAAGTTATCCCTCAAAATAAAGAAAAATATATATCCTTTTCCAAAAAATTAAAAATGAATAACCACGAAATTATATTAAGATTCATAGATTCATTTAAGTTTTTATCATGTAAATTAGAAGAATTGGCCAAAAATCTCAGTAATGATCAATTTCAAGAATTACGTAGAAATTATCCTAATGATGAAGATTTCTTTCGTTTAAAACGGAAAGGCGTTTATCCATATGAACTTATGACTAATTATGATAGTTTAAGCCTAACATCGCTCCCCGAACAAAAATTTTTTTATAGCTCGCTCACAGATTCCCATATTTCAAATGATGATTACAATCATGCTAAAGATGTTTGGGAACACTTTGGGTGTTGTAATATGCTAGATTATTCAAACCTGTATTTAAAAACAGACGTTTTACTTTTAACCGATGTATTTGAAAACTTTAGAAAGTTATGTATTAATACTTATGATTTAGACCCTGCCCATTATTACACAGCACCCGGTTTAAGTTGGGATGCAATGTTAAAATATACAAAAATAGAATTAGAACTTTTAACAGATTATGAGAAAATTGCATTTATTAGATCAGGTATCAGGGGTGGTGTATCTCAATGTAGTAATCGTTACGCTAGAGCTAATAACAAATACATGGGGGATTATGATGCAGGGAAACCAAATTCATATATCACATATTTTGATGCCAACAATTTATATGGTTGGGCTATGTCTCAATGTCTTCCTACTGATGGATTCGAATGGGTAAATCCGAATACAGAATTTAATGTGTCTGAGACATCGAACTTCGGTTTTATTTTAGAAGTTGATTTGGAATATCCAGATGAACTTCATGATTTACATTCGGACTTTCCTTTATGCCCCGAAAACATTTGTGCAGACAATATTAATGAAAATAAACTAGTCCCAAATTTAAATAATAAAGATAAATATGTAATTCATTACAGAAATTTAAAGCAGTGCATAGAAATGGGGGTTAAATTAACTAAAATTCATAGAGTTTTAAAATTTAAACAGTCTCGCTGGTTGAAGATGTACATAGATCTAAACACAAAATTAAGAACGTTAGCAAAATCAGATTTCGAAAAAGATTTTTATAAATTAATGAATAATTCAGTCTTCGGAAAGACTATGGAGAATATTGAAAAAAGGGTTAACATAAAATTAGTTACACACTGGGAGAACCAGGGAAAAGCTTTAGGTGCTCAAGATCTAATCGCTAAACCACAATTTCATAGTCTTTCAGTATTTTCGGAAAACCTAGTTGCGGTTCAGTTGCGAAAAACAAAGTTAATATATAACAAACCAATTTATTTAGGGTTTTGCATTTTAGATATTTCAAAAACATTAATGTATGATTTTCATTATAACTATATGGTTAAAAAGTTTAGTAAAATCAAATTATTGTATACAGATACGGATAGTTTAATATATCATATATTTACAGATGATTTTTACTCTGATATAAAACCTGACCTTTCATCATACTTTGATACCTCAGCTTATGATGCAAATAATATTTTTGAATATCCAAAATTAAATAAAAAGAAATTAGGTTTTTTCAAAGATGAAAATAATGGTAAAATCATGAAAGAATTTGTGGGTTTACGATCCAAAATGTACGCTTTTAACTTAGAGAATAAGACTATAGCCAAGGCAAAAGGGGTAAATAAATGTATCACTAAAAAGATGACCATGGATAATTATAAGTCTTCTCTATTTAATAAAAAAGTGCAATATTATAGTATGCTTAGATTTAAATCAATTAAACACACAATTTTTACACAAAAATTAAATAAGATTGGTTTATCATATAATGACACAAAGAGGCATATTTTAGATAATAACATTGAAACATTAGCTTGGGGTCATTATAAACTGCGTTAAGTGTTGATAGTTTTTAATTTTATGTCTGCATGTAAATAAAATTTGTATTGATTGTAAAATAATGATAATAGTATAATATGACGTAGAGTTTATTACATATTTAATCGTTGATTTATTGTAAATAATTTAAGTTAATTGTTGTTTATATTTGCGTGTGTATGTGTGCATTTATTTGAGGTTGAGTTGACTGTAAAATTATGATGTACTAATTGTGTTAGAAATAGTATACAGATCATTCTGTTTTATATAATGTTTGCAATATATATTAATTGTTAACACCAACACTTTCATTTTTTATTTCACCCCTTAGAACTTTAGACGTGTGTAATGTTTCACTTTATCCATCCTTTTACTGCTATTGTGGCGGGGCCAAGTGGATGTGGGAAGTCAAATTTTGTAACAAATTTTATAAAATCAGTTACAGAAATATGTAATTGTGATTTTAATCAGATCACATGGTGCTTTGATGAAATGCAACCTTTATATAATTTACCAAATGTTAACTACCATCAAGGAATTCCAAATGTTAATATGTTTGACGGTGAAAACCCACATCTTGTTATTATTGATGATCTAATGAGAGAGTCCGATGGAAGAATTGTGGATATATTTACAAAAGGTAGTCATCACAGGAATCTTAGTGTATTTTATTTAACACAAAATTTATTTCATCAGGGTAAAGGGCAAAGAGACATATCCTTAAACTCAAGTTATATAATATATTTTAAAAACCCTCGAGATAAAACTCAAATAAGATATTATATTTTTATTTTTTTTTTTTTTTTAAAAAAAAAAAATTAATAAAAAAAAAATTAAAACACATTTTCCCTTTTTTTTTTTTTGTTCCAAATAATTTTTTTTTTTTAAAAAAAAAATCCCTTAGCACGACAAGTGTCACCAGATAACCCAAAATTTATTGAAGATGCCTACAGGGATGCAACTCTAGAGGCGCATGGATATTTAATGGTAGATTTAAAACAGAATACCAATGATTTTTGTCGTATCAAGACAAATGTCTTCCCATTTAATGGTTTCTGCACAGTCTACGTCCCCACAAAAGAGTTTAAATACACCAAGAATCAAACATTTCAAATCATTGCTAAATGATGCATCGTCGACTCACAACGCATAAACATTTGCTAAACGCTTTGCATACGCTTAAACCAAAATATCAAAGAGCATTACTTAAAACGTGTGATGAAGAAGAAATTAACTGTATTTGTGAGTGTATTCATAACGTTTTACAAGGAAAAGTACCTCTTAAAGATCAAGATAAACAAAAATTGAATAAACACAAAAATATACTCCGTCAACTAGTGCGTAAGTGTAAACATAAACTAAGAAAAAATATAATTATACAAAAAGGAGGGGCTTTCTTACCAATAATATTAGGTGCAATATTGAGTGGATTAGTGAGTGGACTAGCCAGTTAACATGGAAAATGCAAAGAAAATGATACTTATCGAACCTGGATTGATTGAAAAATTAAAACAAGAAAATAAGGTTAATACGAGTAGTAGTTTATCTCGATTAGATATTGAAATGCAAAATATTATGAATAGTAAGATGGAAGACCGAAAGATATGGATGTTATATTTACAAACACTGCAAAGATACCTTCATTTTACCGAAGAGGATCGTCAACCACTCAGATTACCAATTTATTCTGATACATCTAATGAAGATTCAAACGAGTCTAAAATTGGTTTTAAAAATAAAGATAGAGATCTAAAAACTTCAGTTGATGCTGAATCTTTGTTGGAGGAGAATCGATCCATTAAAAGTAAAGAAAATGATGAAAATCCACTTTACACACCAGCTCAAATACTCAGTTTAATACCAAAAACTTATAATAAAGGACAGTTATTATTAAACTTAGTTGAAACAAGTAAAGGTAAAATACATTGGGATAATGAAGGTACAGTCATAATTGATAATGAAAAAATTCCTGGAAGTAATATTGTTGATTTAATAAATGATTCACTAAGACCCTTAAAAAGAAGTGATCCAGTAGGGTGGGATAGATTTGCTGAAGCATTAAAAGATATTAAAGTACCACTTACTTATATTGGAAATCCAAAGAGATGTGAGTTTATTAACCAACTTCAAGCAAAAGATCTGAACAAACCCTCTGAGATTGAATTTCAAGAGTTTTCTACACCGAGCAGTAGAGATAAAAAGTCTACAACTAAAGTACGTAAACGGCTTGAGTGGGAAAAATGGACCCCGTACTAGAAGAAATTAACAGGATTTATTATGATCCATCTAATCCCGCTGGTTTTGGTAGTATTGATAAATTATCAAAAGCCATGAAGGGTAAAATGAATAAAAAGCAAGTAAAGGAATGGTTAAAATCACAAGAAACATACACATTACATAAACCCATTCGAAAAAAATTCCCGCGTAATAGGTACATTCTATCAAATATTAATGAACTGTGGCAAGCTGATTTAAGTGATATGCGAACTTATTCTCAATATAATGATGGTTTCAAGTATATACTTTGTGTTATTGATGTATTTAGTAAATATGCTTTTGCAAGACCAATGAAAAAGAAAAACTCAGAAACAACTAAAGAATGTTTTGAAAGTATATTTACTGAAAGTAATTTAACACCTACTCACATACAATCTGATAAAGGTACAGAATTTGTTTCAAAAGATGTACAAAAATACTTTAAATCCAAAAAGATTAATTACTATACCACTAACAATCCTGACATTAAGGCCAGTATTGTTGAACGATTTCAAAGAACACTAAAAATGAAAATGTGGCGTTATTTCACTCATAATAATACTTATAGATATATAGATGTTTTACAAGATTTAATATACTCTTACAATCACAGCTTTCACTCTAGTATTAAGATGTGCCCATGTGATGTAAATTCCAACAATATTATGACAGTTTGGACTAATCTTTATGAAAGACGGTCAAACAAACTTTCTTTAGAAAATCCTAAACCAAATTTCAATGTGGGTGATTATGTTCGAATAACTAAATATAAACATGCTTTCCAAAAAGGATATGAATCAAATTGGAGTGATGAAATATTTATTATATCTTCAATAATTGATAGATCTCCATGGGTTGTTTATACAATAACAGATTTACAAAATGAACCAATAGTTGGTACTTTTTATGAAAGAGAATTACAGAAAATCACTTACAACCCCACCTCATAATATAAAATAGATAAAATAATTGACACTCGTTATTCAGGTAACAGAAAAGAAGTATTAGTGAAGTGGAAAGGTTATCCAGATAAATTTAACAGTTGGATTTTAGCTTCTAGTTTAAAAGAAATATGAATAAAGAAAGTTTTTATTTAACTTTGCTCAGCAATAGTTCAATGGAATACTTTCCTGATAACAAGACCACAAATTTTTCAACGAAATTACCGAAAGCTATTAAATTAGAAGGTGAATGGTCGGTTGGAGTTGTCGAGTTTCAATATCCATGTACCATGTTTACTGTTCAAGATCATGAAAATGTTATATACATTACAAAATCTATGTTAATGCCTAATGAAGATAAACCATCCACAGTGTACTACAAAAAACATATTCCAGCTACCAACTATGATAACGTTGAGCATATTTTAAGAGTGTTAAATGGTATCGGAGAGAACTTGAAATTTCGCTATGATGAAATAACAAAATTTGTGTCTATTTCTGTTTTGGATAAAAATATAACTTCCGTAACATTATCACCCAAATTAAGTTTACAACTAGGTTATGAACCAAATAAAAATCTCCTAGAGAGAAGTTTTGGAAAGTGTCCTGCTAATTTACACTTAGGGTTACCATCTCAACTCTTTATATATTGCGACATTATCGATCCTCAGATTGTGGGTGATGTTATGACTCCTTTACTAAGAGTCATTTCATTAGATCCTACAAAATACATTTATGGTGCAAATAAAATGCACGTTTTTCTCTCAACCTCACTACTTACCTGTTATGCGAAGAGAGTTCGATACGCTGGAAATAGTTATAAGATCGAGCACAGGACAAAAAATACCATTCCAGTTTGGAACCGTGTGTATTAAACTACATTTCCGAAAATTATAATAATGAATTCTCTTCGTGATCATCATAAATGTCCATATGAAAATTATTATACACATCAAGCTGGGTCAGGAGTTGGAGTAATTTATAAGGGTGCACCATACCAACGCGGTCATGGTATTGGGAGCTTCTTAGGGGGGGTTATTTAGATCAGTTTTACCTTTACTTTCAAGTGGTGCTCGAGTGATTGGTAAGGAGGCATTAAGCGCTGGAGTAGGACTTTTATCGGATATGGTTCAAGCGCGTCCTATGGAAGCCTCAATAAAAGATCGTCTAAAGCAAGTTAGTACGAATTTAAAACGAAAGGCTGATGAGAAAATTGATCAATTTAACATGACAGGATCTGGGTATAAAACTAAAAGAAAACGATTGACCTCGTTCATTCCACCATTAACTGCTAAAGTGAAAGCTGCGAAAAAACTTGGTCTAAAGCCAAAAAATAACAAAGATATATTTTCAAATTAAATATGTCTTTCCTTCATAATCATTCTTGCGAGTGCGTTAAGTCAGAATTGGATTTGTTTGCACTACCGTCTACACAAACTAGCATTGAAAATGGATTGTGGATTCATTATAAACCAATTTCATCTCTTGGTGATGATGGACCTATCGAGTTTCAAGTTCCTGGGACAGGCGATGACTACATAGATTTGTCTCATACATTACTCCACATAAAGGCAAAAGTATTAAATCAAGATTCAACTAACTTGATATCTACTACAATAGTAGCACCTGTAAATAATTGGCTGCATTCACTTTTTAGTCAACTTGATGTTTATTTAAACCAAAAACTTGTATCACCACCTAATAATACCTATGCATATCGAGCATACATGGAAACCCTTTTAAACTATGCTCCTGCTGCTAAACAATCTCATCTTACTTGTAGTCTTTGGTATGATGATACAGCAGGAAAAATGGATTCTACGGATGGTAAAAACATAGGATTTGTTAAAAGACAGGAATTGATTAGTGAAAGTAAGGAAATAGAAATGATTGGTCATCTTCACGGTGACATTTTCAACCAAGATAAATTTTTAATTAATGGTGTTGAAATGAGTGTTAAATTGGTTCGATCGAGAGAGAGTTTTAATTTAATTGCTGGGTCAAACGATGTAAAGTTTAAAGTTTGCATTACGGACGCAACTCTTATTGTTCGACGAGCACGAATTAATCCAAGTGTATTACTCGCACATCAAAAAGTTTTAGCTTCTACCACTGCTAAATATCCTATTACTCGAGCTGAAGTAAAAGTTTTAACAATTCCATCGGGTGTTCAAGGAAAAACTCTTGATAATATATTTTTAGGGCAGGTACCCAAAAGATGTATAATTGGATTTGTGAACAATTCTGCATTTAATGGTTCCCTTACTAAAAATCCATTTAACTTTGAAAACTATGGTATTAATTCTTTCAGCTTATATATTGATGGTCAACAAATACCTTCAAAAGCTTTGCAACCATCTTTTAATAATAGCATATTTACATCAGCATATCATACTCTATTCTCGGGAACTGGTATTCACTTTCTTAATGAAGGAAATGGAATCTCTTGTGAACAGTATGCCAAAGGTTACTGTCTATTAGCATTTGACTTAACTCCTGATTTATCAGCCAACTCATGAGCTCATTGGAATCTCATAAAGCATGGTAGTGTAAGATTAGAAGTACGATTTGAATCCTCACTAATACAAACAATTAACTGTATAGTTTATGCTGAGTTTGATAATATTATTGAGATAGATAAAAACAGAAATGTTACTGTAGACTATAGTAGTTAAGGTTATAATATGTGTTGTGTGTTAGATTTTATGTGTTATGTGTAATGCATTTTGTGTGTATGTAACTATGTGAAACGTTATAAAATTAAATAAAACAAATTGTAAGCAATATATTATTTTTTATTTCTTTATAAATCTTCTATTTAATCTAATACAAAACACTGTTCGAGTTTAAAGTTACATCGGACTCTCTCATTAGATCATCAATAATAACAAGATGTGGGTTTTCACCATCAAACATATTAAGATTTGGAATTCCTTGATGATAGTTAACATTTGGTAAATTATATAAAGGTTGCATTTCATCATACACTTCATCACAAGAACAATTGTAAAATTTTGTGATTATTTTTTGCAAATATAGTTACATACACACAAAATGCATTACACAGCATTTTGTGTGTATGTAACTATGTGAAACATTATAAAATTAAATAAAACAAATTGTATGCAATATATTATTTTTTATTTCTTTATAAATATTCTATTTAATCTAATACAAAACTCTGTTCGAGTTTAAATTTTACATAAGCACACTGACTAAACCACTGAACATGCTGCTGCCAAGGATCATCATCATCTTCCCAATCTTTTAAGCCACCACCACAATGGAAACACTTGGTCCTGTCTGCATGGCCAGTATAAAAGAAACCGGCTTCTGCAAGATCTTCAGGTTTCTGTCGCGCATAACGAGAGGCCAGTTTTCGAAACTGAGCAACCGGCTAGATTTTGAATTTTCTGAAGAATGGATATTCAGCTCTTGAGTACTGCATATTCTCGTTTTCATCTCCACTCAGTGTTGTAGTTTTGTTCTTCAATGATGTGTTCTGTACACGTATGCCACACTCATCTCTTTCTTCTGCTCTTGTCTTCCTGTAATTTAAGTAAACAGAATCACATTCACTAATGATCAGCTAATGACTGTCATTGTTAAAAAAGTATTTTTTAACTTTTTTCACTTTCTGCTATTGTCTTTGTAATATTGTATACGAGGGCGTTTGTGTTGTCGTAGATGCTATCCTTATTAGTCTTTACGTAATATTTAATCCTCGTGGAAGCATGTTTCCAATGATCAGTAGTTGGAATCTTGGATAGCTTCTTCATATCGTACATTTCAATTTTGATGAGATGCGTCGCTTGGTCTCCGTCGTCAGAATTAGTAGAAATGTATGATACACCATCTCTAGCGGCTCGTGCTACGGTTGATGATAACAGCTTCCTCTTTTTTATTTTTGATTCAGCTTCAAAAAAATGATCAATCGATTGCGATTTTCTTTTTCCACCATCGCATGTGTTATTATTAATGACGATGTCATCACTCTCTTCTTGAGGGGAGAGTGGCGAGTAGTAATACTGTTTATAGGTATTTTCATCGAAGCTCAATGATTTCTGCAACAACACAGTTATCATGTTAATATCAATTTGTTAACACTTAATCATAAAAGTTAAAAAAGCTAAAGTTACAACCTATTAAAGTCCACTGCTGAACATAGGCCTCCTCTCATTTCTGAGAGGGTTTTAGGGCTAGGAAATGTTCGCTGCGATACCTCAATGCGTGTTGGCAAACTTCACATGCCTTCGAAATTTTCTCAGACATGCATTCCTCACGATGTTTTCCTTCACCGCTGAGCACGTGGTAAATCAGCACTTAAAATTGTAATTAACAATTTAATTGGTGTCGGCGGGGATCGAACCCGGGTCGTGTACTATGAAGTTTACATTTTGCGCTAACCATCTGAGCTACCACGGCTTAACCATATACACACACATAATATTTAAATATAATTTGTTAACACTAAATCATACACACGTAAGAAAATAACAGAAAGAAAAGTAAGTTTGTCAATAGAATAAACACTTACATCCATGGCCTTTGATGCGTTGAAGTAACACAAACGTAGTATTGATAGATCCACTGCGGTCAAACGACCATACACTAACTCCATGACTGCAGTTGCTTGGTCTTATATGGTACCAGTGAGTAATAATTCTAATCTAAAGAATTTCTGCAGTAGAATTGATAGTATCTTTATGCGTCAACAAGCTTACCTTACATTCTGTTGCTTATCTCTACATTCCTACGTCCTTCCTGTCATGTCTTGTTCAGTGTATTGGTGACTCAAATACGTTTTGTATAACACAAAGAAAGCAATTTAATATTTAGATATCACTATAATTGATCATTCCTATATTAGTCATTGAGTAGATTGGTACTGTAATAATCTACTAATAGCAGTAATATTATGGATACACTAGATGTACAACAACATCTGAAAAAGATTCACCCCACTCTAGAAAATAATGTTTATGCTGCCAATAAACTACCCATGTACACCCACGTACCAACGTATATAATATGCAATTTGGATACAGATGATAAACCAGGGTCACATTGGGTAGCTTTATATATCGATACGAATGACGTCGGTCAATATTTTGATTCATTCGGACGGGCACCTGTACGATATCATCTAGAGTTTTTTAAAAGAAATTGTAAAAGATGGAACTGGAATGTTGATAGGATTCAGAATGAGTGGACTTCAGTTTGTGGCGAATATTGCTTAATGTATTTGCTATATAAGTTTCAGGGATGTTCAATGCATAGTTTTACGAGTATATTTACAGAGAACACATTGTACAACGATATTTTAGTGGATGAGATGTTTCGCTCCTATTTTATAGATAATAAGTAATAAGATTTTGTATTTCATAAATAAAAATTTTAACAAAATTAGGTAATGTGTTTTATTGATGATTCAGATTAGTGTTGTAGATAGGAACAAAGGAGTATAATACAATAGCATAAGCCGACCCACACGCTGGACGAATAATAGATAATGACGGTAGTCAATCAACAATAGATAAGTAGATAAGGACAATGGAGCGCTAATGACGGTTGAGGCTCGCAGCGGATATCAATTAGATAAGAGTTAATTGATCTGCACATCTCCGGAACCGTGCATCCTACGCGAAAATGGACCGCAGATTCGTGATCAGAGCATGCCAAAACCTTTTTTTTTTTTTTTTTTTTTTTTTTTTTTGTGGATTGTGAGTCGACGAACGTCGTGCGCCAGAACTGGTACAACCTTTCTACAAGTGCGCCAGAACTGGTACAACGTAACTACTATAATCGCAGTGATTATGTGTCTATGAAATTACTTCGAGTTAGGGCAAAAGCCTTAGAGAGTAAATGTTACACTGACTACCTAGCATCCGTTGAAAACTCTATTACTAAGAACCCTAAAAACTTCTGGAGTTTTACAAAATCGCGCTCGAATTCAAACGTTATGTCTAGTACTCTTTTTTATAACCATAAAGTAGTCAAAACTGGCAACAGTATTTGTGAAGCGTTCTCAGAGAATACTTTAGTTCTAACTTCCTGGATGATACTAGCACACAGTCTACCTCTGATTCTGCCCGTATTGACTATCCACCTTCTATTGCGGATATCTCCAAAATCTACGTCAGTGAACAAACTGTCCTCAATCTCTTGCTCAAACTTGACCAATGTAAATCTGCTGGTCCAGATCACCTGCCGGCCGTATTTTTAATAAATTGCGCAAGATCACTGGTAACGCCTGTAACTCTCCTATTTAATAAGTCTCTAGCAGAATGTACTGTTCCTGCTATCTGGAAATCGGCCTTCATCACTCCAATATACAAAAAGGGCTCTAGAGATCAGGTTAATAACTACAGGCCTATTTCCAAGTTATGCATACTAAGTAAAGTCTTCGAAAAAATAGTGCACTCTCAATTATATTTAGCTATTAGACAATCACTTCACGACTTTCAGCATGGTTTTCTCCCCGGTAGATCTACTGTCACGAACCTTGATCTACTCAATGACTTTCTTACTGATTCCATGGATAAAGGCCAAATTGATGTCATCTATACTGATTACAGTAAGGCCTTCGACCGGATTAACGATAGTCGCCTCCTATACAAGCTTAAATGTGTTGGCATAAGCAGAGATTTACTTCGCTGGTTTTCCTCGTATATAGAGAACAGAACACAAGCTGTAGTGGTAAATAATTACATTTCTAGCTGGGTTAAGATCCCTAGTGGTGTTCCCCAGGGCTCGCTGCTGGCACCTTTACTCTTTGCTATTTTTGTCAATGATATCAACAACTGTCGTTACGTAAGAAGTATTTTGGAATATGCATCACAGATATGGAACCCTCAATATAAAACCTATACATCTCGAATTGAACGTATCCAGATGAAATTCATTAAACACCTTTGCTACCGAGTAAATGACCACTACAACTCTAACTTCTACCATAATAAGTGTAGAATATAAATGAATAGTAGATAAATGAATATCGAAAACTGATAAATGACATAAATTCGTCCACTGCAACAGTAACAGGTTCTATACCGTAGGGTAGTGTCCTAGGATGCTTGTTGTTTTCTATTTATATTAACGAACTTTCTTCAGTAGCACCACATAAAGTCGTTTTGTTTGCAGATGACGCGACAGTTATAATTACTTGTAAACAAAAAAAATCTAAGTAGTATGCAGGAAAAAATAACCCAATGCCTTAGAAAAATTGTGAATGAATTAGAGGTTTTAGGCTTATTACTAAATTTTGAAAAGACCAAAATAATGCAGTTTCGTCCATATCAGAGATCAGAAGTCCCGCTCGCTATATCTTACCAAGGTATAAATATTGAGGAAGTTCGCACATTTTCATTCCTCGGGATAAAAATAGACTCAACTTTTTCATGGAAAATTCATGTATTATTCATTCAAGAGTTCTGAGTAAGTTGAGCAGTTTTTGCTATGCCCTGCGTGAGCTACGTAAGGATACTAATGAGCAGTGCGCACTTACTGCGTACCACAGCCACGCAGCTGCCTGGATAAGATACGGCATCATATTCTGGGGAAACTGTACCGAGGTACACGTGATATCCATGCTCCAAAAACGCTGCCTTAGAATCATCACATTCGCAGCTCCAAGAGATTCATGTCGAAGGTTGTTCCCCAGATATAACTTACTAACTGTAACGAGCATGTACATTTTTGAATTATGCCGATTTGTTAGGAAAAATCCTCATTATTTCCAGCGATTTGAAGATAGACCCAGTCGCTACGGCACACGCCGAGGGGATAATCTGGTTGCTCCTGCCACACATCTCACATTATATAAAAATGGTCCCTACTACATGGCTATAAGGGTTTACAATCATTTACCTAATACAATAAAAGCCCTCCAGTGTCGTAAATTTGAAATAGTACTCAAGAAAATGCTTATTGTAAAAACATATTACAGTTTGAATGAATATTTTAATGATAAATTATAAATCAATTTTAATTATTTGACAATTTTCTCTATTTCTATTTACATATTTGACATTGTTAGTATTTTTCATCAAAATTTTTAAACTTTATTTACATAATATAAATGACGAATGATCAGTTGACAATATTTAATGAAATTTAATTTTTAAAACAAATGTGTAATATTATTTAGTCTGACATTTTATAATATAATTTATATATCGTGTACTATAAATACTACTATAAATACTGTAATTTGAATGAAATGAAAATGAATTCTATATTAATTAAAATTTAAACTCTGTTTTAATATGCTACGCCCGTACAGGGTGTCACATGTTCTGTAAATATATTGTTCCAACTTTATACTTTGTGACATGCAATAAAGAATTATGAATTATGAAAGTTCCACCTCTTACCACTTGAGATGCGAAAGCAAATAGCAGATATTACCTTTCTACTTAAGATGGCTTCAAGCGAGATCGACTGTCCAGATCTACTTGAGAAGTTAAATATTACAAAAAATGTTAGACGAAAGGTCCCACTATCACTACCCGCAGCAAAGACTAATTATAGGCAGAATAGTTGGTTGCGCGGAAAACCATTCGCATTTTTTTGTATGACGGTAGGACTTGCCGAATCGTTATTCCTTTCCAAAACGATATCATTCGTACCCTCCTATCGACACATCGGGGTGGTGGGGTGGGAGGGGAAAGAAGACGATTCTAGAACATCGCGTAATCATCGGAGCCGAGGATATATAAGGCACGCGCGACCGATGCGCGGCCTCTTTCTTCCCGCCGCAGCCGTCGTTGAACTACAACGCTTCTCTCCCGACGCACCCCTGGGGCCCCAGAGTGTCTGTCCAGAAGAAGTTCCGGAAGTCGCCGCTATAGTGCTCTAAAAGATAGAAGAACCCCGGTGAGTCAATATCCATTATTATACCTGCTTGATAATAGTTTTAACCCGCTCCAACTTTGTGTTTTCCTAATCAAGCAGGATTCCTTTCATCGATTTGGCAAGTAATAGTTTTAGTTTAGGGAAGAGCGAGTACATTGTACCGCATGCTATAGTAGTCGCTTTTACGTAAGCGTAGAAGCAATCGCATATACAGTCCACTTTAGTTAATATCTCGCGTAATAGGTTTAAGGTTCGACCGGGGAATTATATTTTCGGCAGCCTTAAACACGTGGCTCCACCATTTTATGGTCACTTCGGGCAGGATCTGGATTGGTGTTTAGTGGTTATCCAACCATTTTCTGGTCGAATAATTAGTGTTCGTAAATAGTGTAAATAGTGTTCGTTTAAATTTAAATTTGATTAGGCACTCGCAAAAATTGATAGGGGCGTACTCCAATGGTTTGGGCACGTTGAACGAATGAGTGAAGACCGAATGGTGAAGAAAATATATAGAGCGAAAGTAAATATTAAAAGGTGTCGAGGTAGACCGAGATTAACTTTCGAAGACCATGTGAACAAATTTCTCGAAGAGGGGAGGGTCAAGAGTACTCGGATACCTAGACGTGCATGTATGAAGAAGTTAATGAACCTGAAAGAAGCGAAAGAGGTATGTAAGGATCGTGACACTTGGCGATCTGTTCTCTCTGGCTACCCCGTTAGGGATTGTGCGTGAAGATAAGTAAGTAAGTAAGTAAGTAAGCCACTCGCAAACAGAATTGTTTATTTCATAGCGCTCGTATTTGGTTAAATTTAAAGCTTTAAAATTGAAACAGTGTGATAGCAACCGTTTGATACGCTTACCCCACAATTCTGATAAAATTATTGAGCGTAGCAAACGACGCATCGCCTCGACTGCAACAGGTGTTCGATTTAATTAGGTAATACGGCATGCCGATTGTCCATCGTCCATCGTTTATACGTGTGAGATTAATTGTGATTAATATAACTTCACTATAATAATTTAAAATGGCAGTTAGTGGAAGTGAAATCAAAATTAAAACGCTTTATGCCAAGAGGGACATACTCTTTTCGCGTATGCAGAATATAAGTGATTATATAAAGAACATTAATATAGAAGCAGTGCGGGAAACCTTTTTGAATGAAATCGAAACGATAGATTCCTTGCGGATAGATTACGATAGAATATTAGACCAAATTAATCATTTGGAATTACAAATCGACCCGAAATACATAGTGAACTACCAACCGCTGCTGGCATTCGAAGATATGTTGTGTCGCGTGAAAAGAACTGCAAAACTCCTACAATCTCAAAGCGAAGCAAAGCCGGAAATACAGGTACGTCCACGTGACTCAATTAAGTTGCCGCCAATAGATATTCCGGTATTCAATGGTGATATTAAGACGTGGCCCTTCTTCTTCAGTAGTTTTCAAAACAATATACACAACAACCCATCGTTATCGGACGCTGAAAAATTATATTACTTAATTAGTAAACTTAGTGGCAGAGCACAGTCGATCTGCTCGGGTTTTACACCTACAGCAAACAATTACTTATTAATATTTGAAACGCTTAAAACTAAATATGAAGATAGGAGAATGTTAGCTTCCGAATATTTGAACCAGATATTCGATCTTAAACCTATATCATCCGCGAACATCAACGGCTTAGAGCAGTTTCTAGATAAATTTGTGGCATCGGTGGCTGCACTTAAGAATTTGAAGTTTAATGACCTTATGGACGTGGTGTTTCTCCATATTGCATTAAAGAAATTAGACCCCGACACCGTGCGTGCGTTTGAAATGGAGCATCGTAGCTCGTAGATGCCTTCCTTTCATTCATTAGCATCGTTCGTGCGAGATCAAATAAAGGTGATGCAGCGCTCTCCGAACGTTAAACAAGAGAATAAAAGGTGCGTCGACCGTAGACAGACTCAACCATCTAAAATAGCAGGGTCGTTAACTTACGTAACCGCTACGTCAACATCACTTCAGCATACTTGTATCGTATGTAAAGATAAACACGGTAATTTATATAATTGTGCGACTTTTCGTAAATATTCACCAAGCGAACGTTATAAATTAGTAAAGACAAACAACCTATGTCTGAACTGCTTAAGTGATAAGCATTTAGTTGCAAAATGCAATTCGAGTTCCGTATGTAGCAAGTGCGCCAGGAAACATCACACGCTATTACATTTTGAAAATAGCAACATAGCGGCGTCAAGTAAATCGGACAAGGAATTCACCCCTACTAAGGTCAACGATTCTAGCGGTCGACCTGGTGATGTCACTCTGTGCTCATTGGCAAATATGGGAGCACAACCTCCTTCAACCGTGTTACTGGGTACGGCGCGTATTTTGGTTAGGTATTCGCGTGGAAACGAACAAAGCGTCCGTGCACTGCTGGACAGCGGAGCCCAAAATAGCTTTATAACGCGACAATGTTGTCAGCGCTTAGGCTTAGTAATAAATAGGTCACTTTCATGTCCTGTAGTTAAAGGCATCGGAGGTACTAGTAAAGCGACACAGGGATATATAAATTTAAAATTTTATTCTCGGATAGATCGTAATGTTAACTTTGATATAAATGCACTAGTAGTAGATAGGGTCACTGAACGGTTGCCAACCGTTTCGGTTGACACCTCGGCAATGATTGAATTTAAAAATTGGACTCTGGCGGATGACACTTACGCCGTTCCTGGAAACATAGACATGCTCATTGGAGCATCGCTTTTCCCTCATCTTTTGTTAAACAATAAGGTCATGGGCAACTCCTCGCATACCGCGCCTTACGCACTGGAAACCGTATTGGGCTATGTGATCCTTGGCTCCGCCCCCATCCTAGATAGTATTTCGGCAACCTCTTATTGTGGTATGGCTGTCGAACCGCTCGAGTCGTTAGTCCGCAAATTTTGGGAGATGGAGGAGGTGAACGTCCCACCCATAGCTAGTTCAGATGACAGGTTATGCGAGGAAATTTACGTCCGCACGACCGTTCGTGATCGCGACGGTAGATATAGTGTAGCGCTACCCTTTAAAGGAGATGTTTTATCTCTCGGCGATTCGCGTCAAATGGCGGAAAAACGTTTCTACAGCTTGGAGCGTAGGATGCTCGCTTCACCCCAGTTAAAGGAAGCTTACGACGGCGTCATTAACGAATATATAAAAGAAGGTTACATATCACTCGTGGCTTCGAAATTAGATAACTACGAAGACACACCGTCGTATTTCATACCACACCACGGGGTCATTAGGGAGGACAAACTTACATCTAAGTTACGTGTAGTGCTCGACGCTAGCGCTAAAACTAGCACTCACCTGTCGCTTAACGATATCCTCTATAGTGGGCAAAATTTATAGGGCAGTTTATTTAATATAATAGCCAATTTTCGTTTGTTTAGTATAGCACTATCCGCCGATATTCGCCAAATGTTTCTTTGCATAGGGGTCCGTGAATGCGATCGTAGATTCCAACGCATTTTATATCGTTTCAACCCAAAGGAACCTCTAATGGTGTTTGAATTTAACCGCGTTTGTTTTGGTTTAAAGTCGAGCCCATTTCATGCGTTACGCACGGTGAAACAGCTCGCCCACGATGAAGGTCCCTCTTACCCTAAAGCTAAGAGGGCAATTGAGAGCGGATTATATATGGATGATTTTGTATACTCGGTCGATAGCGTGGAGAAGGCCACCCTAACCACCGCCGAGGTTATAAGGCTCATGAAATCGGGTCAATTCGATCTTGTGAAGTGGACTAGTAATTCGCGTCCGGTTTTAGATACAATCCCACTATCACACCGTCTTTCGGCGATAAAGGAATTCGACGATTCCGATACACACAAAGTGCTCGGTCTGTGTTGGTCACCAGAGTCCGACGTGTTTAGCCTTAAGGTAAATCCGCCCGTAGAGAAATGCACAAAGCGTACAATACTGTCATGCGTTGCTAGATTATGGGATGTCATGGGTTTCGTGGCTCCGGTGGTATTATACGCTAAGCTTTTGATTAAACAATTTTGGTTATTTGAAGGCGATTGGGATGATTCGCCGCCTGACAGCATTGCTCGTTTGTGGCAGCGCTTTAGGGAGGAACTTCCTTTACTAAGAGAAATTAAAATACCGCGTCATATAAACGTCGATAGAAATAGTAGCATAACGGTCGTTGGGTTTGCAGACGCCAGCGAGAAGGCTTACGGGGGCGTTGTATATTTCCATGTCCAGAATAATGGTAGAAATTCGATTAGCCTCATTAGTTCTAAGTCGAGAGTCTCCCCCCGTAAGGTTGTCTCTCTGGCGCGCTTAGAGCTTTGCGCAATATTAGTACTCACCAAGCTTATTACCGCAGTTATCAGCGCATGTAGGGATAGAGTTCACATAGAAAGGATATTTGCCTTTTCCGACTCCACCGTCGCCTTATGTTGGGTTCATTCTTCACCCCACCGTTGGGATACGTTTGTCGCGAACCGAGTGGCCAAGATCCAAGACGAGTTAGAAACGCGGAACTTTTATCACGTATCCGGTACGGAAAACCCTGCCGATTGTCTATCCCGGGGACTCACCCCGATGCAAATAATGGACCACCCGCCCGCGGACCTTCTTGGGTTCACTTGGATCCCTCGCAATGGCCAATAACCGATTTCGAACCTTCGTCAGTGTCACAACCGCCGGAAGAGAAGAGACACGCTCTAGTGGCGAACGTTTCGAGCGAGGTTTCTCCAATCATTGCTCTGGCGAACCGCTTGTCCTCTTGGTCGAAATTATTGCGTAGCGTAATTTACGTTTGTCGATTCGCGAAGCTTTTACCGCGACGTTCGTATGTCTTAGCGTCCGATTACAACTATGCCGAGTCGCTAGTATTACGTGAACTTCAACGTGCGCATTTCTCTGAAGAAATTACAAGATTACAATCGAATAGAGCTTGTAGTCGCGCCTTTCAATGCCTTAAGCCATTTTTACAGGATGGGATTGTAAGGGTAGGTGGACGCTTGTCCAACTCGCGGTTGAGTTTCGACCAACGGCACCCTATAGTTTTACCGCGTAAAGACCATATCATGAACTTATTAGTCGATTACCATCATAAATTGAACTCACACGCTGGCCCCGATTTATTGATGTCGATCTTTCGTCAGAATTATTGGATTCTTTCTGCACGTAGTTTAATACGCAATCGGGTGCACAGATGTATAGCTTGCTTTCGGGCACGCCCCAAGCCGTCATTTCCGGAAATGGCGGAACTTAGATCTTGTAGAGTGATACAATCGGTAAAGCCCTTCACGCACACCGGGTCTGATTTCGCTGGTCCGTTTAAGGTCACGCTCATTCGCGGGCGTGGTATAAGATCCACAAAGGCTTACGTCTGCATTTTCGTATGTCTAACTACTCGAGCGGTGCATATAGAACTCGTTGGTGATCTAAGCACAGCAGGCTTTATGGGTGCATTTAAAAGATTTCTATCCCGTAGAGGCCCTGTAAGTAAATTATATTCGGATAACGGTACGAACTACGTCGGTGCAAAACGTATTCTATCGGAACTACATGAGTTCTTAGCTAGCAAGTATTATAATTCGGAGTTCGCTCACATTCTAGTCGAGAACCGCATTGAGTGGTCTCTGAACGTCCCAGCCGCGAGTCATTTTGGAGGTAATTGGGAGACCAATATCAAGAGTCTAAAGAGCCACCTACACCGAGTAATAGGAGATCAAATTCTGTCCTTCGAAGAGCTAAGTACGGTGCTCGCTCAAATTGAATGCGTAATGAATAGCCGCCCACTTTGTCGGACGTTATCTAGTGACCCCTCGGAACCGCTGGCTCTAACTCCAGCACATTTTTTGAATTTAACGCCTCTAACGAGTACGTTTACCTGGGACAAATAGTCCGACTAGGTAAATCCAACTTCGACCGAGAGGTCAATCGACGGATTCAACTCGGCTGGGCAGCGTTCGGGAAATTACGACATATCTTCTCGTCAGGTATACCTCAATCTCTGAAAACTAAAGTGTACAACCAGTGCGTGTTGCCAGTGATGACTTACGGATCAGAGACGTGGTCCTTCACTGCTGGCCGTATGAGGACGCTCAAGGTCGCTCAGCGAGCTATGGAGAGGGCTATGCTCGGAGTTTCTCTGCGTGATAGACTCAGAAATGAGGATATCCGCAGTAAAACCAGATTGACCGACATAGCCCAACGGATTAGTAAGCTGAAGTGGCAATGGGCCGGCCATATAGCTCGAAGAACCGATAACCGATGGGGAAGAAAGGTTCTCGAGTGGCAGCCTCGTACCGGTAGGCGTAGTGTAGGGCGACCCCCCACTAGATGGAGTGACGACCTGGTAAGATATGCAGGAAGTCGATGGATGCAGGTGGCTCAGGACCGTGCTTTGTGGCATTACTTGGGGGAGGCCTATGTTCAGCAGTGGACTTGTGAAGGGCTGTGATGATGATGATGATGATGAAGGTATCTGCCCGCCGCGGATATGGATGAGAACAGACTTAGCATTTCCGCACGCCACAAATTATTAGATCGGTTAGTGCAATCGTTTTGGAAACGATGGAGGATGGAATACTTGCATACTTTGCAGTTTCGGCAAAAATGGAACACAGCGACTGAGCCTTTAGCTGTAGGAACTGTAGTTGTGCTCACTAAGGAGAATGCGCCGCCTCTCCACTGGCCGTTAGGAATTGTCGAAGAGGTCTTTCCCGGTTCCGACGGAGTAATTAGGATAGCTCGCGTTAAGACCACGGTTGGGTCTTACCTACGTCCTGTTGTCCGTTTGTGCCCCCTGCCTCTTCCATAATTTAAATTAGCTTTCTAGATTAGAAATTGTAGTTGAATTTAGGTAATCTTAGCGTTAGTTAGTTATTTTGTTAGTTGATCTTAGCTCTAGTTGTTTTAGTTATTTTTTGAAGGAAATCCTTCAAGGGCGGGGGGAGATGGTTGCGCGGAAAACCATTCGCATTTTTTTGTATGACGGTAGGACTTGCCGAATCGTTATTCCTTTCCAAAACGATATCATTCGTACCCTCCTATCGACACATCGGGGTGGTGGGGTGGGAGGGGAAAGAAGACGATTCTAGAACATCGCGTAATCATCGGAGCCGAGGATATATAAGGCACGCGCGACCGATGCGCGGCCTCTTTCTTCCCGCCGCAGCCGTCGTTGAACTACAACGCTTCTCTCCCGACGCACCCCTGGGGCCCCAGAGTGTCTGTCCAGAAGAAGTTCCGGAAGTCGCCGCTATAGTGCTCTAAAGGATAGAAGAACCCCGGTGAGTCAATATCCATTATTATACCTGCTTGATAATAGTTTTAACCCGCTCCAACTTTGTGTTTTCCTAATCAAGCAGGATTCCTTTCATCGATTTGGCAAGTAATAGTTTTAGTTTAGGGAAGAGCGAGTGCATTGTACCGCATGCTATAGTAGTCGCTTTTACGTAAGCGTAGAAGCAATCGCATATACAGTCCACTTTAGTTAATATCTCGCGTAATAGGTTTAAGGTTCGACCGGGGAACTAGATTTTCGGCAGCCTTAAACACGTGGCTCCACCAATAGTTATATGTACCGTGCGAGCAAGAATTTTAATACTGTATCCCAATTATTTAACTTAGACCTATTTAACACAAGTATCATTTCGGCGAGACGAGTTCTGAGTAAGCCTTTTTTCGATTCCAGCTGATAATATTTTTTATTTCTTTTTATTTTATTTTATTTTATTTTTATATTTTGTTAATCTGTAATGTTTAGTTATTTAATGCACGATGTTACTTAGCTAAGCTTACGGTTGGTGCGGCAGTGTCCTATTAGCTGTCGGTAACTCATCGCATGCAATTATTTATATAGTGCCACTATTTGCGAAAACCCATAAATGGTTTCCTATTGTTTAGTTGTTTTCTACCTACTCTGTTTTTTGTTAACCAAGGTATTCCCGATTAAATAAATAAATAAAAAACCAGAGTGACCGACACAGCCCAACGGATTAGTAAGCTGAAGTGGCAATGGGCCGGCCATATAGCTCGAAGAACCGATAACTCAATGGGGAAGAAAGGTTCTGGAGTGGCAGCTTCGTACCGGTAGGCGTAGAGTATTGCGACCTCTCACTAGATGGCGTGACGACCTGGTAAGACATGCAGAAGCAGAAGTCGATGGATGCAGGTGGCTCAGGACCGTTCTTTGTGGCATTGCTTGGGGGAGGCCTACGTTCAGCAGTGGACTTGTGAAGGGCTGTAATGATGATGATGATGATGAAGTATTGCTAAATTCGACGGCTCATTTTTCCGCTGGTTTGAATTCCGTGATTCGTTTAACAATTCTATTCCCAACAATAATCGATTATCACCAATTCGAAAATTTCAATATCTATTATCCTACTTAGAAGGCAGCGCAGCGTGAATTATATCCAACCTTGAAGTATGCTCTGCCAATTATGAAGATACTTGGAAGTTAGTATTCAATCGTTACAATAACAAAAGACTCTTAATAAACCATCATCTAAAATCATTATTTAACATCAATACTATAACCCGGGAGTCTGAACATGCTTTAAGGTTCATGGTCGATCACGTCTCAAAAAATTATACGTGCGTTGCCTACACATAATTGGGACAGTCTGATAATATATATGTTGACGACGAAGTTGGATAACCGTACACTTACTAAATGGGAGGAACAACGTAGCAACATTGACAGTGACGAGGTTCCAACTTTACAACAATTCAACAAATTTTTAATCGACCGCGCTGACGTTCTTGAATCAATTAATCGTAACAAATCAGACAACAGAAATAAACCTACACAAAATCCATCAAACTCGTATAATAAACATAATACAAATACAGTAATTAAGGCATTTACACATTCTAGTGAAGAGAAG
Source organism: Parnassius apollo (assembly GCA_907164705.1). Taxonomy (NCBI): domain Eukaryota; kingdom Metazoa; phylum Arthropoda; class Insecta; order Lepidoptera; family Papilionidae; genus Parnassius; species Parnassius apollo. Next base: position 7,331,276 of record CAJQZP010001153.1, on the reverse strand, counting down.
GCCCCGATGCAATTTACGATTGCAATATATTTAAGGCAAAGAGTGTTCAGGAAAGAATTTCGGATGCTGCGAAACGTAATATATTATGTGCAAATTGTTTAAGGAAGGGTCATAATTCCAGCGAATGCCGGTTGGGTCCCTGTCGACTATGTAAGAAGAAACATAATACTCTTCTCCATACTCCAAAATCCATTACTAATCACTATGCTTCAACATACAATAACAATACTAACAACACTTCTATCAATAATACACAGAACGATGTTACGATAACACACGTAATGAATCTATGGTCTATGTTTGCAATCCTGACACTAATCATATATTTTTGTCAACAGCGTTGATCAAGGTAAATAATCCAATGACGAATTAATTTGAGACGATTCATGCTCTGTTAGACTGTGGCAGTCAGTCATCCATTATAACTAAGCAATTACAAAACAAGCTATCATTGCACTCTAATTCTATTCATTTAAATCTTCTTTCTTTTTTTTGAACATAACATTGAACTTTCATGTTACGTTATTAATGAAATAACGAGCGTTAATTGATAGAATCAGGCGTTACTTTGCGGAAATCCGTTATAATAAAAAATAAAAATATAAATTTCTTTGCAACTTTCCGCTAAATTTTAGATTGGCCTTAAAGATCTTTAAGGCCAATCTTTAATAATAATTTTAAGATTAATAATAATAAATAATTATAATAATATCAATAAAACAATAATAATAATAGTATTTAAAATATTAATCATAACAATAATAATAATTAGTAGCAGATTTGTTATCGCACGGCGCGGTCACTCAAAACAATAATAATAATAGTATTTAAAAATAATCATAACAATAATAATAACTGTTGGCAGGTTTGTTATCGCACGACGCGGTCACTCGCTACTTTGGTAGGGAGCGATTGTGTCAGCGTGTATAAATAGCAACTGTTTCGACTAGCCGCTCACTTAGCGGTCAGCCGCCGTAGAGTCTATATTACCTGAGGATGCCTCGTGTGGAGGCGAAACACGTGTCGTATTATCGTCGATGGTGTGTCTTGCCTGGAATAGTGGTGTTGAGAGTAGTGGTGCTTGGTCTAGTGGTACGGAGTTAGTGTATGCAATTGAGGGAGGGCGGGAGGTGCGCTTCAATCCAGGTAAGACACATCATTTTATATGTTTAGCGGAAAGTTGCAAAGAAATTTATATTTTTATTTTTTTTTAAATAACGAGCGATCTACCAAGGTGCCCTATTGATAGAAACCAATTAAACCTGCCAACACACATTCAATAGGCAGACTCGTCCTTTGATCAGCCATCTTCCATTCACATGCTGATTGGAGCTGACATCTTTTGGGACATTTTGAAAAGTGAGCAAAGATCTTGATTTAGGTCTTGATGGGTCTAACTTAATTAGTTCTTACCTTGGGTGGTTGATTGCCGGTCCTATACCATATACCAATTATATTAAACAAAGGCACAAAATCACTAAAACTCACTGCAATCAAATATCAATACAAATCAAAATAAAGACTTAACACTATTGCAAGAAATTAACGATGAACTGCTTAGAAAATTCTGGGAACTTGAAGAGCTGCCTCCGATACTTAACTGTAGTAAATCAGAACACGAATGCGAACAACACTTTAAAAAAAATACAACAAGACTCTCTGATGGTAGGTTTTGTGTTAAATTGCCTCTAATTGACTCGCTAGATTGTCTTGGAAACTCATAATTTTGGCCAAAAAACGGTTGTATAACTTAGAAAAACGATTTAGAAAAGATACAAATTTCAAACTACAATATTCACAATTCATACAAGAGTATGCAGATTTAGGTCATCTCTCTATATCTTCAGGTTCAAGACTATTATTTATTACTATCTTTGTCATCATGCGGTTTTCAAGGCAGATAGCGAATCGACAAAAATTAGAATAGTGTTTGATGGATCTGCTCCCACTTCCTCGGGCTTCTCATTAAACGATATACTTAAAGTGGGCCCTACCGTCCAGGACTCTCTGTTTTCCATTCTTATAAGAGCCCACCAGTATAAATATCTCCTTACAGCTGATATCGAAAAAATGTACCGTCAGATATATGTTGCTGAGGAAGATCGCGACCTTCAGCTTATCTTATGGAGGGAAGATGAGTCTCAACCTATAAAAACATTGCGCTTAAATACTCTTACTTACGGTACTGCAAGTGCGAGTTATTTGAGCACTTGATGTGTTTGGCAGGTGGGTGAAGAATGCAAAGATGAAACTATAAAGAATATTATACAGAAAGATTTTTATATGGATGACTTGATAACTGGTTCCAACTGTGACAAACAATTAAAATATATTCAAGAATCAGTTTCAAACGAGCTCAATAAAGCAGGTTTTCATTTAAGAATATACAAAACAAATTTGCCTTCTATATTCAACAATTCTGAACATAAGGGTAATAAAAATTTGACAATTAGTGAATCTTCAAGCACTCTTGGTTTGGGTTGGAGTTCCTATAACGATGATTTACACTTTCCTATAGCCCTCCTCAATACAAACTTACACGCTACTAAGAGGTCTATCATGTCGAATGCATTTAAGATCTTTGACCCTTTGGGTCTACTAAGTCCATGTGTCATTGTACCTAAAATTTTATTACAAAAAATTTGGCAGCTTTAGCTAGAATGGGATGATCCAGCTCCATCAAACATCAATTCGATTTGGCAGGACTTTGTCAATTCGCTACCTATACTATCACGGTTAAAGATTCCAAGACCAGTTATTTGTGATGCGCCAATTTCTGTTGAAATTCATGCATTCAGTGATAATAAATGAAATAACAAAGTTTATCGTCAAACTACTATGTGCAAAATCGAAGGTAGCTCCGCTGAAGCCGACCACAATACCGCGTCTAGAACTGTGCGCTGCATTACTTTCAGCGCGATTATACAATAGTGTCGTCAAGGCCATAAGATATAAGGCAGACCATATAATATACTGGTCGGATTCGAGCGTGGTGTTGGCTTTGCTGAGTGGTAGTTCAAACAAACTTAAAAGCTTTGTCGCTAACAGAGTTGGTTCAATATTAGAAAAAACAGGACCTTCATCCTGGCATTATGTACCTACCGCTAGCAACCTAGCCGATCTTATATCCAGAGGTGTTAGTGCAACTCAGCTCATAAATTCAAATTTCTGGTGGTCAGGACTTAGTTTTTTACATTTTGATGATTCTTTATGGTCTGTTTTAAAACAAAACCACCACTTGGATTCGACTGAAAATAAAGTTATTTTATCTACAATATTACAGACTTCTATAATTGAATGGCAAAGATTTTCAAAGTTTACAAGAATCCATCGAACTATGGCCTACGTACTGCGTTTTATTCACAATAATAAAAATAAAAAATCTAAGCAAGTTGGTAAATTGAGTCTTGATAATTTAAATAAATCATTTTTATTATTGTGTAAAATTTCGTAACAAGAAAGCTTTCCTAAAGACTTTATAAACCTAAATAAATATAACCCAATCAGTCCTAAGTCAAAAATTTTAGCATTATCTCCATTTTTATCAAGCGACAATTTTATCAGAGTTGGTGGTCGCATCGATGCTGCTAATTGTTCATATGAGAGAAAGCATCCGATATTATTAGACTCATCTCATCATCTCTGTAAACTTATTTTTGCATATGAGCACTTGCGCAGCATGCATGAAGGCCCCCAAGCATTACTCGCTATTGGAAGACATACTATCTGGCCTATTAACGGTAGACATCTTGCACGGCGTACCGTTTATAAATGTGTAAGTTGTCGACGTGCTCAAGGTAAAACTTTAACTCCAAAAATGGGGGACTTACCCGCTCAGCGATTGAACCCCGACTTTCCTTTTATTTCTGTGGGCTTGGATTTTGCAGGTCCTTTCTAAATACTCAACCGTAGAGGTCGTGGTGCAAGGCTTATGAAATGTTATATGTGCATATTTGTCTGCTTACGCTACAAATGTATACACCTAGAGGTTGTAAGCGAGCTTACTAAAGATTGTTTCGTTATGACTTTGCGTAGGTTCTTCTCACGACGCGGCCGGCCAGCGGAGGTATTTTGCAGTAATGGTCGAAATTTCACGGCAGCGTCAAAGGAAATCGCCTGCTTTCTAAAGAATCATACTGACACTATTTCTGATTTTGCAACTCAAGAAGGTTTCAAATTTATTTTTATTCCTTCTTATGCTCCTCGTTTCGGCGGTATTTGGGAAGCAGGTGTAAAATTACGCGCGTTATAGGCAATTCTCACTTAACCTTCGAAGAACTTTCAACGTTGTTTGCGCAGGTTGAGGCTATACTTAACAGTCGTCCCCTCAGTCCACTATTCTCCGAACGATTACCTTTGCCTCTCCCCAGGGCACTTTCTCATAGGAAGACAACTAACTGTGTCGCCATCTCCAAATCTTCTCAATGCAAAGGAAACTGCTTTACAAAGACACGCGAGATTAGAACAAATTCGGCAGCATTTTTGGCAAAGGTGGCAAAATGAATATATATCCGAATTGCAGCTAAGAACAAAGTGGAAAACAAGTAAAGACAAACTTAAGGTTGGAAACCTGGTTCTTATCAAAGAAGATTCGCTACCACCATTATGCTGGCGTCTGAGATGTGTGGCTTTTTCCGTGTGCAGACGGCATTTCGAGAGTAGCAGATACCGACCTTTAGTGCGCCTATATCCCCTTCCAAATCAAGAAGACCTTCAAGATTGAAAGCCCAGGTCTTTCAATGGGGGGGGGGGGGGGAAGATGTTAATGCTCATTACTGCAACTTGTTACTATTAAAATATCACAGGAACTTATTATTTTATCAATAATAATCATTGTGTCACTACCGTCAGATATTTCACAATATTCTCTCATTGTTAACAAGATAGACATCTTTCTATTACTGTGCTATAAAATAATCGCAATAAACGGATTGCTAAGAAGTGTTTTAAGTGTTTTTCTTATGTCCATCTGAGACAATTTTTAATTATGTAGTTACCTAAGATTATTTTTATGGTGAAAGCTACATTTTAACCCTTGTTTTTGAGTGAAAAAGTACTATATTTTACAGTTGTGCGTTTATAATTTCTTGTATTTTTAGGCTATGTTCCCTTCTTTTTTGGCACATTTTCTATATTTCCACTTACGGCAAATTATGTGTACTTAAAATCTTGGATTTTACGCCTTACAACAGTTGTATTTCGGTTTAAGTTTGTTTACTTGTTTATCCATTCACCAACGCTGGAGTAACAACAGCCGGTATTGGCTTCTCTACGTTTGTGTTACAAAACGCAAAACGAAGTTATCTTGGTGTAAGACCAAAGAGTAAAATTTTTCGAGGGTTAGTTACTCTGGTTTAACATACTATTTTGCCGAGTCCATCCTTAATACACGGTTAAATAACCGTGTAATAATAATATGGTATTCTTTAATATAATGTTGTCCCGTCACAGTTCTTGGACGATGTCATTTGAAGAGCTCGTATCTCTATAAATGTTTCCTCAGTTTAAGATCTTTGTAGAATATTTAGAGACGATACCAGGAGACCCGACGGTATGGGTTTGGTTGCTTGAGGGAGAGAGAGAGAGAGAGAGAGAGATAAAGCTTTAGTGTGGGATGCTACTTGCGAACACTTTGATAGCATCCCATCTCAGGGGTACCTCGTCTAAAGCAGGTGGCATTAGTGGCAACTGAACTAAGTAAATAGCCCAGAGTATCTAGAAGATGAGTACATATTTGCTGTAGAGACTATTGGTCCATAGGGTGCACGTGTGGTGTAGTTCCTAAAAGATTGTATCTGTGACTGATCATCGCTGCTGTTAATAAGAAGTTGTTTAGTTTGTTGTTTCCTCGCTTGAAGGCTAAGTATAGCCATTCAGAGAGGACACGTAGCCAGCATTTTTGGGACGATACCACGGAAAGTGGAACTGTATGATAATTTCGGTTATTTATTTATTTTATTTTTTATATTGTAATTTTAATTTCAAAAATGACGTTGTAATTGTAAATAACTGATAACTATATGATTCAAAGTTTATATTTTTTATATTATCTTGCTAGCTGGTACCCGGCGCATTGCTGCCGCAGAAGAAATAATTGTGTAAATATCGTTAAAAATGTTGAACAGTTATATTGTATAATTAGGAATGATAATACAATCATTGAAATAGAATTATATATGTATAACTTTCTATAACTTTCAAATAAATAGTCAGTATAATACGCACGCCACCCAGTGTCAGTTAATTGTACCATGCGTATAACCTTTGCACAAGTACAACCAATAAGTTGACTAAGTTTTAACGCAATCTGATGAACCGTATGGTATCGTAGAAAGAACGAACAAACATAAATTTCTATATAGTAGAAAATATTTTACTGTCTATAGACAGACCTGTAATTGATCAGAATAGGCGTTATTATAGCAGCTGATTTGTTTTTTATAATACTAGAACTAAATGAACGCTTGGCAATAAATTGTTTTAGAAATTATATTTTTATTTTTATTTTGTGTAGTTAGTTTAATCTTAATAATTTTTTGGTTGAACGGTCTAAGGACTACGATGGCTATCCGAGTACAGAACCAGAGTACAAAACTAATCCAACTGTAGAGATGAGTTAGACAGGGTGACGTAATATCCCCGAAATACTTTACCGCTGCATTGGAAGACGTTTTCAAGCTACTGGACTGGAAAGGATACGGTACTAACGTCAATTATGTGTACGTCACTCACCTTTGATTCGCCGACAATATAGTCCTTATGGCAGAATCGCTGGAGGACCTACGCACTAAGTTCCATGACCTCAATAGTGTCTGCAACGGATAGGTCTTAAGATGAACATGGACAAAACAAAAGTCATGTGTAATGTCCATGTCACACCTATGCCGGTGATTTTTGGAAGCACTTAGCTGAAGTTATTGACAAGTATTTTTACTTGGGACAAATAGTCCGACTAGGTAAGTTCAACTTCGACCGACAGGTCAATCGACGGATACAACTCCACTGGGCAGCTTTCGGGAGATTACAACACATCTTCTCGTCAGGAATACCTCAAAACTAGATTGTACAACTAGTGTTGCCCAAAATCGGTCTTGGTCTTGCAGTCTTGGTCTTGTTCTTGCATTTTTGCAAGACCAAGACCAAGAACAAGACCGCCTAATTTTAGCAAGACCAAGACCAAGACTGACCGTGCAAGATTTGAGTAAGAACAAGACTAAGCCTGCGAGACTCTTGCGTCTTGCAGTTAGGAATGAGTGTCGTTTCAGGGAGTATAGGAGTTCGGGTATACGCTTAGAGACTCTATGAAACGCAAAAAATATATAAAAAAAATTTGGAAAATTGAACTTATGCCCATTACGAACAATACCATAAACATACATAGCGGATGAAAATATCCATTAAAAGAAAAAACAGTGCATCCCTAGTTTTGCTCATCGGCACTTTGATAGTGCGCGGCGTCTTGTCGGCATCATCAAAGGTCGAATACTGACCTGTCAAAGAAATTTTGCAGCTATTCGGAAGTACAAGGTCAAGATACACGCGCCGGCGGCTTCTATTGATATCGCATTCAATCGTCGCCGCCGCGCCGCACGCACTACATTTGACACTGTTTGAATGCCGCCACAGAGTACATGTTCCAAAGAATAAAATAAGTTTCCGGGTACTCAGAATGGACACGAATACATTATGCTGATCTCGCAAGGAATATTGTATTTAGATAATTGTAAGGATAGGTAGATACCATAATAATTACGATATAAAGGTTTAAAAGAAACATGGGATATCGTATCATCGGTTAATAACCTTATATTAAATTTGTTACAATTAAATGATTATATAAACGCATTTTTAAAGTTTTATTTTACAGTAAGTTTAGCTGCGTTACCAATATTAGGCCAGGGTTGGATTCAGACCGTCAAAAATATTGTACATGGCAAATGAAATTATACTATTTAAAAAATTATATCACGTGTGACGTTTCATATTTCTTTTAATATTTAGATGGGCCTATCCTTCCTTTTGAACTCATTAGGGAAAACAGTGATTATATGACTATTTAAAAGTGTATTTTAAATGCCTACTTGAATAAAACATATTTGAATTTTGAATTTCAAACGAGTGAAGGCAAATTTAATTTAATTAACGTAGATTAATTCAATCACAAGAAGAACATAATATACACAATTTTATTTACATTTCATTTTTACGTGGGCACACTATACCTATCTGGCAACGCAATCATTAATTTTATCAAATGATGGCGAACCTTCCTTTGTCGGTCTTTCGGCGTGTACTTACAAATAGTAGTATTTATTTTAATTCCAGTCATTCCCAATTGAGCTTTGCTTCGAGTCTAATGTATTAATTGTTTTTACTCTAATCCTTGTTATTCTCGGAGTGATAAGTTTACAATTTGACATGAATGACGAAGAGTCGAATAGTTCTAGTCGGAGTAGTGAGAGTTGGAGTTATAGATCTAAAAGACCCAAAAGTAAATTTGATGAGTTTTTCGACATAATTCATTCATCTCAAATTGCTTTGTGTAAAGTATGCCAACATAAAAAGGTTGAAATAAAAATGAAAAACAGAAACACTTCAGGCTTAAGGAAGCATCTAATATCTTTCCACAAAAAGGAATCACAAATATTGTTCCTGAATAACCAAAATTAAGTGGAGATATCACAAGCTTTTTTAATAACCATCGGAAAAAGTGGACAGGTAAAAAAAACTATACTTATCACACAATTACATAACACATATATATATATATATATATATTTTCTCGCTGCAAAAGTCTTACCTAAGTATAAAGAGGCTATATAGGTAAAGCTTAACTATGCAAGTATTTATTATTTAAAACTAATAAAGTAAATGTCGATCTTCATAATATCTATACTTTAAAAATATAGGACTTCCATGTAACCATTTTACCCCAATTTCAGCCCCTTAGGGTTAGGATTTCGTAAAACAGCTTATTCAGGATTTTATTATTGAAAACTTATAACTTTAATACCGATTTTCGTGTCTCTAACTTCAAAAACGTAGGACTTTCATACAATCTTCCAACTCCCATTTCACTCCCTTAGGAATAGATTTTCTCAAAACCGTTTCTTAACTGATCTCTATGCCATAAAAGAAACCTACCTTACAAACTTCAAGTTTGTATGTTTTATAGTTCCTGAGATATCGTTATAGTCAGTCAGTGAGTGGTAGTTATATATATATATATATAGATTATAGTGTTAAATATGTATTTATAATTCATTCATATTTTCATTTGTTTTTATAATCGGCGAGACACATGATTTACTGTTTTATTTCAGTCTGAAAATAGCAGTGACAACATCACGACAGCTACAGTTGATTGGATGGTTAAAAAATATCCTCCGTTCTCATTTTTCGATGACGAAGCTACACAAGTATATTTTTGATCAATTTGCCTCTTTTAAAAGGTCCTCACTTAGAAGAAAGGTCAAAGAATGGTTTGAAGAGCTTCAATTGAATCTTAAGAAACGACTACAACAATTTTCATCTAAAATGTCATTTACCATTGATGGATGGACGTCAATTGCTGGTCGGAGTTACTACGGGGTCACTATTCATTATATAGACAACGAATGGACGTATCGATCTGTAGTCCTTGATTTTATACCATCACGCGGTCGACATACTGAGGAAGAATTTGCAACGATTTTCCACGAATGTTTATTGGAATATGACATAATTGATAAAATACAGGGTATCACGGTCTACAACGCAACTGCAAATACCAAATTTATGTATGAATTGGACAAACAGCTGCCACACTTTGATTTAGACAATCAACATTTCCGGTGCTTTGCTCACATTTTGAACCTTGGTGTACAAGATTTATTAAAGACCTTAGCATTACACAGTGAAACTGACAATAAGGGACAAGAACAGCAGTATGAAGATAATGAATACGAAACTGAGGAAGATGAAGAATATGCGCCAAATATTTCTGACTCACGTACAGCTATAACAAAATTACGCAGTATTTCCAGTAAAATAAAAAGAAGTGAGATTATTGAAGAGGAAGTTTCAGTCTGCTTGTGAAGCAGCTGGCGTGCCATCAAATCTGAACCCCATACTCGACTGTCCAACGAGATGGAATTCCACACATGATATGATTGGATTTGGTTTAAAAGTGAGAACTGGCATTAAAATATTGTGCACTTCTGTCACCGAATTGAATGATTTTTCAAATCACAGATAGTGAATGGCAAATACTCGAAAAAATACATAAGTTTCTAATAAACTTTAAACTTCTATCAACGAATCTTGATGGAGAAAAATATGTTTATTACCGCTAGTTACTGTATCGTTCAATCTCTTGCTCGATAAAATTGAATCCATGGTAAAACAATTAGATGAGAAACCTAATCAATTCGAAGTGGATGAAAGGCTCATTCTGGGTTTTCAAGCAGCTCGAGACAAAATGCTTAAACATTATAAAAAGAGCAACCGGATTTATTGTACCTCTTTAATTTTAGACCCAAGGCATAAGAACTTTATAAAGAATATAAAAGTCTACACTCAGTGAATACATCTCTAGAATCACCAAGAAATGAAAAGAATGTATGTGAATATGATGAAGATGAAGACGTAATAGACTTTGAGAAATTGTATGAATGTCCCTCGACGTCATCTGGATCTGGATCTTTTCATCAAGGCTTAGTTATAGACGAGTTGGAGGAGTACCTAAGTAAACCCACAGCCGCCAGTTCGGAAGATATTGTTACGAGCTTGAGGTTCGTGACAATAAAAATTGCCGATAAAATTACCTAAATTAACACTTTAATTTACTTTACACAATTAAAGTTAAAACACTAATAATTTAAACACACTAATTCACTTAATTCCACTCCGAAGCTTCGCTTGTTTCGCCCAAATCAACACTGCCTCCATCGCATCTTGCAGCGCCTATATATTTAAATTAGCAAAGAAATATCCAGAATGTTCAAGTAAACACGCGGAAGGTATCGAGCGTTCGAGTTTCTACTAGGCGCTGTCAGTTGAGCGATTTGTGATGTCATTTTCTCAATGCTCCCCTCGCTCTCGTTCCTGACACTAGATGGCGCTAGTTGACTTATTCATGCAACACTGCCCCCTCCTAAGACATGCTCGTCCCGAGCATTATCGGTCCCATAATAACGCGCCAAGCGATCCACATGGACGATCTTAGGAGTCCCTCTTGCGCCTTTCTGTATCCGGTAGGTCACATCGTTGATCCTGGTTACAATCCGGTACGGGCCGTCCCATTTAGCTTGAAGCTTAGGAGATTTCCCTTTGCTGCGGACTGGATTGTGCAACCACACAAGTGAACCTTCGTCGAACCCTTTGTTGTTCATTTTGCGGTCATACCGGGTTTTCATTTTTTCAGACATTTGCTGGCCCGATTGTCTGACGTGCTCATAAACGTCATTCATTTTTTTCCGCAAGTCATTTGCATAATCGGTTATACTGCGTGGAGCATCGGGTGGTATCCCGGTGATCAGGTCTGCAGGCAGCCGTAATTCTCTTCCAAAGTTTGCGAAAGCTGGTGTCACTGCTGTACTTTCGTGAACAGAACTTCGATATGACAACAAAAACGGTTGTATGTGCTTGTCCCAATCTCGTTGCCGATTGTCTACAACTTTTGCTAGGTACCTCTCCAATGTCTGATTAAATCGTTCCACCATTCCATCAGATTGCGGGTGATAAGAAGTCGTTCTTGTTTTATGAGTACCCATAACTCGGCAAGTTTCCTGGAATATTTGAGACTCAAAATTCCTTCCTTGATCGCTGTGAATCTCTAAAGGTACTCCAAAACGACAGAAGACTTCATGAACTAGTTTATCTGCAACTGTTGAAGCTTCTTGATTTGGAATGGCGAAGACTTCTGGCCACTTAGTGAAGTAATCCATCACAACCATGAAATACTTGTTACCGCTTTCACTCTCCGGAAACGGCCCCGCCACGTCAATGGCTATTCTCTCCCATGGTGCACCAACATTGTACAACTTCAATGCACCTCTACTACGAGTCTGAGGTCCCTTTACAGCCGCACAACTTGTACATTTGCGACACCAGTCCTCGACATCGTTTCGACAGTGGACCCAGTAAAACCGTTCTCGGATCTTCAGTAGAGTTCGTTTAACTCCCAGATGGCCTCCTGAACAATCATTATGGTACAGCTGTAGAACATCCGGTACTTTTACTTTAGGGACAACCATTTGCAAATGACAGCTGTCTCCCCGAACGTTTTCCCATTTACGACACAGAACTCCATCCTGAAGCAGCAAGCTGTCCCACTGGGCCCAATAGCTTTTAGTGGTCGAACTCATCGCTGAGACGTCACTCCACTTGGGCTTGGGAGCACTGGCCTTTATCCATTCCAGAATCGGCTTGATGTCCGGATCTTCCTGCTGTGCATGTAGTAAGCTGTCCTTCCACTCGTTGCTGAGGTGGTCTGCCCTGAGCATCCTCACGGATACCACTTCCTTACTCTCATGCCTAGTACAATGTTTGCAATCTTCAGGACAAGGTCTTCTTGACAATGCATCTGCGTTGCCATGAGATTTCCCGCTGCGATGTTCGATCTCAAAGTCGTATTCCTGCAGTAGTTCAATCCACCTCGCAACTTGTCCTTCTGGGTTTTTAAACTGCAATAGCCATTTTAGTGCAGCATGGTCAGTTCGTAAGTGAAATTTTCGTCCCAGAAGATATTTGCTAAAATGTTGCAACGACTTTACCACAGCTAGCAATTCGCGTCTTGTGACACAGTAGTTCCTTTCCGGTTTTGACAACGACTTGGCTGAAGTACGCTATCACGACCTCTTGGTCACCATTACGTTGAGACAACACACCGCCAAGTCCTATATCACTTGCGTCTGTGTCAACTATAAATTCTTTGCTTGCATCAGGGTATCCCAAAATAGGTGTTTTGCACAGACGGTCCTTGAGCTCCTGGAATGCGATGTTACAACTTTCATCCCAGCAGAAATGTCGCTTCTCCTCGGTTAGCTTATGCAGAGGTTTGGCTATATCTGCAAAGTTCTTCACAAAACGTCGGTAATAGGAGCACAAACCCAAAAATGCTCTAACCTGCGTCTTGTCTTTTGGAACCGGCCAATCCTTTACAGCTGCGATTTTCTCTGGATCCGTGCGGATACCTTCTTCCGACACTACATACCCCAAAAAGTTGACTTGCCGTTTGAATAGTGAACATTTCTTCGGACTCAACTTAAGGTTGGCACTCTTAATCTTCATGAGCACGCGTTCCAGGTTTTGAAGGTGTTCCTCAAACGTACGGCCCACGATGATGATGTCATCCAAGTAGACCAGACAGGCATCGCCAATTAGCCCGGTAAGTACAAGTTCCATCAGCCTTTCAAACGTTGCTGGAGCATTGCACAACCCAAACGGCATTACTTTGAATTGCCACAGACCCTTTCCCGTCGAGAACGCAGTTTTCTCCTTGTCCTTAGGGTCAATTTCAACTTGCCAGTAGCCACTTTTTAGATCCAGCGTGCTAAACCATTTTACTCCTGTAAGCATGTCCAGCGTGTCATCAATTCTTGGCAAGGGATAGCTGTCCTTCTTTGTAACGTCATTCAGACGGCGGTAATCAACACAGAACCGCATGCTGCCATCCTTCTTCTTTACCAGTACCACGGGTGAACACCATGGACTAGATGAAGGTTCAATAACACCATCCCTCACCATTCCCTCAATCATGGTTTCCACTTCCTTTTCACGTGCTACCGGCAATCGTCTTGGCCGCTGACGGATAGGCAACTCTTCACCTGTGTTTATTTTGTGTTGAACTAAACCAGTCTTTCCTATGTCAGCATCGTTTGATGAGAATACATCGGCGTACTCGAGTAACAACTTCTTCGCCTTCACCAATTCGTTCGGGGACAGAACACTGCGACAGTCTTCCAAAAGTGTGGTCACTCTCGTTTCTGAATCCTTGCTGGGGGTCCCACTCGATATATATTGGCACTGACGTAACCAATCCACTTCCTCACAAGTACCAACCAGTGTACCTTTTTCTATAACCTGTTCCCGGTCGCAAAGGTTCAGCACACGTACTCCTGAGATGTCAGTGGTCCTGACCAAGGTTCGAGCTACTTTCCATGGAAGGTCATTGTTTACCCTTTCCACAAGTACACAACGGTGAGCTTGCCCAGCGTTTCGTGGAAGACTAACCGGAACAATCGTTTCCGATCTCGGCGGAAGAACAATCTTCTTGATGCTGTACACGTTCCCTGGTAACGCACCTTCCATAAAAAGTTCTTCCTGTCCACATTTCAAAACACCTTGCTTAACGTCGATCTCACAACAATTATTCCTCATAAAGTCTAGGCCTAGGATGCAGTCGTCCATTATATCAGCCACGATGACATTATGCAGGTAGATCACGTTGCCTAGCTTCAACTCCATCTCCTTCTCTCCACGGACGGGTATACGCTGACCGGTGGCTGTTACCAAATTAATGCGTTCTCGGTTGTATGCGGAGTCCCCAAGGAACTGGCTTATAAGTTGGGAACTAACAACCGTACGAGAGGCTCCAGTGTCTATGGTCAGTTTACACGGCATTCCGTTGACCTCGCCCTTGATGATTAGACTGTTCCCATCATGGGTTTGTGAGATCGAGATCCTTGGGGCTCTTTTAACATCAGCCAGCACCCGCCCCGCAGTTCTGGCTTTTACTCGTTTCCCTGCTGCTGCAGGGCGGTGCTGTTGGCCGCACTACCCTCCTGAGATAGTACACCTTCCCTTTCTAGGGTTCGCTTAGGGCAGCTGGATCGAAGATGGCCCTTTTCCCCACAGCCATAGCACCTAGGGCTGTATCCTCTGTTGCGGTCGCGAACTGTAGCTGCTGCAACCTCCCTGATGCGATGGGAACGATGATCCTGCCGCACGGCTTCCACCTCCAGTGCATGGGCCAAGGCGTTCTTAAGCGTGTCGTGGTGCCCGAGTCTCACAGCAGCTCTGACTTCAAGGTCGCGGATGCCGTCGATGAATGTCTGAACCAGGTTCCCTTCAATGAGCGCAGGTACAGACTGGTATGCTTTTCGAACCATCTTCTCCACCTCAAGGGCCCACTGCTGCAGGTTTTCGTTGCTGCGCTGCACGCGATCTTTAAGCTGCGCGCGAAAGACGTGTTCCAGATGAGCGTCGCCATATCTCGCTTCCAAGGCCTCAAGAAGCTGCTCATAGGTCACTTTCTTACCGAGAGCTTCCAGCACAGTTAAGGCTTGGTCGCGCAGGCCTAGGGTGAGTGCAGTCATGGCTTGGCTTTTATTCCAGCCGTTCGCCTCCATGACGGCCTCGAACTGGATTTTGTAGGCCGACCAGGAAGAGGTACCGTCGAACGGTGGCACCTTGAACCCACGTAGCGAAGGTGTTGTAGCTACTACGGGAGCTGTAGCTCCATCTCCAAGTTTGAGTTCGTCCAGTGATTTCTTCATGTCAGCCATTACGTTGTCAACCCGATTGTTCACTTGGTCGATTCGGGTTTCAGCTTTCGCGATTTGGGTTTCAGCTTCCGACAGGCGGTTGTCATGCTGAGCAACCCTATCCTTCACCTCCCTTATCTCTTTCCCGAATGTAGCGTGAAGGTCCTTAATGAGGAGCATCTGCTGTTCCGACCGACGGGCCTGTTCCTCCTGTCGGCGGGCCTGCTCCTCTTGTCCGCCCCGCAGCTGCTCTTCCAATCGGCGGGCCTGTTCCTCCTGTCCGCTCTGCAGCTGCTCTTTCAACTGACGGACCTGTTCCTCCTGTCGGCGAGCCTGTTCCTCCTGTCGGCGAGCCTGCTCCTGCAGCATCACCATCAGAGCACCTAAGTCAGGTGCTGCAGATGTAGGAGCTACCGACGGGCCTGCAGCCGGTGGCTGGCCCTCCGACGTCTGCGGCGTTGCACCACCAAATCTTCGTTGGTCCGTCTCCTGCTGGCGTTGACTTCGGGTACGAACACCCTCCGTTTCCTCCTTAGGTAAAATCGGCATGATTTTATCCCACTTCTGACACCAATTGTTACGAGCTTGAGGTTCGTGACAATAAAAATTGCCGATAAAATTACCTAAATTAACACTTTAATTTACTTTACACAATTAAAGTTAAAACACTAATAATTTAAACACACTAATTCACTTAATTCCACTCCGAAGCTTCGCTTGTTTCGCCCAAATCAACACTGCCTCCATCGCATCTTGCAGCGCCTATATATTTAAATTAGCAAAGAAATATCCAGAATGTTCAAGTAAACACGCGGAAGGTATCGAGCGTTCGAGTTTCGACTAGGCGCTGTCAGCTGAGCGATTTGTGATGTCATTTTCTTAATGCTCCCCTCGCTCTCGTTCCTGACACTAGATGGCGCTAGTTGACTTATTCATGCAACAATATTTTAGAGTGGTGGAGGACGCATAAGACAGAATATCCGACTACATCGAAGATGGCCCGTGAGTTTCTTTCAATACCTGCAACTTCAGTACCTACTGAGATATCATTAGTAATTAGAAAACATAGAAATAGGTTAAGTGATGAGTTAGCCAGACTTTGTATTAATTCTTGGTCAAAAGAATTAATATAAAGTAACAGTAATGTCAAAGCTGTTGTGTACTGTTTTGTAATTTAATTTGTATTGTATTTTATTTTTTTATTTAAATAAATGTTAAATTGTATAACTCTTTTATTCCATTTCATATAAGGGTCTATCAATCTCTTTCTAGACAGATAATGTTCTTTATAATACAGTCAAGTTAATATCATTAATTTGTTTTTTATATGTTTTGACTAAATTTTAGCACATGTAAGCTTATTAAATGTAAACGTTTATTAAGAAACGGACTAACTCCCGTGGCAGTGAGACTTGGTAGACAGCTCAGTTGGTTAGAGCATCGGCACGGATCGCTTAGGTCGTGGGTTCAAACCCCACCCGGTATTAGTTGATTTTTCGAATTTCTCATTAAGTGTTTAGACATTTATTAATTTGGTTGGTCTTTCTATGGCTATGTTAATTCAAGCTCAATATGTGCCTACTCTGTTAAGTTGTTCTAAGATATAAAGTAACGCTTAATAAATAACAATAGGCTAATAGGTAATTGCGAGACTTGCGAGACTCTTGCTGCAAGACCAAGACCAAAAATAAGACTAAGAGCGCAATACCAAGACCAAGAACAAGATCAGGTGTATTGGCGCAAGACCAAGACCAAGACTGGCTAAGTCTCGTCTTGTTCTTGCATTTGGGCAACACTATTTACAACCAGTGCGTGTTGCCAGTGATGACCTATGGATCTGAGACGAGGTATTTCACTGCTGGCCATATGAGGAAGCTCGAAGTCGCTCAACGAGCTGTGAAGAGGGCTATGCACAATGGTTCAAAATTAGGAATGAGGATATCTGCAGCAGATATAGTGTTTTAAGTAAATAATACATTATGATTCCTTATATTTACTCGAACACTACACATTGAATAAAACTACTTGTACAGATCGTATCGCGTTGAATTTAGTGGATTTTAATTCCCGAAGTTTCGGGTGCTTTCCAGCACGGTCATGAGGGACTGAGGTGATTGACGTCCCTATGTCAGTGTTAGCTTTTAAAAGCTGGAAAGCACCCGAAATTCAATAAAAATCAACTAAATGAAACGCGATAAAATCCGTAAAAGTAGTTATATTAAATGATACATTTTTAACCTTACACTTGCATAATAATATTTACAATGTCTGTAGACATAAGATGGCATTTCGACTTTTAATAAAACGTTTTATTGCACTTGACATAACTTCAGTGACACTAAATGGTGTGTGACTGATTTGAATAACTAAACTCCTGACAAATTCTCTTTCAAATACATGACCATTTAAGGCGCATATTATGAATCTATCGCACGTACTCCTTTAAAAAAGGCTCCATTGTAGGACGAGTATTAAGAACTTTATAAACTCACCTTTATAAAATATGCAGTCTATGCGGACAATATCAATGGCTCAGATATAATTCAAATTTTGTTGTAAAGCAGTATAATAAAACTGTATCATCATTCATCATACAAAGCACTACGCATATTATTGTTGCGCGTCTAAGTTGACATCTGGCACTAGCGCCATCTAGTGTCGGGTAACGGAGCGAGGGGAGAGCTTTCCAGAAAATGACACCACTAATCTTTCAACCGACAGCGCCATCTGTTGTCGAAACGAACAACTAAGCTTCTGGAAGCTGACTCTCGAGCTTTCGATGCGCGTATTTACTTGAATTTTCTGGATAATTCGGTACTAATGTGTATTTATAGGCGCTGCAAGGTGCGATCGGGGAAGTACTGAATTTGGCGAGACCAGCGAAGCTTCGGAGCGAAATAAAGTGAATTAGTGTGATTAATTATTAGTGTTTTAAGTGTTAATTTGTGCAAAGAAAATTAAAGTGTTAATTTAGGTAATTTTATCGGCAATTTTTATTGTCACGAACCTCAAGCTCGTAACATTATCATACAAAGTGAGAATTTTGTCAGAATAGTATATTACCCCATATCTAACTCATGCAAATCTGATGTTAACAGAGGAAAGAGTATTTATATTTAATCTATTTTCAGTATTCCTGATAATAATATATATTTTGATACATGCAGAAATGCCTATGCCATCTACTTCTGGAACTGTTCTGGAACTGAAATGAATATCAATATAGGGAAATATTCTTTTATACTTTGGCACATCTTTTTCTTATCATACAAACAAGAAAATTAAAGTAGCCGTTAAGATACACGGTTATGCGCCCTATCGTTATTATCCTGCCTTTATTAAGGAAATCTTATGGATGTTCAGATGATGAGATAAGATGACAGATTGCAGGATATCTAAAAATATAGCGGTATCTAATATCTAAACTGGCGATGAAAAAATAGAATGTGAATGCTAATCTGCCAAGTACAATAGTAGATTGTTTACAAGCAGATGTGAAGTCAAACAATTGAACTATTTTATTAATTCAACTGTAATTCTCTTTTGTTTATGTTGGATTTTATTTTATAAATAACTTATGTAACCATTGTAAAATTAACCCATAGTGATTGATTGTATCTAAAAAGAACTTTTGCAATACTCACACAATGTTAAATAAAATGCTACTATGTTTAGGCACCAACTCATCATTACTTTTTTTGAAATAAATTTTATTTTTGTTGCAGGTTAAAAACTGCCTAGTAGCACTCGGCTATTAAATAGCTCAAGCTTTGAATATTGCTGCATATTCGGTAAATAGGGAGCAACAAGCACAAGCCATAAATACTACAAGGAGAAAAATTAGAGAAAAGTTATTCCATCAACATCAATTGAATTGAATATGAGACCTATGTGCAAAGAACCATCAGTTCCTTCGATAAAAAATTAGATTGTAATTATAAAGGTTTCAATGGCTGTGGCAATATTTAAAAGAAATTGATGTTTTGCGCCTAGAATGAAAGAATTTGCTTGCACTTGTTTTACACTGAAATATAAAAATAAAAGGCTTAATAAATATTTCTGTATTTATTTCTTTATATCTAAATAAACGTTAATAATGGTTTAAATTTATGCACATGGTCACATTGTGAACACGTAAGTAACATAAGTTTAAACCAATAAAGATAAATTTTCAAAGTTCTCAGAGGATTTTTTTACAGCCACTGCTACTAGGCTGAAACAAATAAATGCCTTTGCCTTAGATAAATTTAAAAACTCAAATGTCATTTTCATTTTTGAGGCTCGCTATAGACCAATTTTTAGTATGGAGGACGGTCGTCTGTACGTTAGTACTCTTATTAGTTTGTGGTTTAAACCAATAAAGGTAAATTTTCAAAGATCTAAGAGGATTTTTTACAGCCACTGGCTACTAGGTTCAAACAAATAAATGCCTTTGCCTTAGATAAATTTAAAAACCTAAATATCATTTTCAATTTTTGAGGCTCGCTATCATTGACCTCTTACAAGTAGGTGGGTACGCTGGACTGACTATACACCGTGACATGATGAAGCGATTTGATTTCCGCCATTTTTGCGCTGACAGCAGAAGTGCCTGTCCACGGAACTAATAATAGAGATGACAGTGTACCAAACTATATCGATAAAAATTCTATACCCTACCTATACCTAATTAAATATAATGGACATATTTAATTAGGTATAGGATGGATAGATCCATGGATAGATGGACCCTACCCGTAACTTCCATTCTATTTATGTATCATATTAATATATTGCCAATTATCATTCATCATCATTAAAACTTTCACAAGTCCACTGCTGAACATAGGCCTCCCCCAAGGAATGCCACAAAGCACGGTCCTGAGCCACCTGCATCCATCAACTTCCCGCATGTCTTAACAGTTTTTGACTCCATCTAGTGGGGGAACTACACTTCACCTGCCGGTACGAGGCTGTCACTCGAGAACCTTTTCCCCCCATCGGTATTAGGTTCTTCGAGCTATATGGCCGGTGAATTGCCACTTCAGCTTACTAATCCATTGGGCGATGTCGGTCACTCTGGTTCTGCTGCAGATATCCTCATTCCTAATTTTGAACCATTGTGCATAGCCCTCTTCACAGCTCGTATCTAATAAGTCATTGAGTGTAACACACGGAATATTCAGTCAAATAAATATATCTTCATGTATTTATTTGACTGAATATACCTTCTCTCAAAAATATCACTTACTTTCTCTCAAAATTTGTTGAGATGTAAACCTCCATCATTTTAATATTTTGAAAATTACGTGGCATCATGGGCATCAGAATACCTGTAAATAAAAATGACATATTAATGAGGCACATTACAATAGCTGGTTATGTAAGGTATTGCAATATTTACTAATTGCAACTACAAAGTTATACTTGTATGTGTTGACAGTGATGAGACAGTGGTTTACTGCTGGACATATAAGAAACCTTAAGGTCGTTTAGAGATCTATGAAGTGAGCTGTGCTCAGAGATTTCTCATATGATAAACTTAGAAATGAGGGTATTTGCAGCAGAACCAGAGTAAGTGATATAGCGGATTAATAATCTGAAGTGGCAATGGACTGGCAATATAGCTCGAAGAACCGACAACCAATGTAGAAGAAAGGTTCTCAAGTGGCAGCCTTATGCCGGTAGCCAAAGTGTAGGTCAGCCCCCCACTAGATGGAGTTACAGCTATGGACTTATAAAGAGCTGTAATGATGATGATGAAGTAAGTTTTGTTAACAGTAGAATAAAAGGAAACAAAACCACTAAAATAAAAAAAGTTTTTATAAAACTTATACGGATATTATATCATTTAGATTTCTTACTTTTAACTTCTGATAAATTCAATGCTTTGCAGCACCCATAATACCTATTACCATTATTACGGTTTTATTCAACATGTTGTATTTGTATTCTTTATCAGATGTTAAAGTCAACTGCCAAAAATGCACCTCTTTTGATAGAATTAATATGGAATGCCTTGTTTCTAGTAAAAAGTCTCCAGATGTCTACACTTATCATACAAAACACAGCAGCAATAGGCTGCTATTTTACGCGGGTATTTTGTGAGAGTGTTGTTCTACCCTAATCGAGTTGATCCATTCGTACTACCACCATAATAAAGCTTCATATGGTATATGACTATATCAGCAATACATAAATATAATAATCAACTTTTATTTGCCAAATACTAGGCTGAGACAAAATAATAACAATTTATCTCTTAGTATTCTATTTTTTGGCATCGCAAATTTGAGAAAGAATAGATAAAATAAGTTATTAAATACAAACATTATAGAGAAATTAGATTAACGCTCAATAATATAGTATAATAATTGAACAATATTAAATCATGCAAAATACAAAGGTATTTGTGACATTTTACATAAACACATAATTTTTCATCTACTTATACTGTCCATAAATGTTGATACTGTCCATAATAATTTCATTTATTCGCTTAAACATGGTACATCAGAGGTGACAAATATTGGATATTGTATATAGTCCACATGTTTACCACATCTGGCATGCGAAAATTATTAATTAAATGAAAAGACATGGTCATGTACCTACATTGGTTAATTTAAAACAAATAAATATAAATTAAAAATGTTAAAACTACAATCATTATTTCAAGCAAAGAATTTAAATATGCATTATTCACTTAAATCAAATAAAATTAAAATACAATCATCATGTCAATCATTATTAAAATTAAAAATTAGAATGTCAAAAGAGTACATATACAAAATCTACAGATTACACAAAAATAGTCTAAAAGAATACAATAATATCAAATTCAGGCAACAAGATTCTATTCATTTAAAAATTGTTTTACGTCATAAACGCACTTTAATGTGCCAGTACAGTACAGTAGCCAGCTTTTTAGTTTGGTTTTAAATTTACCAGTTTCTGTCTCTTCTTTAATGCTTTCCCGGAAGTTTATTATAAATTTTTACACTCATCGCGTAGCAGCCATTATGATAAAATGCAGTTTTAGGTATACGTTCTATAACTAGTCTATTAGAATTTCGATTGCTACGCAAGTATACCTCAGATGCTTTTTTGTACATATGTAAATGTTTTTTTACATGAACACTTGCTTCAAATATGTACATACCTGGTAAAGTCAGTATGTTAAGATCCGGAATCATACCATTTGGCCCCAGTTAAGGCTCTCACACACTTTTATTGAGCTATAAAAGCTCTTTTTGAATAAGAGCTATTACCCCAAATTAACAATCCATATCTTAATATTGTTGCAACATATCCATGATATGCAATGAGCGCGGTTTGACTTGACGAAACTTGAAAACATATACAAATCTATTAATTTTATTACAAATTTCGTCAATATGAGCCATCCAATTACAATTACTATCTAAATTTATTACCAGAAATTTCTTCTGTTCGTTTTCTTGCACTTTGTCATTATTATATCTTATGTCAAGATCTAGTTTCTTTCTACTATTACTATAAAATTGTAAATAACAGGTTTTGGCGATATTGACCTTCAAATTATTATTATGTAACCATGAAATGACATCATTTATTGCGCATTTTGTGTCATTGTCGTAATTATCTTTATTTCCATGATTATTTTTTATGATTAAAGATATGTCGTCCGCAAATAAAATGCATGGGAATGGAGTTGAATCCGATAAATCATTTACATAAATTACGAAAAAAAAGGCCCAAGAACACTTCCCCGAGGAACTCCAGCGTACTTAAGAACTAGTCGTGATCTGAATTTTGTCAAAATATTATTTTTATTAGGGCTTATAACTTCCACACACTGTTTTCTTGATGATAAGTATGACTTTATCCACTGCAGTGTCAGTCCTCTTATTCCATACTTTTCTAGCTTACGCAATAAGGTGTCATGGCAAAAAAAGTCAAATGCTTTTGACGTATCGAAAAATACACTTGTTACATTTACGTTATCATCTATTGCATCGGTGATTCTTTTTAATAGATCAAAACACGCCATCGTGGTTGATTTGTTTTGCTGAAAGCCATACTGTTCTTTTTTCATTGTTTTTTCCTAAAAGGTGCAGATAGTATGCGGAGAAGCACCTGATGAAAATTATATGTAAGTATAAGCGATAGTTCATCCTTGCAATATTTAATTACTTTTGTATTTACGCCATCATAACCTTCACTTCTAGAATTTTTTAAATTAACTATTAATGACTTTGTCTCCTCCAGAGTAATTGGTCGTAAAAACATGCTTTTGGACGGGCTTTTAATGATATACAGGTATGTTTCTTTCGCTTGCTTAAGGTTAACTATCCTTGCCTGGCTTTCATAATAGTCACTAAAAGCATTAGCAATCTTCTGTGGAGATCTTAGACATTCATTATTCTTGCTTATCATGTTTAAATAGTTGTCATTCTCTTTTAACACTGCCTCTGATTTTATCATATTCCATGAACATTTTCCTTTATTCTTACTGGTATTAATTCGTTTAAAATAATTTATTCTTTTAGACACGTCAATACATTTTTTTAGTAATTTGCTGTATATTTTGTATTTTTGTTTATTCTCGTCAGTCTTTTTCTTATAATAACCAATTGTGAGTTTCCTTTTCATAATATTTTTGTGTATCAAAACCACTTTTTCCTTTACACACAAATAAAATACATAAATTATTTTTATGTATTTTATTTGTGATCAATGTAATTGCCCTACCAGAATGCATATTTATACGAGTACTGAGGTGGAACTAAAATAGAGTAAACTTTATTCTATTTTATATACATATTTAACTGCACTTATCAGCCCTTCATATGCATCTAAATGGTTTGTCATAATTTTTCATCTCCAAAATTAACGAAATGTACTCGATACCAAGTAGTATTGATACTTTTGATGCGATACTTGGTATCGAGTAGGTATCGATACTTTCAAAATTTTCGGAACCCTACTGTTTACGCCCGATTGCCTCGAGCGGGGTGAGGAAACGGTTAGCGTAGCGCGGGAGGGGAGGCTAGCTGCGTCCTACGGAACGTGGTTAGGTGGTTAGGTAGAAACAATCAACCCCGTACCATACTGGTAGCAGAGCGTGGTTGAATGGTTTTCAATCACGCCCGGCCGTAATACAATAGTTTTTTTGTTTGTTAGCGGATCGGTGGATAGAACCACGCTTACTGGTAGCAGAGCGTGCGTAATACGTAATAAAAATATTTTTGTTCTTTTCTTTCTTTGTTCGCTTACTTTGTTTGTTAGAGGTGGGTAGAATTAGAGACCAAGCCTCTAGGCTGCGCAAGTGGGAATTTAGTTTAGGTTTAGGTACCGTCACGCTTCGTGTAAGGTGGATAATTATCGTTATCACATAATCGTGTAAATATCGTATTATCGTTATTGCATTCGTATTGTATTGTTGATTAAATTGCCTAAGTGTCGGTCGCTTTAGCGTGGCGTCTTATTTACCGACTGTAGTTAGTACTCGCCGTGTAGTAATTGTGTTTAATTAAATTAATAGTAATTGTATTAATTAAACTAATTGTGTAGTGTAATTTGTATTTAATTTGATAACTAGTAATTTGTATTTGTAGTAATTTGTATTGAATTTAATTTGATGGTAATTTATATTTAGTAGTGATGCCATTGCACTGCCAGGGCAGTCACCTTGCCGTTTTGTGCTTGGGTGCGACCGGCGCTTCCTCTCGAAGCTCTGCCGGGCCCTCGACTCCCACAGGCAGGGGCGCTCGGGCTACCGTGCCCCCGGTTCGAGTGCCGGTCCGATGGAGTCAGCTCCAACTAGGTAGCTGCCGCCCTGGCCCCCACCACGGCCGCCTCCACTGATCTTTTGAGCCATCAATAGTCGAAATGTTCTATTGCCGACGGCCTCAGTGAAGATATACAACCCGAGTGGCGATTGTGTAACGGTTCGCGCTCTATTCGTTTCGGGTTTAAACACGGTGTGGCCTCCACTTGGTTGGTGGGGAGACTAGGGCTCACCTGGAGCTTTGAATGATTAGAGAAAAAAAATTCTTTGTTTTGGTTTTTCCGCGAAATGTTTCGTTGTACTCACGGTTGTGAGTAAAAAGGTGAATTTGAAATACTCTTTGAATGCATGTACATGTGTTTTTGTGAATGTATTTGATCATTATGTTTGCTTTGTTGAAAAGAAAATTGAAATTGAGTGACTATTTATGCCGAAGGAAATAAAAATTAATCCTCCTTCTGTTTTCACATTTTGTTGGCATTGTCGACGATATTTATTTTTGAAAAAACAAAGGGATATAATAATAATAATAATAATAATACGGACGGGATGGCACCGTCGACATCTGTCGAGCTTGTCGCCATCCCGGTGAGTCACTTAGGCATGTTATCTCCGGTTGTTCGGCGCTTTCTAACTCTGAGTACTTGCACAGGCACAACCTAGTAGCCAGAATTCTACACCAGGAGCTCGCTCTGAAATACGGTCTCATGCATCGGAAATTGCCGTATTACAAGTACTTGCCGGAAGCCGTGCTCGAAAATGATCGCGCCAGGCTCTATTGGGACCGGGCCATCATCACAGACAGGACTATTCTTGCAAATAAGCCTGATATTGTGCTGATGGACCGGGCACAGTGAAGGATATTTTTGGTCGACATTACCATTCCGTATGACGAGAATCTCGTGAAAGCCGAAACAGACAAGCAAACAAAATATCTGGACCTGGCTCACGAGGTGACCGACATGTGGGGTGGTCTGCCGACCGAAATTATTCCTGTAGTCGTCACTGCAAACGGGCTAATCCCAGTCAGCCTCTCGGGTCATCTGAGGCGGCTGGGACTACGTGGCGGACCGCTCCAGGTTCAAATGCAGAAGGCGGTGCTCCTCGATACCGCCCGCATCGTCCGCCGGTTTCTTTCCCTTTCCCCCTAACCCTTGGCCGTTTGGTCTCCCCTGCCGAGGGCTTCCATCTGGTTGGGCTTTTATTTATTTATGTATTTTTGTATTTATTTTATTTTATTGATATTTATGTATATTTATCTTTTCATTTTCGTTTATAATTATATATTTATACATCCCAACCAGATGAGAAAACTATATAAATACCCCACACATAATAATAAAATATTTATTCATTACCACCAATATAGTTACAGTGAGCAGTATACACAGAAATAACCAAAATTACAAAGTGTAGTAATGAATGGGCTCTAGCTCAGCATAAATGTTGCAGTTGCCTACAACGCTGTTATTCTGCCAGCGCCCAACAAATGAAGAGTACAGTACGCGCGCATCCCTGCTTATATTATATTTAACAACTGTTCATATAAGAGTACATGTCGTGTTTTCCTAAGTATTAGCGAGTGTTTTTTTTTTTGCGAGTATTGCGAGTATTATTACGAGTATTAGCCAGTTCAAATTAATAATTAAGAAATATATAATATAATAATATAATATAAATTATCATAAATTTATTTCCATAAAATTTATATTATTAATAATTATTGCAACAATACAACTAATAGTAACAACAACAAAGTATTAAATAATATGTATTTTACTGAGCCTAATTTATTTGAGCTTATAAATCTACTACCGCCTACTGGCAATTTATTTATTTTATTTATAAAACGGCCCTGTGATTTAGTAAGAATAATACGATTATGACAGTAATTGTTCGCTTAGTAAGTGACGTCTATAATTCTTTTTAAAACTGTTTTTACTTGTCATAGTGCGTAGAGGGGGTGGGAGATCATTTCAACACTTAGTTGCCATAAACTTAAAACTACCCCGGAAAGCCGATGTTTTGTGTTTAGGGACGCATAAAACTTTAGAGCATAGTCGAATTTTATATAAATGTTGGTCATTTCTCCAGTTAAGTTTTTTGTATAAATATTCTGGGTTCTTTGTATTTATTACGCCGAATAGCAAAGAAGCATAAAAAAGTTTGAGACGCCCCTGCATTTTTAACATATTCGAAGCATTAAGATATGACGTGACATGAGATCGTCTCGGTATGTAAAACAATAGCGTGCACAAGCATTCTGTACCCTTTGGATTAATTTTTGAGATTTCTTAAGCAAACTCAAAAAAGCAAGGGTCCGTAAACAGTTATACAATAATTTAATTTAGCTAAAACTAGAGTTTCACAAAGTTTTACACGTAAATTAACTGTAATGAATTGTCTAAATTTGTATAGAACTTTTAACCTGTAAAAGCAGTTTTGTACAAAATTGGTTACATGGTTTTCAAACCTCAAATTGCTGTCAAAAAGAATGCCTAAATTACGTGCTTCGTGAACTTGTGCAATTGTCTCTCCATTAACACGTATATCGGGTTTAGTTATACCAATATCGTGTACCTGCTTTTTAGTGCCAATGATAAGGAATTTCGACTTTGAAGGATTAATTACCATAGAGTTATTTTGTGACCAATCGCAAATACGTTGAAGATCCTGATTTAACTTATTTACTAAAGCATTAGTATTTTTTCGATCTATGGGTAAGTATAACTGTAAATCATCGGCGTATAGATGGTATTTACAGTTTTGGAGACAGTTTATTATATCAGCGCTGTAAATAATAAAAAGTAAAGGCCCTAACACAGAACCTTGAGGAACACCTCTATCAACAGGAAGAAGCTTCGAGACACAGTTTTTACCATTGTGCCCGTCTAAAACTACTTGTTGATGACGGTCAATTAAATAGCTTTCGAACCACTTGAGTGTTTCTTTATCAAAGCCGTAATATGAAAGCTTACAAATCAGCAAATTTGTGTTAATTGAGTCAAAGGCCCTTGAAAAATCTAATAAAGTGAGAATAGTACCTTCTCCAGAATCCGAAAAAGATAACAGATCATCCACGACATTAATCAGAGCTGTTGCTGTACCGTAATTTTTTCTAAAACCTGATTGTAGGTTGGGTATTATTTGATTTTTTTTCACAGAAATTCAAAACTTGTGAGTAAACAACCTTTTCAAGTATTTTCGATAAATAAGGCAGTATACTAATGGGTCTTAGGTCACCTACATTTGTTGGGTTACTTTTTTTTGGTATTGGACTAATAAGCGCAGTTTTCCAAGAAGAAGGGAAAACAGACTCTGTAATGGATTTATTAATTATTGTAGTTATAACATTTAAAGTTATCGGAAGCGTTAGAATTATCATATCCATATTAATGCGGTCAACGCCTTAAGCATTTGACTTAATTCCCATTATGATTTTTGCAACTACATTTTCATGAACTGGCATTAGCTTAAAAGTATCAGATATACGGTTTATACTTTCCAAATTAATTACATTAGGTGAATAGGCGATGTTTGTTCCCGGTATACTCAAAAAGTGACGATTAATTTCGTCGGGATCACTAAAATATTATGGTAATTCATTCGAACTTTTAAATGATGGTAACGCAAATGACTTCAAATTTTTCCATAGAACATTTGTGTTATGTAAATGTTGATTAATGTGGTAATCAAAACATGCCTTCTTCTCGGTATAGAGAGTGCTGTTTACCAGACTTTTAAGAGTCTTATATTGAATTTTATCTCTCTCAGTTTTAGTGTGACGATATTTGTTGTGCGCGCTATCCCGGAGCTGCATAATGTACTTAACATTACTCGTGAACCATGGCAATTGTTTCTTACGCATAATTATTAGTTTCTCTGGAGCATGCTTATCAAACAACTCTAAAATGCGTTTGGAGAAAACAGAAACCATATCATTCACACAATTGTACCTAGTAATGCTATCCCAATTTATGGATTCAACTTCCGACTCAAAATCTGACAGATTGATATTTTTCATAGGTCTTATAATTTGCTGCCTTAGAGCTACCTTAGGTCGTTTAATCTTAAAATCAACAAATATGATAGCATGACCACCAAGTTCAGGAGTATATTTTACACTAGTATTAGTCACACCGCATCCGTCATTACCAAATCAATTAATGTAGCACTCTCTTGTGTAAAGTGGGTAGGTTGAAAAATACAGTTTTTCAACCTAGTATATTGCAAGAATTGATTAAGCTGTTGCGTTTTGTTGTCACTTTCATCCAAAATATTTATATTGAAATCTCATAATAAAATTATATTATCGAAATTTGAATACGAAGTTAAAGTGTCTGTAAGAGAATCAAAGAACCTTTCTACATTTACCCATTGCGGTCGGTAGGCCGTTCCGATTAAAAGCTTCACTTTGTTAATGGATAGCGATAGCCACTGCTGCTCGACCTCATCAAAGATAATATTATGGGCATAAGAACGAGCATTAATCCCTCGTTTGATGTAAAAACCAACACCACCACCACGTGTTCTAGATATGTTACAAGAACGGGGAATATGACTGAAGCGATAGCCGGGAACTAACGGAGCACAGGCATCTTCACCAACTCGTAGCCACGTTTCGTTTATCGCCATAATATCAGCAGACTCACGCAGCAGAGCTGCCTGAAACTCATCGTTTTTGCTTCTGATCGACCCAGCATTATAAAGGCCAACTCTTAAACTTTTACTTTTAGTAGTAGCCATATTGTAATAATATTTTTGTATGAATAATCATTTCATGTATATAATCGTCGATATGTTGAACACAAATAATTAAAGAGTATTTACAGTAACATATTAATATTATAATTTGAACTGGCTAGCATCGGCATGCATATAAAATCTATAATTATTCTCAATATATCATCAAAAAAATACATACAAACTAGCAAAAAAATTTACAAAGTACTCGCACAAAAATGAGAATAAAATAAGGTAAAAATAATTATTAAAAAAATATTCAGAATAAAAACAACATATTTCTATACTTGTACTAGCTAACAAAAGAAAGTAAGTAAAACTAACTAAGTAAGTTAAAATAACGTTAACCAATTCCAAAAAAATTAACAAAGTCATAAAAATGTTTACGCAATAATACAGATTCTGCAGGACAGAAGCTTTATTAGCACATAAGGTTAAAAATACTACCACACGTACAATATTACTACAGCAAACTACTGCAGAATATAGACGTAATAAAATATGGTATAAAAGATAGGAATTAAAAAGTATGAAATAACATGTAATTAATAATAAAGTATAAGGTGTAATAAAAAGCACAATATCATTATAATAAAATGAACAAAAATAAAATAGTAAGGAGCCCCAAAATACATTTAACATTATTTAGAAATTTTTGAATAGGGTACACCAAAAATACGTTCAATATCCGTTTCGGAGTTTACTATGCGTGCAGGAATATTATGAGAGTCTTCACGCTTAACATAAACACGACCCCCCCTTTGTCCATACAAATTTCCAATTTAAATTTCTAGCTATTTCACGTGTTTTAGCAAATAAAATGCGGTTTATTTTTGTTAAACGTTCATTAACATAAAAAGTAGTCGATTCGTGAGGTGGTAGTCCTAGGTCTCCAGTAGTAAGCGTACGGCGCACTCGAGCATTTTTTAATAAGTGATGCGTAAGGAGGTCAATTACAGCAAGGGGGCGCGCACTAATAGATAATGATGTGTTGTTTTGGTTACCTATTCGCGTATCCTTATGCAGCCAATTTAAACGGCGACCGACGCGCTCAGCGTAAACTATGTCTTGTTTCGTTAGAGATACTCCGAGTTTAGAGGCAACGGTCAACACAATATGCATTGTTGATTCGCCTGAAAATTCTGGTATTCCGACTATTTCGACGTCATTTAGCAGGGCTTCTTGATCTTTGTAGGTTGTTTGCTGCTGTAACTCCGTAACAATACTCTCCAAGTGTGCATTTGTTTGAGCAGTTTTACGAGATTCAATTTCTTTGTGGATGCACATGTTTTCATTCTCGAGTGCCTGCACTTTTTCACTAAGGGTATTGACCTCAAGCTTTAAGTTACATACTTCTTGTGTTAAGGATTCAGTTATTTGCTTGAAATCACTTTCTAAATTCTTTAAAACGTCACGAAATTCTTGCTTGATTTCTGTGGCTAGACAAATATGTGCGCTTTTTAGTTTGGATTCTAATTTTTGATCCAGCAATTTACCAATTTCTTCTGGGGAAAATGAAAAAGTATTCACTTTGGGCACTCCAGGATGCTCCATATTCGGGAATAACTGTTCGTTACTATCCTCTGTATGCGAAATATTATCACAGGACATGTCAACTAAATCGGAGGGGGACGATTCTTCACGAATTATTTTTATTGGGGTGTCATCATTTCTGTGTCGTCTTTTAGTAACATTTGTACAAGTAGGGCACTTCCATGTTCGTTTGATTTGTTGGAAATTACCCATAAATTTCGCCGTTGTAATATTCAAACATCTGTAATGATAAGTTCCTTTACACGTAACACAACCCAATAATTCTCCCTTCTCAATAGAATTCGAACATGCTAAGCATTTCATATTTACAGCTAATCAAAAGATCTTAACAAATAAACAAACTATTACTTTATGCAAGTCACACAAGTGGGTATAAACTAAAAGAATACGTTTGATTCGCAACAGCGTTTGATATCAAAGTCCACTATTTTGCAAAATTATCACTGTTGTCCTTATTTTACTCGCACTGTAATGTTTGTCTATAAAAATCACTTTTATTCAAATATAATGTCTACAGTTTTACTTCTACAATTTCACATGCATAACATTTAGGTTGAAATATAAACTTTAAAAACAATAATATTTTTAAACCGGAGCTAATGTTATACGATGTTAACACAGCGACGCGCGCGCACTCACTCTGTATGGTTATCCTTTATGTTTATCGTTTGCTTAATTTATCTGTTTTGATCAATGCTCATCGGGCAATAAGTTTGTTATAGTTTGTCTCAAGTTTTGCATAGTAGTTTGAGTATTGATGCTTTGAGGCTTGGATGAAGCATGAGCATGGAAAAATTACTCTTAAAGTATGACGGTTACGTGCGAAGCGCTCGGCCGCGTGACAAACGCCTCCTATTGATTGTCTCTCGCGCTTTAAGTGACAAGAGGCCCTTTTGAGTTTTGAAACGCTAAGAATGTGTGACCCGAGAGGAGATCGCTTCATGTTGGATATAGATTAATTGTGCGCGTACACCGGGTCGAGTAGAAGTATCAATAGAAATCGGATATGTTGAAAGGTTTTTAGTAGAGCTTACTGTCAGCGTTCGTGACATTTTACATTTTTACGACGTAGCTCTTAAAATTTGTCCCTTTTGTTTTTTGTTTTTGTTGTTGTGCTTCTTTTTTCTTGTGCTTTATTATTGTGCTTCGGTTGCTGGTAACTCACCATCATGTTCGGAATGCGGCTAATTTGCAGCGGGAGCTTTGGATTTTGTCTGGCCGACACACTATTCGGAGCGTCACTTTTGGGAATATACCTTGTTGTAGATTGAGGGCCATCATACCGCAGCTGATGATGGATGACCTACCACCCGATCACGTCAGGGCCATCCGACCATTCGCTGGAGACGGAACCGACTTTGCTGGCCCCTTCCTCGTCAAGTCCTCCAACCTACGTAACGCGCATTACATAAGGCCTATCTGTGCGTTCTCGTGTGCCTCGCTAAGGTCGTTCACTGAAAACTTGTAAGTGCCCTCTGCACTGAAGGCTTTGTGGCCACGCTGGGCCGCTTCGTATCGCGTCGCGGTTTGCCGGACCGGATCCGGTCGGATTGCGGAACGGAATGTAGGGGCATGGATAGATATTTGAGGGAGATCGTCGAATTTCTGTCCAGCAACATGATTTATTTAGGTACTGCGATGTCAAGAAAGGCATCCAGGGGAAATTCTACTCTCCGGCTTGCCCACGCTGGGGCGGTGATTTGAGGCGGTGGTTGGGGTTGCAAGAGCGCATCTCCGTCGCATTAGTGGCCGAGGTTTTGGTTGGAGATTCGGTCTTGCAACGTGCCGTCGCGTCCCTATCCCCGTTGCCAATTTACTCGCGGACATAGGTCCTTATGTCCGGGACGGGGGTTTGTTTACGCCCGATTGCCTCGAGCGGGGTCAGGAAACGGTTAACGTAGCGCGGGAGGGTAGGCTAGCTGCGTCGTACGCGTAGAGCAAGCGTGGCAGTCGGCAGGAAGCCTTTGGGTGCTGCGCCCGCGTCAGTTAAATGTCTGGCGTTACATAATCTCCCGGGTCGAGTTAGGGGTCGCAAGTTTGATATAATTTTGCGTCGAAAGGGTGCCTTATCTTATATTTGTACGTAACCGTGATAACGAGGCTTATTTCTTGAGTATTTGCGCGAAGCCCGGGTCGATTATACGTTGAGAGCCTCCTTGTGTTATCTTATATTTGTAAGTTTCCGTAATAACGAGTCCAGAATTATATAATTGTTGTTGTAACCGTTTTAAGTATTGGTTGTGACTGGTATACGGTTGCGGGCGGCCGGTGTTTTGATAAAAGGCCTAAATCTGTGAATTGTGTCCGCCATTTTGAATTACTATTGAATATTTGAGTATAGATACCGATAACATTCCAGCTCACTTTCTTATTAACTGTGCGCATACAATTTGTGTTCCTTTGACTATTTTGTTTAAAAAGTCCCTTAGTACAGGTATTGTTCCTACCATCTGGAAGCGTGAATTTATCACGCCTGTACATAAAAAGGGTTCCAAGACCGAAGTTACTAATTATCGACCGATTTCCAAGTTATGTAGTGTATCTAAAGTGTTCGAACGAATTATATATAATCAATTATACGCGACCCTAAAGCATTCATTCAATCCGACTCAACATGGTTTTTAAGAGGACGCTCTACTGTTTCAAATCTTGCGCTCTTTAATGCATATTTGACTGAGGCAATGGACAATCGCCACCAGGTAGATGTCGTTTACACCGATTATAGTAAAGCCTTTGAGAGAATACATCATTATTTGTTATTGCTGAAACTGTCCCAGATCGATATAAACGGCGATCTGCTTAGGTGGTTTACGTCTTATATAAATAATCGATCACAAGCTGTTGTCGTCAGCAACTACATATCAGGATGAGTAACTGTTCCAAGTGGGGTGCCACAGAGCTCACTGATGTGTCCGTTATTATTTGTTATTTTTATCAATGACATTACCTATTACCAGAAGAAAGCTCGCTTATTATGTTTTGCCGATGATATAAAGCTATTTCTGAAAACAACATCAATCGAGGATGCTGAGGCTCTACAAGAAGATCTGTCAAATCTAGAGCGTTATTGCCACCTAACCTTCTTAGATTTGAACACTTCGAAATGTAGCTATATGTCCTATAGTCGCAAATATAAACCGATTGTCTTTAACTATAAATTGAAAGGTGAAAATCTTAAAAGGGATTCCATTGTTAGAGATCTCGGTGTTCTTCATGATTCCAAATTGATATTTGACGTTCACTTAGGAATCATTATAACCAAATCTAAGAAAGCTCTTGGAGTTTTGATGCGTAGCTCTAGGGACTTCACTAAACTCTAAAGATCCCATATTGTTCTCTTGTAAGAAGTAATTTGGAGTACGCATCTCAAATCTGAAACCCCAGGTATGCAACATATATTACCCGACTTGAAAATATTCAAAGTAAGTTTATGCGTTACCTCTGTTATAGAACCAATGACTATCGCTATACCTCAGATAATTATATTAGTTATTGTAAAAAACATCACCTTCTTCCTCTTGCTATGCGTCGTGAGATTGCTGACCTCAATTTTCTGTTAAAAATAGCTTGTAGTGCTATTGACTGTCCTGAGCTTTTATCTCAACTACATGGTAGCTGTCCTGCCAAACCTCTTAGATACAACAAAATTTTAAGTCTCCCGTTTTCATCTACAAATTATAGGCAAAATACATTTATATGGCGAGCGAGCAATAATTTCAATAAGCTAGCCAATGAGTTTGACTTCGATTTGTTTAACACTAGTGCTGCGTCAGCTAGGCGCATACTCAACAATGCATTTTTTGGTAGCTCTAAGTGAGATATTGATGCGTTGCTACATAACTATGATTTACTTTTGTATTTTTGTTTATTTTTCTGTTAAAAATAGCTTGTAGTGTTATTGACTGTCCTAAGTATGAGTTGATTGTCTTTTATATGTATAATACAAGTTTAGCTCTCATTTGGCATAAATATGTTGTATTGGATACTTTCGAGTGTTAAATCGTATTTATCACTGTTGTATCTATTAGTGAGGATCTTTAATTGGCTTACTGTTGTTATTAATACTGTTACGAGCTTCAGGTTCATGATAATAAAAATTGCCGATAGAATTACCTAAATTAACACTTTAATTTTGTTTACACAAATTAAAACTTAAAACACCAATAATTAATCATACTGATTCACTTTATTCCGCTCTGAAGCTTCGCTTGTCTCGCCAAATTCAATACTTCCCCCGATCGCGTATTGCAGCGCCTTTATATAAGGCTCTTCCACGAAAACATCCGGAATATTCGAGTAAATACGCGCGACAACCGACCAAGCGCAGAAAGTTCGAGTTTGGGGCTTCCAGAAAGCTTAGTTCTTCAATTCGATACTAGATGGCGCAGTCGGTTGAAATATTAGTGATGTCATTTTCTGGAAAGCTCTCTCTTCGCTCTGTTACCCGACACTAGATGGCGCTAGTGCAGATGTCAACTTAGCCGCGCAACAATACTCTATCCTAATTATGATAGCTGTTGGTCTTCCAAATAAAAAAAATTGTCTAGACCTCCTCGAATTTAGTTATCTATTTTGAACGTGTTACTTGACAAGAGGCCTATTTGGAATTTGTAGTGATTAAAGGAACTTTTATGCCGTTAATTGCATCGACGAGTTAGTAGTTGTGCTAAGTGAACCTGGGACCTTGAACTTTGACCAACCGTCCTTAAGTTGTGCAGCGTGTCACTTGTTTTAATGTCGAATAACGTTGATTTGGCTGGATTGAAGTTAATTAAATGGGCAATAAAGTTGAAAAACTAGTATAGTGAAAATTTAAGTGGAAGTTTTCCATTGGTGAACGTCGCTTTGGATGGATCCTATCATTAGAGAGAGGCAGCGCCTTGGGATCTGCTATCTAGGATCAGCGGGGATGTCAGGTTACACCTTGAACACATTACTGCACACCACTTACATGCACATCACCTTTCACCTGACAGATGCCCTGTGGTTAACCTTACCTCCACCAATCGGTAAGTGTTGCTTGCTTCTTTGTTAGCCATTATAACGCATATATAATAATAAATAGCACACCAGCAACTTATTATTGTATAAGTTCTTGAACACAAACTTTGATTTTTTACATAATAAACTTCGTCGCGTGGCCGCAGTGCTTGTCGCGTCACGTGGTGTGGTGTGGATAGAATCAGAAACGTCAAAACAAACGCCAATCTAATCAGTAGCTACATATTTATACATTTGTAGTAATAGCTGTCAACGTCTATTTTTGAGGGCCATAGACATAGGGCTAAAAATATTTGTATAGAGATTACCACCCGTGGGTTGACCCAACCAGTTTTTTTTTTAATTTTACTGTATGGTAATTCTGTACAAATTCGGGCACATTCGTATTGTTCATGGTTATTTAACCTTTCCTGAGATGTAAAATGAAGTAGACATGCTTCGCTAATCTACATGACGTGACCGTCTTTTGAATTTTTTTACTTACTAACAGCGAAAATTCTAATAATTTAAATCTACCAGTTAGTAATAACATAAAAACAATTTAAAAAAAATGATAATTAGATAAAATAGATTTAGTATTGCAACAATTAAAATTATAAATAGTCATGTAGACATAAGTAGATTAAGAGTAAATATATCAATGTATATTAATAAGCATAGGTAACACAGAATACTGAAAATACGTAACTA
This sequence comes from Parnassius apollo, assembly GCA_907164705.1. Lineage (NCBI taxonomy): Eukaryota > Metazoa > Arthropoda > Insecta > Lepidoptera > Papilionidae > Parnassius > Parnassius apollo. The sequence continues at coordinate 7,294,070 of CAJQZP010001153.1, read as the reverse complement.
TTGTAAAAAAAAGACTCGTGTGGATTGAAGCCATGAAATGCGTCTACCTTTTGAAAACGGAACATCTAGGCGTAGTTCAGAATTTGTTACTAGTGACGAGACATGGATCTATCAATATGATCGGGAAAATAAAAGGTAATCATCGGTATAGGTCTACTCTGAAGGACAGTTACCGACAAAACTGCAAAGACCTCGCAACCTGGGCAAAAGAATGGTGGCTAGTTTTTTTCGCGGAGCGGACATTTGTCGACGTCAATGCTAGAATATTGTAGGTTAATCAACTCTGAATGGTATACTACAGTTGCATTACCCAAAGCTTTACTGCATCACGATAACGCCTCTTCACATTCCTTTAGAACAAAAGCATTTATTGAGGAATCTGGTGAAACTCTAAGTCACACTCCCTACAGCCCTGACTTAGCTCCTTGTGATTTCTCTTTGTTCCCAGTCAAAGAAAAAATAAAAGGCAAGATTTTTTCAAGCGCCGAAGAAGCTGCCTACGAAGAAGCGATTTCCGACCTGACCGAACTTTGTATAGAGCATGATGGAGAATATTTAGAAAAGATGTAAAATAAATATTAATAGTATCTAGAATACTTTTTGTATATCTAAAAACTTATTGAGTGTCCTAAGTACACCGTCTCTAGCGGCTCGTGCTATGGTTGACAATAACAGCTTCCTCTTTTTTATTTTTTATTCAGCTTCAAAAAATGATCAATCGATTATGATTTTATTTTTCCACCATGGTATGTGTTATTAATGACACATGCCATGGTGGAAAAATAAAATCATCCACCACTCTCTTCTTGAGTGAGGCGTGGCGAGTAGTAATACTGTTTAAATGGTATTTTCATCGAAGCTGAATGATTTCTGCAACATCACAGTTATCATGTTATTATCAATTTGTTTACACCTAATCACACACATGTAAGAAAACAACAGAAAGAAAAGTAAGTTTGTCAATAGAATAAACACTTATGTACGTCCATGACCATTGATGCGTTGAAGTAACATAAACGTAGTATTGGTAGATCCACCGCGGTCAAACGACCATACACTGTCTCCGAGACTGCAGCTGCTCGGCACACACGGCTTTTATATAACATCAGTAAGTTATATCTAATCTAAAGCATTTCCGCAGTGAAACCGCTAGTAACTTTATAAGTCAACAAGCTTATTTCGCATTCTTTCGTGTTGCGACTTGCTCTACACCGATGACTCCTACAAATCATCACAAAAGAATGAGATTTAATTTTTTATAGGATAGGGTGACAAACGAGCATACAGTCCACCTGATGGTAAGTGGTTGCTGTGGCCTATAGACATCTACATCTATCCTCGATTACAAATAAAAATGCAGATGCGTTGTCACCCATGGGGACCAAAATGGAATGCCTCGTTTCCAGCAAAAAGGGTCGCCAATTCTCTACACTCACCATATCAAACACATTAAGCATTGAGCCGACCTATTCGTGCTACAACTATACCACTAATACAACTGCAACATGGCTCTACCACGTATATTAATAATATTTACAAATCACTATAATTGATCATTTCTATGTTAATCATTGAATAGATGGGTAATGTAAAAAACTAATACCAGTAATATCATGGATACACTAGATGTACAACAACATCTAAAAAAGATTCATCCCAGTGTAGTAAATAATATAAATAAAAATTTATACTGTTAATAGACTGCCCATGTATACCCACGTATATAATATGCAATTTGGATACAGATGATAAACCAGGCTCAAGTTGGATAGCTTTATATATCGATACGAATGGCATTGGTCAATATTTTGATTCATAGAGACGATCACCTGCACGATATCATCTAGAGTTTTTAAAAAGGAATTGTAAAAGATGGGACTGGAATGTTGATAGGATTCAGAATGTGTGGACTTCAGTTTGTGGTGAATATTGGCTTAATGTATTTGTTATATAAGTTTCAGGGATGTTCAATAAATAGTTTTACGAGCATATTTACAGGGAACACACTGTTAGTAGATGAGATGTTTCGCTCCTATTTTATATATAATAAGCAATAAATTTTTGGAAATAAAAATTGTAACAAAATAGAGGAATGTGTTTTATTGGTGATTCAGAATAGCGTGGTAGTTATGAACAAATAAGTATAATACAATAGCACTGATAAGCAGGGTAACGAGTAATAGATAAGAGCGCAATGACGGTGTTCAAGGTACAATAGATAAGAGGAAAGGGTGCAGGCCCACAGATATCAATTAGATGTTAGTTAATTGATCTGCACATCTCCGTCAAAGTGCAAGCAGTTAAGGCCCGTCGAATGACGTCATTAATGGCTGCATGGCGAGGGATTCGACGAGCATTCCGCTGGCATGCCAGGCTGTGGTGGCCAATAATGTCGAACTCTTTACCACAGCGGCACTGATGGAGCTCATTGGTTTTCAGTCCTAATCTCAGGCTGACAGAAAGAAGATGAGAGCAGCGCATTCAACCAACAAATAGTTTAAAAGTTAAAATTTTTTCGAATAGTTTAAATATTTGTATATCACAAAAAAATATAAATGTTACCTGTTTGCCAAGTTCAAACCTCCACCTCTGTGGAGCGACTCGTAGAGAAGAGTTTGGAGGGATGTTAATGAAACCTCATTGAGAAAAATCCATACTAATATTATAAATGCGAAAGTGTGTTTGTTTGTTTGTCCTTCTTTCACGTCGCAACAGAGCGTCGGCATGGCATGAATTTTTGTATGGGGTTAGTTCGGTGGCTGTAGAGTGACATAGGTTACTTTTTTCCGCGGAAAACATCTCATTCCCGTGGGAAAAGAGCATATGTTGCAAAAGTTTGTCCTTCATTCACGTCGCAACAGAGCGTCGACATGGCATGATTTTATGTATGGGGATAGTTCAGTTGCGGTAGAGTGACATAGGCCACTTTTTTCAGCGGAAAAATATGATTCCCGTGGGAAAATCGAATATGTTGCAAAATTAAATTCAGCTAGGTGGCGCCACCGTGATTCTACAAGACGGACGACGGTACGATGGACGAACATAGAAGGTCAGAATATCTGGATTATTATGACTTTTTACCAAAATATTAAGATAAAAAATGTATGGATCTGTATTTTTCCACGCAGGACCGGGAAGAGAGCGATAAAAAACATAAAATTCACCAGCTGATTTTCTTCAAACGTTTTAGTGCATTGTAATTCACAGAATAGGCGATAACCTCGCAGACGATATTAAGTACTCCGTTGATACTCTGCCTACCCCGCAAGAGTTACAGGCGTGATTATAAGTATGGATCAGAAATACTATCACCACCTGTCACGATTTCACCCATAACTATTACTTAACTGTGGTAGGAACAGTTCTTAGTAAGCCTTATTAATAATTATTGAACGGAAATGAATACAGTTCTTATATGTGGTTATGAATGAATCGGTATTACAATAAGAACAATTGTGCAAAATTATAAGAAAAATATTTTTGAGAGTTCTTATTAACTAACGTATACATAGTTTAAATTGATTCCGCTAGATGTCGTTACTAGGTTTTTAAAACACGGTATCGAAATGTTTCCTGACATGTACTTAAATCCTGCCGTTGGGCCGCGCGTCAACTTATAGTTCATACGATACCTATATGCTTAAATTGTTTCTATTTCGTAGCTTATTTGACTACCTTGCTTTCGATTTCGGTTGTTTGTTATTTGCTTTGTGATTTGGTTAAGGTTAAATGGATTTATATTGGCTTTCATTTTCGGATTTGTGTATTTTCTAGGATCGGTTTTGTTGATTTGGTTGGTATTCCTTTATACATATTTAGACTCTTGCTTTGATTTTGGATTTTGTTTATTTAGAATCGTTAATTGGTTTTCGTTGCTTTAGGTTGTTTAACAATATTTCAAAGGAATATTAATAGTATAGATAGTGTACACGATACCTACTTATTACTTATTACTTACTTCTTTTTTCGTTGGTTATATTTATATTGACTACTGCTTCCGATTTCAGTTTTCTGCGATTTGTTCTGTGATTTGGTTTAAGTTGATTCGATTTTTATGGCTACCGTTTTCTTGTTCTTGTTGTGTCTTGAATTGGTTTTGTTGTGAAGATTTTAAAAAATATTTGAAAGGAATATTTATTCCTTTTAGATATTTTGAATTTGCTTTTAAAAAAATATTTAAAAGGGAAATTTAATTCCTTTTAGGAATTTTAACGTTTTTTTATAAATAGGTTTCTTGTTACTTCATAATGCCTCGCAAACGTAGGTCCAGCCTTTAAAGATTATCTTCTCAAAGACAAGCGAAAAGATTAGCTCGATCTCAAGAATCTTTAGAAGATGCTGAACTGAGAAGGCAAGAACAAGCAAAACGTCAGGCTGCTTTTATAGCATCTGAGACACCTTCTCAACGTCAGCAAAGGCGTCTTGAACAGACAGAACGTCAAGCTGCTTTAAGAGTTTCCGAAACACCTTCTCAAAGTCAGGAAAGGCGTCTTGAACAGGTAGAGCGTCAAGCTACTTTAAGAGCTTTGAAACACCTTTCAAGTAGCGAGGCGTCTTGAACAGGCGGAGTGTCAAGCTATTTTAAGAGTTACTAAAACATCTGATCAAAGTCAACAACAGCGTCTTGAACAGGCAGAGCGTCACGCTACTTTAAGAGCTACCGAAACACTTGATCAAAGTCAGCAAAGGCGTCTTGAACAGGCAAAGCGTCAAGCTACTTTAAGAGCAACTGAAACACCTGATCAAAGTCAGCAAAGGCGTCTTGAACAGGCAGAGGGTCAATCTACTTTAAGAGCTACTGAAACACCTGCTCAAAGTCAGCAAAGGCTATTCGAATAAGTGGAACGTCAGGCCGCCTTAAGAGCCGCGAAAACACCTGATGAAACTCAACACAGACTCATTGAGCAAGTGAAATATCTACTCACCAGCGCGAGTCAAATGCACAGCTCCATGCTGAACGTCGACAAAATTTTCAAAGAAACTATTGGTCGGTTTTTAATGACGCAGCATTCAATTATGATCCGTTGATTGATTATAAAAATCACGGGTTAGTTGTTATAGGATTGATGGACAAGGCGTGTCGATTTTGCAGCGCTTTAAAATGGAAGGATGAGACCGCAATCACGTGCTCTTCCAATGGCAAAGTGTCTCTTCCGTTACTTGGGGAACCAGAAGAACCTTTGAAAACTCTCTTTTATATGGTGCTAATGAGTCACGGCGCTTTATAAACAGGATCCGGAAATATAACTCATGATTTCAAATGACGTCCTTCGGAGTTGACCGGGATATAATAATGCCGGGATTTTCGCCTACATTTACGGTGCAAGAGCAAATTTATCATAGAATAGGTTCACTTTTTCCAGCTGAAAACGAACAGCATAAATTTTTACAATTATATTTTATGGGTGACGAAGAAATTGAGGTAGACCGTCGCTGCCAATTTATCCAGGAAGTTGAGAGGGAGACACATTGTTCAAAATTCAAAGATTCTTGCATGAACGTAACATTTTAGTCAAAACATTTAAAATTGCTTTAGAAAACCTACCTGAAGAGGATTATAAAGTCGTCATTCACGCAGATCGGACCCCTCGAGGAGAGCATGAAAGGCGCTACAATGCACCTTTGATAAACGAAATAGCAGCCGTAATTAGTGGTGATCAATTTTCTTCACGAGACATTGTCTTGCGAGCATGTGATGTTACGTTGCAACGGGTAGCCGATACACACAAGTTTTATGACGCTCTGCAACACCCATTGATTTATTGCAAAGGGCAAGAGGGTTATCATTTTCAAATTCCACTCATTAACCCGGTCACAAAGGAGCCTACTCCGAACAAAAAAGTATCATGTATGGATTTTTATGCGTATCATATGATGTTGCGAGAAAATGTTTTTTTAACCTCTTAGCCCGGTGTAGGCAACTATTTCATCAATTTTTGGGAGACATGTATGTGAAGGTAGAAAGTGAACGTCTCCGTTATATATCTTTAAATCAAAAAAGCTGCGCGTTGAGAATTATATACATTAACAAGATGCAGTTTCTAGCGACGCCAATATAAACCCCAGAGATTTAGGTAAAATGGTAATTCTGCGCTCATCACAAGATGCATTGGCTTATGTACGAACTTACAGAAGACTTGATCTTTTTGTTACTATTACTTGCAATCCCACATGGAAAGAAATAACCGAGGAGCTAATGCCGGGCCAAAAAAGTATTGACAGACACGATTTAGTTGCTAGAGTATTTAGATTAAAAGTACAAAAATTAATGTGTGTAATTAACAAAGGGAAAATTTTCGGAGAGGTGCGGTGCGACATGTATTCAATTGAATGGCAAAAAAGAGGATTACCGCATGCCCACATTCTAATATGGCTTAAAGAGAAGTTGCGGCCCAGCTAAATAGATGACATAATAAGCGCCGAGATTCCGGATCCTGAGCAAGATAAAAAATTGTGTGATACCATCGTCCGAAATATGATTCACGGTCCATGTGGAGCACGAAATTCAATATCGCCGTGTATGAAAGAAGGAAAATGTACAAAGAAATTCCCTAAACAGCTATTAAAAGAAACAGTGCACCATGACAATGGCAACCCTTTATACAGACGCAGAGCTCCCGAAGATGGTGGCAGAAAAGTTACAATCAAATCTCGCTCTGGAGCGTTCGAAACCTTAGATAATAGCTGGATTGTCACGTATTCGCCCTCTCTTTGTAAAATGTTTAATGCCCACATTAATGTAGAAGCATGTAGCTCTGTCCGCGCAATCAAGTATATCTGTAAGTAAATAAATAAAGGAAGCGACCAAGCAATATTTAATCTCAGGAGTGAAGGTGAGGCAAATCCCGTTAATGAAGTACAGACCTTTCAAGCAGGGCGTTATGTCAGCAGTAACGAGGCAGCGTGGCGTATCCTTGGCTTCCCTTTACACGAAATGCACACAACAGTTACTCACCTTGCTGTGCACTTAGAAAATGGAGAGCGTGTATATTTCACCGAAATAAATTTCCAAGAAAGAATTGTATCACCGCTAAAAACTACACTAACAGCCTTCTTTCAACTTTGTCAAACCGACGCCTTTGCAAAAACGTTGTTATATTCTGAAGTCCCCCGCTATTATACTTGGAACACATCTAGGAAGGAGTGGAGACGCCGTATTCATGGCGCACCCGTTGCAAATTGGCCCGGTGTAAAGTCATCAGATGCCCTTGGTCGTGTGTATACCGTCCATGTAACTAATTTTGAATGTTTCTGTTTACGATTGCTGCTGCACCATGTTCGGGGTCCTACAGGATATAAAGACCTTAAAACTGTCAACGGTCAGGAATGCGCAACTTATAGAGAAGCATGTGAAGCTCTGCATCTTTTAGAAAACGATAATCACTGGGATGAAACCATGGAGGAAGCTGTGCAGTGCCAGTCCCATCTTTAGTCAGATTTTTATGCAACTCTCATATCATCTTGCGGGCTATCTAATGCACATGAATTGTGGGACAAATATAAAGAGTACATGGCGGAAGATATTTTGCGAATGTTACACCAGACACACGCGAACATGAGATACAATGAACACATTTATTACGAAGCACTTGGAAACATTGAAGATAAGGTAATGGCAATGGTAGGCAATAAATTAAGCGACTTTGGAATGATAAGCCCTCAGCGAATAACCGAAAATGAACTAAGTGATGAAATTATACGTGAAACAAACTACGCTTTGCAGCAGCTAGTAGCTGAATTTGTACCCCGCTTGCTTCCCGAACAAAAAAGAGTTTTGACAAAGTATTAGGATAAATTGAATCTGGAAATGGTGCACTTTTCTTTTTAGATGCCCGTGGGGGGAACTGGGAAGACATTTTTGTTAAATTTATTACTAGCGCAAGTACGGAAAGATAAAAACATTGCTGTGGACGTAGCTTCCTCCGGTATAGCCACCACGCTGCTAAGCGGGGGCCGCACTGCAGTTTCTGTTTTGAAATTCCCTCTAAATCTAGCCCAGGAAGAATCGCCGATCTGCAACTTTAGCAAAAATAGTGTACGAGGTATAATGCTACGACATTGCAAACTTTTAGTGTGGGACGAAAGTACAATGTCGTATAAAAAGCTGTAAAAGCACTAAATCGAACGCTCCAGGATTTGCGCAGCAATACCGATGTAATGGGAGGTATGGTGGTTTACTGGCTGGTGACTTTCGCCAAACTTTACTTGTCATTAAAAGGGCAACCTGCAGATGAAATTAAAGCATGCCTCAAGTCGTCTATTTTATGGAACAAGGTGACAGAATTCAGTTTAACTACGAATATGAGAGTGCATTTGTATAATGATATCAATGCTGGAAACTATACTATACTAGATTTTTGTAATTTAGTACAGAGTCATTCCGAATTAATTGCGAGCGTTTATTCAGATTTAACGAATAACATGCATGAAGACAAATGGTTATGTGAAAGGGCGATTCTTGCACCAAAAAATGAGAGCGTTAACAAAATAAATTCAGATATATTAAGCGAAGTAGCAGGAGAAATAACAGAGTATTTGTTATTAGACACAGTTATGGACACAGAACAGAGCACTTCACATCCCGTAGAGTTTCTAAATTCTCTAGAGTTGTCAGGTGTGCTCTCACAAAGCTTCAATTAAAATTATGCGTGCCAGTCATGCTAATGCGAAATTTAGATGCTCCTCGGTTATGTAACGGGAAAAGGCTGCGTGTGACACATCTTGGACGGAACATAATCGGTGCTACAATTTTGACAGGCGTAGGAAAAGGTGAAAATGTTATTATACCATGGATCCCAATAATTCCCACAGATCTCCCTTTTCAATTCAAAAGGTTGCAGTTCCCTTATTAAGCTCAGTTTTGCAATGACAATTAATAAAGCGCAAGGGCAAACGTTACAGGTAGCGTGGGTTAACTTAGAAAAACCGTGCTTCTCTCATGGTCAGCTGTATGTAGCATGTTCGCGTGTGTTAAATGCACAGAATCTCCACATTCTTTCCCCGAATGGAAAAACATATAATATTGTGTACAGTAGCGTCTTAAAATAGTGTTCAGTTTTTTTTTTCAAAATTCCCACAAATCATAATTCCCACAGATCTTCCCTTTCAATTCAAAATTTCCTATTAAGCTCAGTTTCTTTTCAATTCCAAATGCTGCACCTCTGACGGACCTATTAAGCTCAGTTTCCTTTCAACTCAAAAGGCTGCATCTCTGACGGATCTTTTATTTGGCTCAGTTTCCTTTCAATTCAGAAAACTGCATCTCTGACGAATCAATTCAGCTCAGTTTCTTTTCAAAAGTCTGCATCCCTGACGAATAATTATGCTTAGTTTCCTTTAATTAAAAAAATATCCCATTTCCATTTGGAATAAACAGGCTATTTTCATGCTTTCCTATACGCTGCGTTTCAAAACATTTATAGGCGGCTGACGAATCAATTTTGCTCAGTTTCCTTTTAATGGTTGTATCTCTGACAAATCTATAAAACTCAGTTTTCTTTCAATTCAAAAAGCAATGGATAGTTCATTTCCCAGTGACCATGCGGGCGAAGCCGCGGGTAACAGCTAGTGGAGAATATTTTGAAAATATGTAAAATAAATATTAAAAGAATCTAGAACACTTTTTGTATATCTCAAAAATTATTGAGTGTCTCACGTATGCTAGATCCTTACAATTATATGTCTTTAATGTATGGGACTTCAACCCACAGCTCGACTATTGCATCACGGAGATCTTCAATGTTTTGTAGCATACACCTTACTATCTTAAGTCCCCCATATATAGGACTATACATTGTGCACCAGTTTTATAAGTATCCGGTCACCTGAATCTTTACACGAAGATGAGATGATGAGAGGGTTGAATATAAGGTAATTGGTGACACTGGGGAAGGCTAAATTTCAACATCTGAAATTTAGTTAGGATATGCCATAGAATCATCTACATCAGAGTTTCTTATTGTTTCTGGTAATGTTTTATTATTTGTATTGGATGTGATGGTTTGTGTTTCGAATATGCTAGCTCTTAACAACTTAGGAGATTAGTGTAGAAAGTGATGTAAGTTCTCTACTTTGAATTGAAGAAGCTCTTTAAATGATATTTGGTTGGTTATTTTATACTGACATTGGTGTCAAATGTGAGGCTAATTAAAAATCTATAGATACTATTGGAATAGAATATTTTTATTTAATCTAGTTTACAAGTAAATAAGAGTCATTTCTTAATTTTACCACTGGTTCGGAAAAAGCCCCTGCCCTGGGTAGAAACGGTAGGATACAAAGCGGGATTTTTTTTTTTCAAATTTTACACACATTTGTACGTATGTTGTACAAAATCTATTGACGAAACAGCTTAGAAGCGATCGTCTCATTTCTATGGGTTATTATCGACCAGGTATTTATTTATAATATAATAACCATTTTTTTATAGATTTTGTTTACTAAATTTTTTAAGCTTGTTGTTTTAATTACTGACTACAAGTTTATATACTGGGTGTTGTTAATATTACTATCCGTCCGCGTTTTGACGAAATCTTGACACAGCAGTACTAAAATATATAGATGTATGTACATACGTCTGCTGTGATAACTACATATCCTAAGGACCATGTGGACATTGACGGTCGTATGCGCATATGTCTTTCTGGCACGTCAAATCTACCCCAATATGCCATATTATTGATGTTACGTTTACTGTACGCCTATATGGCCTAAAAATTATTTCAGACTCTCTAGCTTACGACAAATGATATTTTGTTATTTATACAAAAATTTATTAATATTAAATTATAAGAAAAATTGAGGGAACGTATTGCTTATAGTAGAATCAAATGGCATCAAAAACAAAAATCGCATTTTTGCATATACGCCCCTATGGTTTGAGACCCGCGATGTATTCCCAAAAATATACCAATTAAAGTATGTGTACATTGCGTTAGTACAATTCTTTATTAGCATACTGTATTCCAATATGGGGTGGCGTCTTCAATTCCGAATTTCTGGAAGGGCCCAAAGAGCATCACTAAAAGTAATGTTTTTTAAACCGTATAGATTGTGTACAGAAAAGCTACATAAAATATGTGAGCTATTCACTGTAAGAAAATTATATATTTTACAAACCGTTTAAAATACGTAGTAGTCCGACTTATGATGTTTCTAATATTTTGGGAAAAATATAGGTACAATAATTGTAATGCAGAAAGTAAACACAAAGTTTGCTTCTTATCAGTATAAAAAAAAATTGGTTTTTATCAGGGTAACGAATATACTCATTTTATAGAACTTTATCAAGGGAATCCCGTGATATGGGATCCTAGAAAATAAAATTAGTTTTAAATAAATGTTAATGAAAATAAATGTATCATCATCATCATCATCATTACAGTCCTTCACACGTCCACTGCTGAACATAGACCTCCCCTAAGGAATGCCACAGTGTACAGTCCTGAGCCATCTGTATTCATCGATTTCCTTGCCAGTCTTGCCAGGTCGTCACTTCATCTAGTGTAGGGCCGCCTCACAACCCTAAATAAATATTTGTGAGTCTATAAATATCAATTAGACGTAAAGTTGTGGCAACGATACTCACGTCATACATGTTTAAAAGATCTACATTGAATGAATACAGACGCGTCGTATTCGTCCAGGAATTTGTCTCGGCAAATTGCTCGTGCCGATAATGTAAGCAATTCACGTGGCATTAGGTTTAATTTACCACTTCGAAAAATGGTAGGTACCCATTTTTCTAAGTAATAATTTCTGGGTGGAACCACAAGGAAAACCAGCGGAACATTATTTTTAAAATATCTGTCATAATCATGTATTAACAAAATCTACTACCAAAATCATATTAGAAATAGCATGATTGTGATTACATCATTTAAAATACCCCTGGTAATTAAATCCATAATTTCTTTGATATTACTATAACCCTTTATATAATACAATCTTTGTTTAATGAAGTATTTTAGTTTGGCGAGGGCCAAATTTTCTAGGGTTTTATTGTAAAATCTTATACTTGACCCAAGAATGAATTACTGACACTGTGGAGTCGAGTAACTGGTATACAGATATAGACAATATACCTCATAATAAGTATATGTAATTCAAGTTTCAACATACTTTGAGGTCGTAGGTAAACACAATTTTTGTAATACTTGACCGCCCCCCTCCACCTCGTCAGCAAAATAAGCAAAGCTGTTACCCCTCCCCATCTTATGCTTACGTAAATATTTATAAGGTGGTTTGGTTGGTAAGTGTTTTATAATCAGTTCTGGTTTCCTTATTGGTTAGTGAGCAGTTAACAAGTCAAGAAATAAGGAATTTAAAGTCTCTAGAGAAATTAACTTATAGTGGTTCGCTATTAGGGCGATTGTAACCGAGACGATCAGACCGCGAGCCTCACGTACGTGGCGTGAAAGATCAACCTCTGGATTATCGAAACTATATGAGGAAAGGTTTGAGGGAAAACATGTGACTGATTTAGAATATTAATTTTCTCTGCTTACCCTGTATAAGGGTTACGAAGGTCAGATGCCAATCGCTTCAATGTAATAACCAGACTCGCTAATTTCTGGATCATGGTCGTACTATGTCGTAACATGGCTGCCATATATGTTCAAATCGAAAGCGACAAAATTTTACAGAAAATCCGGAAAAAAAAAATATTGCTGACTCCCATGTCATCAAAAATAAGCAAATCAAAGACCCCACTAAAAAGTGCTTACGTAACACTTGAAAGAAAAAAGTATTAGAAATTAAATACAAAAACAATATTTTTTATCATCATCATTACAGCCCTTCACAAGTCCACTGCTGAACATAGGCCTCCCCCAAGTAATGCCACAAAGCACGGTCCTGAGCCACCTGCATCCATTAACTTCCTGCATATCTTACCAGGTCGTCACTCCATCTAGTGGGGGGTCGCCCTACACTACGACTACCGGTACGAGGCTGCCACTAGAGAACCTTTCTTCGTCATCGGTTATCGGTTCTTCGAGCTATATGGCCGGCCCATTGCCACTTCAGCTTACTAATCCGTTGGGCTATATCGGTCACTCTGGTTTTACTGCGGATATCCTCATTTCTGAGTCTATCACGCAGAGAAACTCAGAGCGTAGCCCTCTCCATAGCTCGCTGAGCGACCTTGAGTGTCCTCATACGGCGAGCAGTGAAGGACCACGTCTCAGATCCGTAAGTCATTACTGGCAACACGCACTGGTTGTACAATCTAGTTTTTAGAGATTGAGGTATACCTGACGAGAAGATATTGTCGTAATTTCCCGAACGCTGCCCAGCCGAGTTGAATCTGTCGATTGACCTCTCGAACGAAGTTGGACTTACCTAGTCGGACTATTTGTCCCAGGTAAACGTACTCGTCAACAACTTCGAGCATAGTGCTCCCAACAACTACCGGCATAGGTGTGACATGGATATTAAACGTAATCTTTGTTTTGTCCATGTTCATCTTAAGACCTATCCGTTGGGAAGCACTATTGAGGTCATTGAGCATAGTGTTTAAGTCCTCCAGCGATTCTGCCATAAGGAATATATCAAAAAATATATTTTCCAAATACTTCTTTTTTTTCCAAATCAAAGACTTTATGAAAAAATAATTATTCTATTAATCTTAAATAGGTATACTTTATCTATCTCATTACATTATTGTATGAACAGTGAACGCGTAAATTTCAGAACGTTTTAAATATTTTGAGATTTAAGTAAAACTATTTGTTCCAACATTTATCACTCACTAGCCGTTACCCGTGGCTTCGCCCGCGTGGTCACTGGGAAATGAACTATCAATTGCTTTTTGGATTGAAAGAAAACTGAGTTTTATAGATTTGCCAGAGATGCAGCCATTAAAAGGAAACTGAGCAAAATTGATTCGTCAGCCATATTTAAATGTTTTGAAACGCAGCGTATAGGAAAGCATGAAAATAGCCTGTTTATTCCAAATGGAAATGGGATATTTTTTTTAATTAAAGGAACTTAAGCATAATTATACGTCAGGGACGCAGACTTTTGAAAAGAAACTGAGCTAAATTGATTCATCAGAGATGCAGTTTTCTGAATTAAAAGGAAACTGAGCTAAATAAAAGATCCGTCAGAGATGCAGCCTTTTGAGTTGAAAGGAAACTGAGCTTAATAGGTCCGTCAGAGGTGCAGCATTTGGAATTGAAAAGAAACTGAGCTAAATAGGAAATTTTGAATTGAAAGGGAAGATCTGTGGGAATTCTGATTAATTAATTGTGGGAATTTTGGAAAAAAAAACTGAACACTATTTTAAGACGCTACTGTACACAATGTTATACGTTTTTCCATTCGGGGAAAGAATGTGGAGCTTCTGGGCAGTTGACATACGCGAATATGCTACATACAGCTGACCATGAGAGAAGCACGGTTTTTCTAAGTTGACCCCCGCTACCTGTAACGTTTGCCCTTGCGCTTTATTAATTGTCATTGCAAAACTGAGCTTAATAAGGAACTGCAACCTTTTGAATTGAAAAGGAAGATCTGTGGGAATTATAGAGATCCGTGGTATAATAACATTTTCACCTTTTCCTACGCCTGTCAAAATTGTAGCACCGATTATGTTCCGTCCAAGATGTGTCACACGCAGCCTTGTCCCGTTACATAACCAAGGAGCATCTAAATTTCGCATTAGCATGACTGGGACGCCTAATTTTAATTGAAGCTTATGTGAGGGCACACCTGACAACTCTAGAGAATTAAGAAATTCTACGGGATATGAAGTGCTCTGTTCTGTGTCTATAACTGTGTCTACTGACAAATACTCTGTTATTTCTCCTGCTACTTCGCTTAATATATCTAAATTTATTTATTTAACGCTCCCATTTTATGGTGCAAAAATCGCCCTTTCACAAAACCATTTGTCATAATGCATGTTATTCGTTAAATCTGAATAAACGCTCGCAATTAATTCGGAATGACTCTGTACTAAATTACAAAAATCTCTCGTCAATTTAACGCAGCCCTCAGCATCCGTTTCCAACCGCCCATCGCCAATTTTTAATAGTGTGTCAGCATAGTTTCCAGCATTGATATCATTATACAAATGCACTCTCATATTCGTAGTTAAACTGAATTCTGTCACCTTGTTCCATAAAATAGACGACTTTAGGCATGCTTTAATTTCATCTGCATGTGTGCCCTTTTCAATGACAAGTAAAGTTTGGCGAAAGTCACCAGCCAGTAAAACCACCATTCCTCCCATTACATCGGTATTGCTGCGCAAATCCCGGAGCGTTCGATTTAGTGCTTCTACAGCTTTTTATACGACATTGTACTTTCGTCCCACACTAAAAGTTTGCAATGTCGTAGCATTATACCTCGTGCACTATTTTTGCTAAAGTTGCAGATCGGCGATTCTTCCTGGGCTAGATTTAGAGGGAGTTTTAAAACAGAAACTGCAGTGCGGCCCCCGCTTAGCAGCGTGGTGGCTATACCGGAGGAAGCTACGGCCACAGCAATGTTTTTATCTTTCCGTACTTGCGCTAGTAATAAATTTAACAAAAATGTCTTCCCAGTTCCCCCCACGGGCATCTAAAAAGAAAAGTGCACCATTTCCAGATTCAATTTATCCTAATACTTTGTCAAAAACTCTTTTTTGTTCGGGAAGCAAGCGGGATACAAATTCAGCTACTAGCTGCTGTAAAGCTGGTATATCGTAGTTTGTTTGACGTATAATTTCATCACTTAGTTCATTTTCGGTTATTCGCTGAGGGCTTATCATTCCAAAGTCGCTTAATTTATTGCCTACCATTGCCATTACCTTATCTTCAATGTTTCCAAGTGCTTCATAATAAATGTGTTCATTGTATGTCATGTTCGCGTGTATCTGGTGTAACAGTCGCAAAATATCTTCCGCCATGTACTCTTTATATATGTCCCACAATTCATGTGGTGCCCGCGATATAAGAGTTGCATAAAGATCTGACTAAAGATGTGACTGGCACTGCACAGCTTCCTCCATGGTTTCATCCCAGTGATTATCGTTTTCTAAAAGATGCAGAGCTTCACATGCTTCTCTATAAGTTGCGCATTCCTGACCGTTGACAGTTTTAAAGTCCTTATATCCTGTAGGACCCCGAACATGGTGCAGCAGCAATCGTAAACAGAAACATTCAAAATTAGTTACATGGACGGTATACACACGACCAAGGGCATCTTATGACTTTACACCGGGCCAATTTGCAACGGGTACGCCATGAATACGGCGTTTCCACTCCTTCCTAAATGTGTTCCAAGTATAATAGCGGGGGACTTCAGAATATAACAACGTTTTTGCAAAGGCGTCGGTTTGACAAAGTTGAAAGAAGGCTGTTAGTATAGTTTTTGGCGGTGATGCAATTCTTTCTTGGAAATTTCTTTCGGTGAAATATACACGCTCTCCATTTTCTAAGTGCACAGCAAGGTGAGTAACTGTTGGGTGCCTTTCGTGTAAAGGGAAGCCAAGGAGACGCCACGCTGCCTCGTTACTGCTGACATAACGCCCTGCTTGAAAGGTCTGTACTTCATTAACGGGATTTGCCATACCTTCACTCCTGAGATTAAATATTGCTTGGTCGCTTCCTTTCTTTCTTAGTTATGATTGCGCGGACAGAGCTACATGCTTCTACATTAATGTGGGCATTAAACATTTCACATAGAATGGGCGAATACGGGACAATCCAGCTATTATCTAAAGTTTCGAACGCTCCAGAGCGAGATTTGATTGTAACTTTTCTGCCACCATCTTCGGGAGCTCTGCGTCTGTATAAAGGGTAGCCATTGTCATGGTGCACTGTTTCTTTTAATAGCTGTTTAGGGAATTTCTTTGTACATTTTCATTCTTTCATACATGGCGATATTGAATTTCGTGCTCCACATGGACCGTGAATCATATTTCGGACGATGGTATCACACAATTTTTTATCTTGCTCAGGATCCGGAATCTCGGCGCTTATTATGTCGTCTATTTAGCTGGGCCGCAACTTCTCTTTAAGACATATTAGAATGTGGGCATGCGGTAATCCTCTTTTTTTGCCATTCAATTGAATACATGTAGCACTGCACCTCTCCGAAAATTTTCCCTTTGTTAATTACACACATTAATTTTTATACTTTTAATCTAAATACTCTAGCAACTAAATCGTGTCTGTCAATACTTTTTTGGCCCGGCATTAGCTCCTCGGTTATTTCTTTCCATGTGGGATTGCAAGTAAAAGTAACAAAAAGATCAAGTCTTCCGTAAGTTCGTACATAGGCCAATGCGTCTTGTGATGAGCGCAGAATTACCATTTTACCTAAATCTCTGGGGTTTACATTGGCGTCGCTAGAAACTGCATGTTGTAAATGTATATAATTCTCAACGCGCAGCATTTTTGATTTAAAGATATATAACGGAGACGTTCACTTTCTACCTTCACATACATATCTCCCAAAAATTGATGAAATAATTGCCTACACCGGGCTAAGAGGTTAAAATCATTTTCTCGCAACATCATATGATATGCATAAAAATCCATACCTGATACTTTTTTGTTCGGAGTAGGCTCCTTTGTGACCGGGTAAATGAGTGGAATTTGAAAATGATAACCCTCTTGTCCTTTGCAATAAATCAATGGGTGTTGCAGAGCGTCATAAAACTTGTGTGTATCGGCTACCGGTTTGCAACGTAACATCACATGCTCGCAAGACAATGTCTCGTGAAGAAAATTGATCACCACTAATTACGGCTGCTATTTCGTTTATCAAAGGAGCATTGTAGCGCCTTTCATGCTCTCCTCGAGGGGTCCGATCTGCGTGAATGACGACTTTATAATCCTCTTCAGGTAGGTTTTATAAAGCAATTTTAAATGTTTTGACTAAAATGTTACGTTCATGCAAGAATCTTTGAATTTTGAACAATGT
The DNA here is from genome assembly GCA_907164705.1 of Parnassius apollo. Classification (NCBI taxonomy): domain Eukaryota; kingdom Metazoa; phylum Arthropoda; class Insecta; order Lepidoptera; family Papilionidae; genus Parnassius; species Parnassius apollo. The sequence goes on along the minus strand of CAJQZP010001153.1, from coordinate 7,276,157 downwards.
GTCTCCCTCTCAACTCCCTGGATAAATTGGCAGCGACGGTCAACCTCAATTTCTTCGTCACCCATAAAATATACTTGTAAAAATTTATGCTGTTCGTTTTCAGCTGGAAAAAGGGAACCTATTCTGTGATAAATTTGCCCTTGCACCGTAAATGTAGGCGAAAATCCCGGCATTAATATATCCCGGTTAACTCCGAAGGACGTCATTTGAAAGCATGAGTTATATTTCCGGATACTGTTTAAAAAGCGCCGTGACTCATTAGCATCATATAAAAAGAGAGTTTTCAAAGGTTCCTCTGGTTCCCCAAGTAACGGAAGAGACACTTTGCCATTGGAACAGCACGTGATTGCGGTCTCATCTTTCCATTTTAAAACGCTGCAAAATCGACACGTTCATCAGTCCGATAACAACTAACCCGTGATTTTTATAATCAATCAACGGATCATAATTGAATGCTGCGTCATTAAAAACCGACCAATTGTTTCTTTGAAAATTTTGTCGACGTTCAGCTTGGAGCTGTGCATTTGCATCTCTTCGCGCCTGTGTCTGTTCTGGTGTTTCAGATGCCCTTATAGTAGATTGACGTTCAGCTTGCTCAATGAGTCTGTGTTGAGTTTCATCAGGTGTTTCCGCGGCTCTTAAGGCGGCCTGACGTTCCACTTATTCGAATAGCCTTTGCTGACTTTGAGCAGGTGTTTCAGTAGCTCTTAAAGTAGATTGACGCTCTGCCTGTTCAAGATGCCTTTGCTGACTTTGATCAGGTGTTTCAGTTGCTCTTAAAGTAGCTTGACGCTCCGCCTGTTCAAGACGCCTTTGCTGAATTTGATTAGGTGTTTTAGAAGCTCTTATAGTAGCTTGAGGCTCTGCCTGTTTAAGACGCCTTTCCTGACTTTGAGAAGGTGTTTCGGAAGCTCTTAAAGCAGCCTGACGCTCTGTCTGTTCAAGACGCCTTTGCTGACGTTGAGAAGGTGTCTCAGATGCTCTAAAAGCAGCCTGACGTTTTGCTTGTTCTTGCCTTCTCAGTTCAGCATCTTCTAAAGATTCTTGAGATCGAGCTAATCTTTTCGCTTGTCTTTGAGAAGATACTCTTGAAAGGCTGGACTTACGTTTGCGAGGCATTATGAAGTAACAAAAAACCTATTTATAAAAAAAATGTTAAAATACCTAAAAGGAATAAAATATTCCTTTTAAATATTTTTTAAAAGCAAAACAACAAAACCAATTCAAGACACAACAAGAATCCGAATACGATAGCCATAAAAATCGAATCAACTTAAACCAAATCACAAAACAAATCGCAGAAAACCGAAATCGGAAGCAGTAGTCAATATAAATATAACCAACGAAAAAAGAAGTAAGTGTATAGGTATCGTGTACACTATCTATACTATTAATATTCCTTTGAAATATTGTTAAACAACCTAAAGCGACGAAAACCAATTAACGATTCTAAATAAACAAAATCCAAAATCAAAGCCAGAGTCTTAATATGTATAAAGGAATACCAACCAAATCAACAAAACCGATCCTAGAAGTACACAAATCCGAAAATGAAAGCCAATATAAATCCATTCAACCTTAACCAAATCACAAAGCAAATAACAAACAACCGAAATCGAAAGCAGGTAGTCGAATAAGCTACGAATTAGAAACAATTTAAGCGTATAGGTATCGTATGCACTATAAGTTGACGCGCGGCTCAACGGCGGGAGTTAAGTACATGTCAGGAAACATTTCGTTACCACGTTTTAAAAACCTAGTAACGACATCTAGCGGAATCAATTTAAACTATGTATACGTTAGTTAATAAGAACTCTCAAAAAATATTTTTTCTTATAATTTTGCACAATTTTACTTATTGTAATACTGATTCATTCATAACCACATATAAGAACTGTATTCATTTCCGTTCAATAAATATTACTAAGGCTTATTAATAAGGCTTACTAAGAACTGTTTCTACCACAGTTAAGTAATAGTTATGGGTGAAATCGTGACAGGTGGTGATAGTATTTCTGATCCATACTTATAATCACGCCTGTAACCCTTGCGGGGTAGGCAGAGCATCAACGGTTGTTACTTAATATCGTCTGCGAGCTTATCGCCTATTCTGTGAATTACAATGCACCAAAACGTTTGAAGAAAATCAGCTGGTGAATTTTATGTTTTTTATCGCTATCTTAATTTTGGTAAAAAGACATAATAATCCAGATATTCTGACTTTCTGTGTTCGTCCATCGTACCGTCGTCCGTCTTGTAGAATCACGGTGGCGCCACCTAGCTGAATTTAATTTTGCAACATATTCGATTTTCCCACGGGAATGATATGTTTTTCCGCTGAAAAAAATAGACTATGTCACTCTACCGCCACCGAACTATGCCCATACAAAAAATTATGCCATGCAAACGCTCTGCTGCGTCGTGAAAGAAGGATAAACTTGTGCAACATATTCGATTTTCCCACGGAAATGAGATTTTTTTCCGCTGAAAAAAGTATCCTACGTCACTCTACCGCCACCGAACTATCCCTATACAAAAAATTATGCCATGCCGACGCTCTGCTGCGACGTAAAAGAAGGACAAACTATTGCAACATATTCTCTTTTCCCACGGGAATGAGGCTGTAGACTGACATAGGCTACTTTTTCCGCGGAAAAACATCTCATTCTCGTGGGAAAAAGAATATTTCCCACGGTAACGGAAATGAGATGTTTTTCTACAGCCACCGAACTATTCCCATACCAAAATTCATGCCATGCCGACGCTCTGTTGCGACGTGAAAGAAGGACAAACTTTTGCAACTTATTCTATTTTCCCACGTGAATGAGATGTTTTTCCCGGAAAAAAGTAACCTATGTCACTCTACAGCCACCGAACTATCCCCATACAAAAATTATGCCATGCAGACGCTCTGCTGCGACGTAAAAGAAGGACAAACAAATACACTTTCGCATGTATGGATATGGATTATGCTCTATACACAGTTCTATTCGCCTAAACCAACTCTAAAAACAGTTTTGCCAGTCTTGATCTGACAGGTCGGAAATCGCTTCTTCGTAGGAAGCTACGGCTTTTTCGGCGTTTGAAAAACACTTGCCTTTTATTTTTTCTTTGACTTTTGAGAACAAAAAGAAATCACAAGGAGCTAAGTCAGGGCTGTAGGGTGGCTGACTTGGTGTTTCAACGCTAGATTCCTCAATAAGAGCTTTTGTTCTAAATGAGCTAAAATTCTATTATTAAAAGTTCTAAATCTATTAATGAATGTAAAGAGGCATTATAGTGATGCAGCATGATTCCCCGAAGCCCCGTCTTTGGTCTTCTCTTCCGCACAGCTTGAATAGCTTTGGGTAATGCAACGGTACTATACCATTCAGAGTTGACTGACCTACAATATTTCTAGCATTGACGTCGACAATTTTCTGCTCCGCGAAATGTGGCGTATACTATCATATCATATATATGATAGTAGATAGTAATGTGGCGTCGTAGCGCATAGCGATCCGTCATCTATCTTTCTGATTGGGATGAGTGTGTTGGCAGCACTTTTAAGTAACAAACATAATCAACTTCATGTCTTAGTGCATTAGCACGATGATACGTGGAGTTTGTTCACTAGCGTCTCAGTAGAGTTCTACTATGATACGAGTACATTGGTGTTAGTTTTTGGCTAACAACAATACAAATTTTTTACCAAAGTCGATAGGGATCATGTGGGTGTGTTGTGAGAGAGCGCCATCCGTATGATAGTTGCATTGATGCTTACTGCTACTTACGGTATTGCGTATTGTGATGGATCTGCGGGTGTGCTGCGCCTGATTCGACGTATTTTGTGGTTCTGGTCGATGGAGGTATGCGGGTGGTGATGTCTGCTGGGATGTATGGGGGACCTTAGGATGGTGTAAGCCCGACGATAGTCGTATTGATGCTTGTTGCGTTCTGCAGCCTTGCGTCTCAGCGATGGTTGTTTAGTGGGACACTATTCTCAAGGGCGCTCTCTGCGTCTTGGTTTGACTCACACCTAAGTAGCTTTGCCCAAGTCAGGTCCCTTCATTACGGGGCTGCAGACTGTCTGACCTCCATGACATTTTATATAACAACATAATAATATATCTCTGTAACTTCCCACCTTTGAATGATTGAAGGCAACTTGTTGGTGGGTAAGACAAACATGATCGAAAACGCATTTACTCAACGTCAGTTACACAAACCCTTTCTGATGGCAAATTATTACTAACATCTTATAACTGCCTTTTGTCTATATCTGCCGTTGTATTGGTTGGTGGAGTAAATGTGTCGACCTCATGCGGGTGGTTGCTGGAGGGAGGATCTGAGGAGACTCTCAATGCTGCGGCCGAAAGCCGCACAACGTGGGACCCCACTCCCTTGAGGTGAGCGGTGGACTCACGACATGCTCTGCGGATAGTAACCATGCTGATGATGCAATCGGTGATGATGCCATACACTTACAACACGTCTGCAGGAACGGCGGTCTGGCAGGTGGTGGCGCTCACGGAGGGTTTTATGGTCAATGTGCCTATTTGCCTTCACCGTGTGGCTGGATTTGTTCGTATACTGTATGAATGCATGTATTGACATGCGCGACTTCGGTCGATGTTTATGCTTATGCACTACCAAGGTCTCAAGCCCTCTTTTACTGACTTGACTTGACTATGGTCCAATTTCAGCACGTTAGTTGGTTGTCCGTGTGGCTCCCCCACATTTTTTTGAAATGTGGGGGAGCGAAACCTTGTATCGGGTATTTCTATACATATACATATTGTGAGCCTTTCTCAAGTGGGAAGGGATAATTAATAATAAACTAATAATGTAAACCTGATATAAGTGGAAGAGGGACGTCTTAATGTTCTTAACATTTCTCGAACCCTGTCTTCATTAACGGGGTTCACTTAGCTTATAAGGCACTATCAACGGCTATCAATTGCTCTAGTGAATATTCATTCTTCCAAAAGACACCTAAAATAACTAAGTTACTAAACAAACACAACGTAAATAGGATCCTAACTAAGACGATCTCGATATAAATATTACACGCCATAGGTACGTGTGGATTTCTTAACTTAGTTTTCTTCGCCACTAGAATGTAGCATCAACAAGGAAAATGGTTAGGAGCAAAATCGAGTTGCTGGATAATAATAAAATTAAGAGAGTGTACGTCATAGATTAATAATAATGCTTGAGTTGTTTTTATAAAAAAAACTGAAAAGTGACGTCATATGCATTTATGGTTCCTTTAATTCATTAATTCTTCTGCAAACTTAAAATATTTAAAACTACAACTTTCTGGGATTTAATTCACTGACTATGAAAACAACACATCTATACATAATATAATAAATCTGTAGAATGGTCGTGTCTGTAATTCTAATATTTTCTAGAAAAAACAAGTCCAGGGGACTAAGCACACGATACTGAAGCCATATTAGTGGGTTTTAGAATTTTTGTCTGTCTGTCTGTGTATTAAAGATTCACACAAAAACTACTAAACAGATTTACACGAAATTTTGTGTTTATGTATTTAGAAACCCGGGGCTACTTATAGGCTACTTTTTATCCGATTGCAGAACTTCAAAAAAGGAGGATAAAGTAAATACTTAACCCTCCTTAAGGAAAATTTCTTCCTTTAGATGTTAATTTCTATTTAATACGGTCGATTTGTTCTATGGAAATAAATAAAATATTTATAAATAAAGCCCAACATTAGTTTTAACCGTTATATAATAAATTGAATTACGCCGACAAACTACAATATTATTGATACATTCACTTTTTCAAAACAATGCCATCTAACGTAAAATACAAAAAATAATGACATTTTACCTCCACTAAGTAATTAAATAATATAGCATTTATATAGTTATTTTTATATGAAAATTCTAATGTACATTTTTTAGTTTCTGTTATTTCATTTTAGTGGATAGTAATACATTTTTTACTAACAAATTACTTCTAAAAAAGATAATAGTGACATCTATCGAAAATCATAAATTTACCGATGTTTGTAAGTTAAATTTTTAATCAATAAAAAGTTTTAGTGTTTAGTTTTTTATTTATAAATAAACTGATAAAAATTGCAATTAGTACAAAACTCTTAATTATCCTTATAGTTTCAATAAAAATATTTTATAAATGTATTGATAATATCTTAGAATTTATAATATGATAATTAGTCGATTATTGAAAGTGAAATGGCTGTATTTCATAAAATTTTGCAGTGTTTGTTAACTATATGATGATAAAGCTTGACCAAGTCAATGAAAAGAGCTTGTTTGGTGATATTAACAACTAAACACGACATGATTACTTCTAGATGCTATTGTTGCAAATATAAATACAAAGTCTTTATCTATATAATATTAATAACTTTAAACGAATAAAGCGATCTAGCTAGGATTAGTTTTTAGAAACTGTCGTTTTATCCATGTTTTCAGGCAATAAAAACTGCTACAATATCATTAGCACACGAAGGTAAATTTTGCCGGTACATTACAGGCAATAATAGCTGAAATGGTATGTTGGTCGACCCCGCAATCGTGGTACCTTCAGTTCGAGTCAAGATTTTATCGGTATGACTTTTTTCCTTTTTTTCTTCAAGTTCCCTTTCCCTTTTTATTTCGATCCCTTTTTTGGTATTTTTTTAAACACAAATAATTAAATTAAATTAGTTGCTCTCATGGTTTTTTATTTAAATAACCAGTTCTGTTTTTTTATTGTCGGTAAGATACCAAAATATTATTCATATTTCATCTGTATGTAACTTGTATCTAAATATAACTTCCAAAAAACACGATTTCCAAAAAAATGGATCCTGGATGGAAGATGGATACTTTGCATAAAACGCAGTTGACAGAGTCTTCAGTAAAATATCTATAATGTAGACAGGTACATGTGTGTAGTCTGCTCTCAGACGTGCAAATATTTAAAACAAAATATATCTATAGGTGGAGCACATAAATAATTAAACTAATTTTTACATTCTAAACATTCTTTTAGGCCATAGAAACAATTTTCGAATAACCATTTCGTTATTTTTTTTTTGAAAGAGGCTCCTTCTTTTTCTTTTAAAGGTAATGTGTATAATATAATAATACGCTCATGTTATATAAATAAAAAGTATAGTTGAATATTTTATGTGTCTACCTATCGGCATAGCAATATTTCACCAAATTCTTTTTGTATCAAGTCCGATAAAAGTATAAATGAAAATTAAATGCACTATGAGATTTATATTCATAATTGATGGAATAGTTCGTGATACCGTTTTTACTTTGAGATTTTTAAAACAGTTTGTCATATAGATAGCTTTCATATTTTCAGACATAACTATTAAAATGTTTGTTACAGTCCAGGTTGCACACGAGTAAATTAACAGACTCTTGTGAAAAAGTACTATAAATATCAAAGAAAGCAAATTATAAACACGGGTTTGTAATGTAAATTTCATAGTTACTACCTAAGTGAAGAGTCAAAATGTGTCGAAAAAGGCACGTATGGCAATTCACAATGCTGTGTTGGTCCCTACTTTAACGTATGGTAGTGAAAGTTGGGTGTGGCAGAAGAAGCCCGAGAGTAGAATGAACGCAGTAGAAATGCGGTCGTTAGGGAGTATGTTAGGGCTGAATCTTAATGACAGGGTAAGAAATTGTGTAATAAGAGAAGAGTGTGGTTTGCAAGATGATGTTGTGACCAGTATTAAGAAAGGAATGCTTCGGTGGTTTGGTCATGTGGAAAGAATGAATGAGGAAAAAGTGACAAAGAAAATTTATGTTGCAGAAGTGAATGGCAGAGTCGGAAAGGGACGTCCTAGGCGAAAATTTATCGACCAAATTGGCGATTTATTGAAAACGGGCCAAATTAGGAGTACCCTTAACCGACGAGCATGTATGCGGAGGTGTATGGATGTGAAGGAGGCGAGAGAGGTGTGTCAGGATCGTGCCAAATGGAAGTCTGTAGTCTCTGCCTACCCCTCTGGGTGAAAGGCGTGAGTGTTTATGTTATGTTATGTATGTTACCTAAGTAACTCAAATTAGATCCGCGCCGAGTCCAATAATATTTTAACTGCAATTTGAAGTTTCGATTTACTACGTTCTCGGTGGTGAAGAAAAACATCGCAGGAAACCTGCATATCTGAGATGTTAAAAAATTATTTTTAGGTATAGGTATGTGAAGTCGGTCATTCCTCATTGTAGTCAACTTAATCAACTCCTTTTTGACCTAAAACTCGCTGTGGCCTGTGCCCAGGATGTATTTAGGCTGTTATTTTTTTACGTTTAAATGGGGCTTTTCATTGCTGATCATAGGTTTCCCCCATTGCCTATGTCAAATAGACCTTCTGCTGTTTCTGAATTTATTTCTTCTCACACGTTCTCCGTGAATAGAACTACATTTATGAAATTTTGAAGTCTACTCGAACGTAAAAAATACAAGTATGTGGTGGTAATCAATATTTAATGGGACCAATATTAACAAAGATCATGAAATAAAACCTTATTTTATCAAAACTGTATCAACTTTTATAATGATTATTATGTAAATAACGCATTTCCGATTTCAGGACAATTTTCCCTTCATAATAACACATCGGAATACGTGTCCGATTAAAAAAAAGGTGTAGCTTTACGTATGATATTTAAGTGATTCTGATAAACTGACTTAAGTGTTTCTGTAGCCTATAATATTTCCAATATAGACACAGATACCGACGTCTCTCTACAAGTGATCCAGTTTTGCTAATTTTAGTATGAAATAGTATTAACGATGTTTCTAAACTCAAGCCCACGCGAGCGAAGCCGCGGGTAAAAAGCTAGTTATTAATAAAATAACACCATCGTAACAAAAGTCACGCGGACTTCTCGATTGCGCCCCTTGTTGCGTAGGGGTGAGCCGATTAGGACCGAATCATACTAGCGTCTAGCAACGTTTAAATTGAAAACAGTTGTACAGAGCACGACATTATGATGTCAAACTAATTATTACACAGGTTGATAAACACACTTTGTGGCCATGACACCGTACCTTGATTAAAGCCGAGGCAGCATCAGAGATGGCTGAACTTCTGTTTTAAATATATTTGTGTCTGAGAAAACAAAATTAAAAAGGAAATAAGTAGCTTATGCCCAGCCGTGGAATGGGTGTAGGCTGTAATGTTAATTTACTATGAAAACTGAGAAGGTATTTGTTAAGTATCACATGGCGTGAAGTTTCTGAAGGAAGTTATAAATATTATCCATAACTGGTTGTTTCTACTGGTGACAAGAGGGCTGATTTTATCTTGCCCATTGGTAAAGTAATTCAGCAAACAAACGCGTCAAGAGTCCATTGGCTCATCCCGCGAGATATACTCGTATGTATGTGATCAGATTTTTGTAATTGGTTGGGTAGAATGATTAGAAAATCTCGTATATAAATGTATTTTTAATATATTTAAATAAATAATATACGTCCTAACTTAGTTGTTAGTAATATTAATAAAATATATGTCTTGGTCACTTAAATAAATGACTTCTTTACAATTGAGGTTTTAGTTCACAATTTAACTATGCATTTAGAAAGTTCCCAGTTTCTTCATTGCATATGATGACTTAAGGGAAGTCATCAGATCAATTGTACTAAATGAAGACTGAATGAAAGTTCAATGACTGAATTGATTACGAGCGTGCGGCCGTCGCCTGTGTACGGGGCCTGTGGGTCGCGCATGCGCGCTGCTCGGGTTTGTTCGGGGGCTCTCCCGCGCCCGGCCGCCGCGCCACGCGCCTCGCACACAGCACCCGCTCGCTGTCCGCTCGGAATCCGATTACGTCCTAATTAGTGTCGCCGCGCGATCCGCCGGAACGACTCTTCGCCAGTGACCGTGGTGCTGTGGAATTCTTCGACTAGCAAGTGAGTGAAACAGTGCCAAGGGTACCGTGCTGCCACAGCGTAGTCCTTACATAAGTCGCGGGGTGAGAGGTGGCAGGGGCTGCATCCTGCTCGCTGCAGTCCGCACGTAAACAATATCGATCGTGGAGGCGCGCTCGCCTCCAATAAACATATTTGCTTCCGGCGTCCGAGCGCCGCCGCTCCAGACGAGCACGCCACGCGCGAAGGAAATCGATGCGGTCTCAAAGCGCTCGAGTGACCTTAATGTGGCGATGGATGTGCCGTTCAACAACTTTCAGATTTTTATATACTCAATAAACAGCTCGACCCGCAACAACGAACATACGTGTTATATTCCTTTTGGAATAAAAACTGCTTAAGTTTGTACCGAACATGGACTTCACGACACGCAATAAAATTAAGACATACGTTAGGATATATATAGCATAGAAAAACACTTTCAAAAGATGTTCTATGAAGTAAGTGTTCATGCAATTCTCAGCGGGAAATGTGTATTAATTATAGGAAGAGTGCCTCAAACATGAGTACCTAGGTTTACAACGATAAATGTTTGCCATCGCTACGATTCGAAACGACTTCGTATGACGTACATAGGTGAATGAGTATAGCTTTACTTGGCTAGTGTATCCAATTGTTGGCACCCTCCCTCAATTTTTTATCGAAGTAAGGGATGACAAACGAGCAAACAGTCCACCTGGCAGTCTCTGTGTGCTGCATACATTACAGCGTTCTCGATTTTTTATAGAATAGGGGTGACAAACAAGCACACAGTCCATCTGAAGGTAATTGGATGCTGTGGCCTATAGACATCTACATCTATTTACAATTCAGAATCAAAATGTGGTTGCGTTGTCAACCCTCAATACTAAGATGAAATGTCACTTTTCAGTAAAAGGGGTAATAGGTTATTTATATTCACTATAGGACACGCAGCAGCATTGAGTCGCTATTTTACGCTGGTATTCTGTTGGAGCGTGATCCTTCTCCGGTGGAGCCACCACACTACAACTATAATATAGCTGCAGTGTGGCTCTACCACTTTCATTCTTTTGCCAGCTAAAAAGATTGAGAATGAAAATTCATATTATACGTTGTCGCTAAGCAGCTCGGTGAAATGCATCGTTATCAGTATAAAGGCTACGTATCCGGTTCTCATCACTCACAAATCGAAACTCAGCAGCACTACACTACTTTTTCAAGCAAGTATTATATACTCTTTACGAACGTTGTTCTTCCCCGGTCGAGCCGAAATAATCAAGTAATAAGGAATTGTACCATTTTCTAAGCGTCATTGCGATCCTACTATCGGTATAGGATGTCACATTTAACCAGCAATCAGTGCCGTGCACTTGCTTAAAGATAACATAATATTGTAAGAAAAAATAACTAAATGAATGACCTCAATAAATGACTACCGCTAAAAAAAAAGAAAAAAATAATAATTGTGTTAGTATACATGCAATAACTTATGTATATCTAATGTCAGTAAAAGTATGCTACTTATTGAACTTATGTTGAAGCCTTCGTTGCCCACCACACAAATAAACTACCTCATAATAGAGTTACTCTTAGCCACCGTTTTCAGGATACTGCTGTGACTCACCAGTATTCTCCTCACTAAGGACGCGCTCTTTACAAATTATTACGATGAAACCATACGTGTGATCTCTCACAAACGTCTGTGGGACACGAGAGTAATGTAGCAGTCCCAACAACATTGTGAAGGTATTATTATATTGAAAGCATAGTGTATTCAGCGAACTTTTAGTGTTCTATGGGTGATAGATTTCCTAGTAAAAACTCTAGCAGTATGTCTTAAAGAGCGTAATTTTGAACTGGTGAGTGCAGCGAGTGAAGCTGTCGGCCGACATGTTAGCGCAGCCCGCTAATGTCCGATGAAAATTACCTCTCGTTATCTTTAAGAACATTGTCATAGATTCATGTAATTTACCTCACATTGTTCTTAAGGTATTTTAAGCTTGTGCCTCTGTTAATGTTTACGCCATTTAGGGTAATGTTAGGACGTTAGGTATATTAATCGCAGGTACATTACGACAGGACAGTTGTCGATGCCCATAAAGACGATGTTTTCACTTTTTTGACATTTAGTGCTAGCCCTTCAGTTTCAGTTTCAAGATGGGGCAAACGTATGTGCGGCTCACTTGATAGTAAGTGACTACTGTCGCCCAAAAATAACAGCAACACTAGGGAAATACTCCGACTTACCTGACAACCTCCCTTTTTTTCCGGAACTACTACGGAAAAAACTGACTGCGGATTAATCCGCCGAAACCAACCATGCCTAGAAAAGGCTCCCAGGACTGGCCCATAGCTGTGGGCCATGAGGAAGATTCGGGCAGTAGGGACATACCCCGAGGCTCGAGACCTGCATGTCATATACATGCCATGTAGACGACAACTCACTAGGGAAATAGCAGGTGCGTTGTCGACCTTTTAAAAGAGGTTAGACTGTTTTCTTAAAGGCCCCTAAGTCGTATCGGTCCGGAAAAATCGCTGATGGTAGTCAATTTCATAATAAAGTTGTACACTCTCACACATTTTCAACATTCCTCTTAGAGCTCCCACAGTAGGGCTCACCAGCACCATGTTAACGGCATTACAGATGTTGTTTACACTAATACTGATCATATGACATCTGGTACGTACGCCGCTGAGCTCGGCCACCAGGTCATTGACTTACAGATAGAACACCCGGGAAGATGTCAAACCCCCTCGTCTCACCCCGCATTCCAATCGGTAGACCAACAAAAATAGCGCTCGATAATCCCGGTTGAAATTCAAACTTAGCATGAGGTTTAGATATTTTTCCAAGCATGCAATTCAAGGAAACTATAGAGTATTATGGCTAGGTACTGTAGTTGTAAGAAAGATCGACCATAAACATAGTCGCTATATCCCTAGCACCATGTTCTCTGCACAAAACCAACAAAAGTCCAGACTGGTGTCCGATTGACTTGTGGAAATCAAAAACATTTCAACGTGCTTTGTAGCTCTCTACCTCGCCTACATAATACATAATACATCCATTTCAGTTGGTTCTAGTTGCTTTGCCACCATTTTCCTTTAAAATTTTTTTGAGGCGCGCATATTTGGTTTAGCCCTCAAAGCCGATCGGTTATGTAATACCTTGTTTTTAAATGTAAGCTTGCCTTCCCGATCGGTTGGCCTCGCTTACATTGGTGCTCCCGTCGCATTGGACTGTATATCGGAACCCGGTGGCAGCCAGTAACGTCAACAGTGCGAGTCCTAAGCTGCCAATTTAACTTACAGTACTCATCTTATTCTGTGACAAAACAGAATATTGCAATTAATCGGGTAAAACTTAATAAAAATGTTTTACTTTATGTAAGAGCATCAATCAGACTTTTGTTTACCATATTATGAGCAAAAGTAATCATATTTTTCAGTTAATAAACTTAAAGTAAATGAACTTTATTCATAGCACGATGATGTGTATAATTCGGTGATGGTCTCGAATTGTGATATAACAGAATCAGAATTATTCAACTTAAATACTATTTCACTAATCAACTATAAGCTAAGAAACAAGGAATAAATATATATATTTTTAATTATTTAAAATAAAAAGTTTATGTAAGAACATAATGCATTTTTTAGTATATTATTACTTATTATACAATTATTTATGTTATTTTACTCTTCACTACTAGATTCGTCAATGCTGCAACTATCACACATAAAAACTTCTTGGTTATCACCTAAAATTCGACTTTGGCAATGGATATGATAAGCATTAGTACAGAAAGAACATGTAATCCAGTCGGCTCCATTTTGAAACTTTACATCTTGTGAGTACAGCCCAAGATGGGCAAACGCAATCATCATCCGAGATTGAAGATTTTAATCTATTTAATGATTGAGAAGTTTATTTGACGTTTTATTTTGCTTGTCTTCTTGAGTTTGGTTTATTATTTAGTTGTGGTGTTTGCCAATCTTTCATTTTTTGATCTCCGTTCGGCGGACATGTCTAAAGACACGTTTGTAGGTGATGTTGTAGCGACCGGTGTTAAGCACTGAGCTATGGGAAAAGTTCTCCTTTGTCGTGTTTTCATATTTGAATTCCATTTTGGGAAAATTAATATGTCATGTATTTCAATTTTGTTTTTATTTTGGAGGACAGGTCTCGGTACATTGTCAATGGTTATACTCTTTGTTACAGTATTTATATCATACCTTGAATTCGTAACTTGTCCTAGCTCGTCTTCCATTTGCAAAGTCTCAGGAGGAGCGCTATTTCGTGTTTGAGACTCAGTAATAGAATTAATGCTAGGGATTGATGGTTCGCTAGCATCTTTCTCTTTGATCGTTCCCTCACTGAGGGGATCATAATTTGTTTTTAATATTTCGGCTTGAGGAATAACGATATCGTAGTCTTAACCGATAATTATTTCTTCCAAAGAGAACTGTGCTGTAGGAATAGGTTGATATGATAATGTTGAGGTGAAGTTTTTTATATATAATCCGGCTTTTCTAAATCCTGCTCGTATATTGGTAGGCGTAAAACATTTTTCATATACCGGTGTCAAAAATTTGTGAAAATCAAATCTTGTGGGTACTGAGGCGGGATGGTTTATTTTATAATGTTGCAACTCTGCTCTCCATTCTGCTTTAAGTGGTCGAAAACCCCCAATATCCAGTGGTTGCAAAATGTGGTTTGTGTGAGTAGGCATAGTAAATAATATTATCTGGTGATATTTAGCATAATCAAGAATTTTCGGAGCTATATGACTCACATGTGAATCCATAATCAACATTACGGGCGTTGTAGGTGGAATGCTTCGTTTGAAAAATTTTAACCATCCATAGAATAAATATGCATTTATTCAGCCATTTGGGGACAGTCGCGTTAAACTATTCAGCAGAGATCCATTTGATAGTGCAGGGATATTCCTTACCCCTTTGAATATCACCAGAAGGAGAAATGCCCAGCTGCATTGATGCAGGCTAGCACTGTAGTTGTTGTGCCTTTCTCAGCATATGTTCGATTATATACGTATTTTTTCCTATTTTTGTGACAATCTTACTAGGTTTTTTGACGTACATAAGTCGCGCTAGTCACAGTTCCATATCCTATCTGGGCAATCCAACAAATTATGTGTAACTAAAGTTGCTTCTGATTTTTCGTAAAAATCGGAAAATATTGTAGAATTTGAGCAAATAGCACGGTCGAAAGAAAGATTTTCCGAAGTTCTTAAACTTAAACCATAACGATTTTTGAAGCTAATCCACCAATTCCAACCAGCACATCTTTTGCTTGTGTTCGAGCAATGCTTCTTTATCCAGCTGTCTCAGCCGGTGAAAAAGCAATTTGTCTTATTTGGTTAACAGTGAGGCCGAGCCCAAGCGCTTGCGTTTGTATTGTGTGTGGCAGTGAGCTTTGTTCTAAATTAGCTGACAAGAAAAATGGTCTACCGACTTTGAGCATTCTAATTTTGAAATAGTAAATTTCGCTCCTATAAAGCAGTGGAAGCTTTAAAACCAAAATTGTATCACTGTTACGTATCAACATCTACTTCTAACCATTTTTAAACAACAAAACATATTGCTATCATAAAAGTTCGTGGTTTGTTGAAACCACGAACTTTTATACCCACGAAAGGGTATACAATATAATATGTAATCGACAGTAATGAAAATATACAGTGGCATATTCACACCACACATTTGCCGCCAGTAGGCTATTAAAATTTTGCCGCCTCTAGTGACTTCGATTCGACTATTTCTTGTGCAATCTGACACATCGATCTCCTAGTTCACATCTTATATATATATATATATATATATATATATATATATATATATATATATATATATATATATATATATATATATATATATATATATATATATATATATATATGTAGGTTTGACTTGAGTCAAACCAACGCAGCGCACGCGCCGGCATCGTGATATCGGAGGGGAGCGGGAAGACAGTGCGAGCGGCGCTGCCGAGCCGACAGTACGCACGATATGTACTATAAGATTATAACCTCATAGCTCGCGCCTTTGACACTGTGTAAACAAATAGTGATTGTACTTGTTGTTGATTCAGGTATTTAGCATTACATCGTCTTTGTAACATATGTCTCCTGTATGTAACGTGTATTATTCATAAGTACTAATGTGTTTTGTGATTAAACTTCCAGTTATTACTCGCATCAACAGCCGTACTTATTGCCATATCCCACCTAAAGGAAAAAAAAGTCGTGATTTCCGACTTACAAATCAACAACATAATCATGACGTCACTACGGGCGAAATTTCACTTCGTTTCGGATTCCCTGGACGCAAAAACTACGATCGTGAAAGTGCTTACCATACAATTAGAAGGTGAGGATACTATATTTCAATTCCCTAAGGAGTATCAGCGTAAGGAGGATCACCCGAAATTATTCGACACGAGTGTTGTAAAGAATGTAGTCAAGAGCATGAAGACCCGTGGTAAATTCCGGAATATATGGGTATCGCTGGCGGATGAGCTGAAGGATCAGTACCTAGACGAGGAGGGCAACGTATGCTTCGACGGGATATATCTGGACGAGGCCCCTGTCAATCCTAACCCCGCATTACCAAAATTTTCCCAATCCGAACCGGTCGAAAACAAATCCATACATTCAGTGGTAAGAGATATGATTCTAGATAAGTTTTCAGGAAAAAATCAAAACGCGAAGGTATTTCTAAACCTTTTTGTACAAGAATGCAACCGTTTAAAAATTGAAAACACACGTTTTCCAGAAGTGTTAAGACTTTTTTTAGAAGGACCGGCCCTTGATTGGTTTCTTGCCTTTCTAAAGACACATACAATCTCACGACCGTGGGAATTCTGGCAAAACTCTTTTCTTGATACCTTTGCAGAGCTGAGTTGGGCCGAAATAAATTATGCCTACACTTTTCGTTATGTCAGTGGGCCAATGTTAGATTACGCGCTCAAAAAAGATAAACTTACTCTTGGACGCGGATCCGGAATTAACCCCAAATAGCCAAATAAATTTTATTGTATTGGGTTTACCATATCAAATAAGGACACGAATCAATAAAAGGGATTTAAATTCAATTGATCAATTGATGTCGTGTATTCGACAATTAGAAAATTCATCTACGAGTAATAATAACAAAAATAAAAATTCGTTCGTAATTGAAAATAAATCGCAAAATAAATTACCAAATAGATCAGAGTACAAACCTTGCTCGTACTGCAAAGATAAAGGTTTTCCAAACAGATTCCATCCTGAAAATCTTTGTCGCAATAAACAATCAAGCCATAAAGAAAACTTCAAAAATGACAAAATCAAAATGGTAAATAACTTAGAAGTACAAGATAGTATTTCATCAAGTGACGACTCAAAAAACGAATAACTACCCCACTTATCAAATTAAAAATCCTGGTAAACAATAAGCCCGTTATTGCGCTTTATGATTCTGGAGCCAATATCTCAGTAATTAATTATTCCACTGTTAAAAGATTAAAACTAAATGAAAATATAAGTGGGGCTAAAAAAATAAATACTGTTTCAGGTGTGACAGAAACGTTGGGTTTAATTATAATACCCCTAAAAATTTTTGCTATCTCTAAAAATTGGCCTTTTTTTTGTAATAAAAAGCGAATCATTTCAGGATGATATCCTTTTAGGGTTAGACGCCATTAAAGAATTTAAGCTATGTCAAGATGAGAACCTAAAAATTTCTCAAAAACATGACGAACATTTTGAATTACGCAACCAAAATAAAATAAATACTACAACTATAAATGTAAAAACTAATAGCAAAACTTCTTTGGATTGCCTATTAGACAACCATAAAACAGTTTTTGCCGAACATAAGTACGATATCGGCACGGTAAAAAACTATGAAGCAACGGTAAAACTTACCAAAAATAAATACATCGCTAGAAAACCATACAAGTGCTCGTTGCAGGATAAAGAGGAAATAGATACACAAATAAAATCTTTACTAAAAGCTGGTCTTATAGAACATTCCACCAGTCCATACGCTTCTCCAATAACTCTTGTTTTTAAGAAGGAAGAAGGAAAAAAATCGCGGTTGTGTATTGACTACAGTGAACTCAACAAAATAGTTGTTCCTGAATGCTATCCTTTTCCTATAATAGATGACTTAGTACTATTAGCACGCGATTGCTCGCTTTTCACGAAACTCGACATAAACTCGGCGTTTTGGTCGATCCCGATTAGAGAAAAGGATAAACAAAAGACGGCATTCATTACACATAATGGCCACTGGCAATGGTCATGTTTACCTTTCGGTCTTAAATCAGCTCCGGCAATATTTCAGAGAATACTGAGTGACGTAATCTCTAAAAGTGATCTGAATGCATTCGCCATAAATTATATAGATGACATCTTGATTTTTTCGAAAAACATTACGGACCACCTAAGTCATATTGATAAAACCCTTACAGCCCTCAAAAATGCGGGTTTCAAATTAAACTTAAAGAAATGTTCTTTTGCAAAGGAATCAGTTGTGTATCTCGGTCATGAAATAGGAGAAAATTTAATAAGACCCCTAAATGACAATTTAATTGCAATAAAAAAAATTTCCAATACCACAGAATCAAAAAAATATTAGACAGCTTCTAGGCAAGATAAACTTTTATTTAAAATACATTCCCAACGCATCAATAATATTAGAACCTTTTCATAACCTACTTAGGAAAAATGTTCAGTTTGAGTGGTCTCAGAAGTGCGAAGATAGCTTCAATAAAATAAAACAATATCTAAGTTCAGAGCCTATACTAGCGATCTTCGACCCGACACTTCCAATATATATTTTTACAGACGCATCTAAAGAAGGAGTCGGAGCAATCTTAAAACAACCGCAAAAAGATAATTCTCTCAAACCTGTATTTTACTTTTCAAAAAAGCTGACTCAGTCACAAAAAAATAAACGTGCTATTTTTCTAGAATGTCTGGCCATAAAAGAGTCAATACTATATTGGCAATACTACTTGATGGGTCATAAATTTACCATTTTCTCAGACCATAAACCTCTTGAAAATTTCAATGTAAAAAAAAGCCAGGACCCAGATTTGTTACCTATACTAAACTTTATATCAAACTTCGATTTTAACATAATATACAACCCCGGAAAGAATAATATAGAAGCAGATAGCCTTTCACGAAATCCGGTTTTAGAAAATAACAATAATAATGAATCTACTATTAAAACAGTAAACTTTGTATCGTTGGATGATGTAAAGAACAACCAAAAACAATTACACACTGAAAATGAAACGTTTCAAACTGAAAATAACATTTATTATAAAACTATGAATAATAAAAAGAAAATCTGGATTACAGAGGATTTCGGTATAAACTTGATAAAAAAAATCCACAGTAACAGCCACATAGGTGTGAAACAAATAACCCTAACTTTGACACCGACATATTATTTTAAAAACATGCACAAACATATAAAACTCGTATGTCGAACATGCGACACATCTATAAAAAATAAGTCAAGATTCGGAAATTTTATTCAACCCCTGTCTCAACTAGGTCCAGCTACGGAACCGTTTCAGATAGTATCTTTGGATACAATAGGAGGGTTCGGAGGTAATAGATCACCAAAAAAGATACTTGCATTTAGTAATAGATCATTTCACTAAGTTTGCTTTCGCGCTAACATCAAAAACTCAAACGGCAAAAGATTTTATTAATTTAGTAAAAAAAATACAAAAAAAAATACAAAATTAAATTACTTTTAACAGACCAATATTCCGGTATAAACTCCAATCAATTCAAAAACTTTCTGAAATTCGAAAACATAAAATACATATTTACAGCTGCGGATTGCCCTTTCTCAAACGGGCAAAACGAACGTACAAATCAGACTTTAGTTAACTCAATAAGGTGTAAAATTTCAGAAAATAGACACAGACCGTGGAGTATTATAACCGAGCAATGTATTGAAAATTATAATAACACTGTACATAGCACAACAAAATTTACACCTAGTTATCTTTTAAATGGTATTGATAATTCTTTTCTACCTCCTGAATTGAACAAAAACAACTTAGAAAACTTGACAGAAAACAGAAAAATAGCATTCTTAAATTCTAAGAAAATTCATGATCAAAACAAAATTTTGTATGACAAGAATAAAAGGCCTTTAATATATCAAGAGGGAGATTTGGTATACATTCAAAACACGAGTCGCTTAAATCGAAACAAGCTGGATCCAATTAGAGTGGGCCCTTTTAAAATAAAAAAGAAAATTTCAAATCTATTATATATCGTAGATTCAGGTTTCAAAAAGAAGGAATCAAATATTTTCCACGCAAATAAAATGATCCCTTACTGTCCTACTCCTGAATACTATCTTTCCTAAGAGGGGGCGGAATAGGGGGGATGTAGGTTTGACTTGAGTCAAACCAACGCAGCGCACGCGCCGGCATCGTGATATCGGAGGGGAGCGGGAAGACAGTGCGAGCGGCGCTGCCGAGCCGACAGTACGCACGATATGTACTATAAGATTATAACCTCATAGCTCGCGCCTTTGACACTGTGTAAACAAATAGTGATTGTACTTGTTGTTGATTCAGGTATTTAGCATTACATCGTCTTTGTAACATATGTCTCCTGTATGTAACGTGTATTATTCATAAGTACTAATGTGTTTTGTGATTAAACTTCCAGTTATTACTCGCATCAACAGCCGTACTTATTGCCATATCCCACCTAAAGGAAAAAAAGTCGTGATTTCCGACTTACATATATATATATATATATATATATATATATATATATATATATATAATTACTATTTCTTTGTCCCTGGAATTGTAAGTTTATGATATGTGCACTATCGTCCGAATTACACCAACTTTTTGACATAATATGATTCTGAACGAGGGGATCGATGTCAGTTCCTAGATTAGTTTTAAAACCCAGAGCTTTAGTTAAGATTACACGAAAATAGTTTCTGGGTATATTTCTGAGCTAGTAAAAGCTCAGTCATGTATTAGTAATAAGGTATAATTTAATACTACTTACCTACATGCGGTAAACATAAGTAAATAATTTTTATTACGCTTAAAGTTCAAAACAATATATTTAACTATCTGATAACAATCCGGTTGATAATGATGATGAAATTGAATAAGTTAAGTTATGAAAATTTTCCAATTCTCTTTTGCAAGATTTTTTAGTCGCAAAATCAATTATATCGTCGTCTGAAATCTTGTTCATTATCTGACTCTGTACAAAAGCGCAAAGGCGTTTAGCATTTTTTGGCTTATGGTAGATCTTAGATAATTTTTACCCGTTTAAGTAAAAAAGTTTTGATAAAAGATTAAAAAAATTAAGTTTTCGCGAAAACGAAGATAGACATTTCAATTATTCAGAATCAGGTTTCATTAAAATTCTTTAAGAAGAAAGGTAGCATTAAAAATGTATGCGTTCTTAAACTAAATTAGACCCTATATCACACTCCTTCCAAGAAAGAGGCTTTTTCCGTAAGAGTTGATGATAACAATTCACTCATTTCGCTCAAAAATGAAAAATTTTCATTGAAATCTATTATTTCTATAGATACTGTTTCTGCAGAAGGGCTCCTGCCGTTTTTCTAATTCGGATACGAGATTCGGATCTATGAAGAAGAGAAATGTGTTACCTAACCCTGAAAATATCACTCATAGTTATTCTCATTTCTTTGTCGGGTGTTTGAATTTATTTTTCCTTTTCGGTTGTCTTTTTCTACGTGGCTTTTGTATACTGATTGGATACGCTTAATTCCATCGCCATTTTTTCGAAATTCTTAAAATTTACTCGTTCAGCTACGAGAAACTTGCAAAGAGATTCATAAATATCAAATCTATGGTAGAAACCTGAACTTAAACATTCAGAATGATTTCTTATATTTACGCGAACACTACACATTGATTAAAACTACTTTTACGGATTTTATCGCGTTTATTTATGTTATTTTTAATAGGCCTAAACCCTCGCAAACTTCAATCATATCCTAGATGGCCCCAACCTTTACATCAGATTTGATAGACCACAAATCCTCGCAAAAGAACATCGATTCCTACCAAGGATGATACGTGAGGCTATTGAAATTAAAAAAACATCCTAATTTCAATAGAGAAGGAGGCTGGGTACTACCACCTGCTTGGGACCCTATAATTATTAAAATTAAAACTAAACCCAAGCATACCACTGCAAGACTTCAAAACACAGTTAGTTCATTCTGTGTAGATTGGACCAAAGACAATAATTAAAAAGCTGAAGGTACTCCGGGTTAACTTTGACATCGGGACGTCAGTCACCTTAGTCCCCCGTGACCATGGGTGCTGGAAAGCACCCGAAACGTCGTGTACTAGAAATAAAATAAATAAAAGGCCATAAAATCCGTAAAAGTAGTTTTAATCAATTAAACATTCAATTTACAATTCCACACAACAACCATTACCGCCATTTTCAGGTTTTCTTAATTCAAAAGTATTATTGTCACCTCGTTGCGCGTTATAGGCTTTTAGGTATTATTATATCATTCTTAATCGATTGATTCTAAAGTTTTAACGACTTTGTACCAAGAATCACTCAAACTTCCAGATGCGTCCACTCTAGCTGACCAACGTGGCAGATCTACTCTCTTTAGCGTTTTCTGCTTCTTGATTTAAGTCACAATATTTTGGCAGCGTTGTGTTGAACTTATAGAAAATGTTGATTTCTAGAAGCAACAAGCTACTGTGCAACATTCCGCAGCCGCCGGTGTCGTGAAATTAAAAGAGTGAGCAGAGAAAACACTTCTTCGTTCCTTGCAGTTCCGAGATAGCGGAAGAAAATATTTCTTTAGCTTTCTTTTTAAAATTTAAATCTCTATAATTTGTGTAAGACATAAAAAGAAAATTTATCTCAAATATGCAGCCCCAAAATTCTACCGCCCTAAGCTCCAGCCTACTAAGCCTGCTGGTAAATCCACCAATAATAATGTATAAATTTAAGAATATGAATATAATCCTTAATTACTATGTTTTATTTGTCACGTGGATACGTGGTAGAACCACGCTGAAGCTATATTATGATTGTAGTACGAATGCATCGTCTCGACCAGAGCAGGACTAAGCTAAATACCAGCGTAAAATAGCAGCTCAATGCTGCAGTGTTTCGTATGGTGAGTGCAGACAACCTCTTTACTGGAGACGAGGCATTCTATCTTTGTCCTCAGGGGTGACAACGCAACTGCACTTTGATTCTTCATCGATGATAAATGTTAATGTCTATAGACCACAGCATCCACTTACCATCAGATGGACTGTGTGCTCGTTTGTCATCCTTCTATTAATAAAAAAAACTATAAAAATAAAAAAGTCAACTTGATGCATAACTCATGCTTGTGACAAAATAATTAAAATTGATTTTATAAGTACTTACAAGCTTGTATAAAAATATAAAAATGAAACTTTAAAGAAGTTGACGTACAGAATCAACTGAAAAATGTTTTACAGGAAACCAATATAGGGAATATACTTGTTAGTGCGCTATCTGCGACGTGTGCTCTTGGAATCTTAAGAAACCATATGATTACATTTTCTGATAATTCCTGGCGTATGAAACAAGATTCATGTGAATTATCGTGACGTGCGGTGAAGTTAGGAAATTACAACCCTTGTAAAAATTGAACATTTTAAATATTGCACGTATTTTATATATTTATTTATTTTGACCAACAAGAATTATAGGGTTTTTATTAAATTTATTCAAGTTAATTATAATATAAAAATTTAAATCATCTATTATTGTATTGATAACAATATTTAATACGTATGACGAGTGTAGAGGACTGGATACTCTTTTTACTGGAAATGAAGCATTCCATCTAGAACCTCAGGGGTGAAAACGCATCTGAATTTTGATTCTTAATTGAGGATTGATGTAAATGTCTATGGGCCACAGCATCCACTTACCATCAGGTGGACTGTATGCTTGTTGTCAACCATATTCTATAAAAAATCATACTTTTGTAAAGTTCATGTTAACACGTCGTCGTTTGGCATTATAATTATGACGAAATATTACAAAATACTTGCAGAATTTGTCAGCGAAAAAGTTCCTATTGGAAGAGCATATAATTTTTATGACATTCTGCTATGAAACTAGAAGATTATAGGTACAGCTGCGATCCGCTTTGTCCATACGGGAAAATGGAAAATCTCACTTTGGTTTTTAATTGAGGATATATGTAGATGTACTTACCATCGGGTGGACTTTGTAGTAGTTTTCACCCTCATTCTAGAAAAAACATGTGTGCAATTTACACTCGGTAGAAGTGAAACCTTCAAATCAAATTAAATACAAAATAAAAATATTTTACAGCGAATGATAATGTAACATAAACACTCAAGCCTGTCACCCAGAGGAGTAGGCAGAGACTATAGACTTCCACATGCTCGTCGGTTAAGGGTACTCCTAATTTGGCTTATTTTCAATATATCGCCAATTTGGTCGATAAAATTACACCTAGGACGTCTCTTTCCACGTCTTCCATTCACTTCTGCAACATATATTTGCTTTGTCACTCTTTCTTAATTCATTCTTTCTACGTGACCTAATCACCAAAGCATTCATTTCTTAATCCTGGTCCCGACATCATCTTTCAAACCACACTTTTCTCTTATCACAAAATTTCTCACCCTGTCGCTCAAAGTCAGCCTAACATACTCCTTAACGACCGCATTTCTACTGCGTTTATTCTACTCTCATGCTTCGTCTGTCACACCCAACTTTCACTACCGTACGTAGGTCTAATACAGCATTGCAAATCCCCCCCCCTGACTTCCAAGGAGTAAAAACGTGTTTGTAGTTTATTTTATTACTTGTATTTTCTAATAAATGCTGTGACAAAATAGTGATAAAATATTAGGAGCGCATAAAGCCCGAGGCAGTTTACGAAGTGCTAGTGACATCTGCAGCAGTGATTACTATTCCACAAACTAAATTATACGTGTGAGTAAAACCATCACATTTACAATCAACAAATAAATACACCATACATAGGACACAGCATAAGACACCACACGTTAGCTAAACGATAAGAAGAGAGACGGTTATATTTTTACTTGTACGGTTGCATTACGGGTACGAGTTCGCAAAGATAATGCGATCACACTTTCTCACTCAACCCATATTTTCCTGGTAATTAAACGTTGAGGCACGGTAATTTTATCTATACAGTATTACAACTCCATACAAACGGACGAAGCGAGAGCTATGCCTACGCGCCTCGATCTCGGCATGCAGACAGTCGTGACTGCCGCAGTGATGATTTTGTGGAATATATATAAAAAATGGAGGAAATAAATAATAGAATAGAAATAAAGAAATAAAAAATACGTGTGGCACTCGGTGACTGCCGCGGTAAAGCTATTGCATAGCATTTTTTATCAACTTATGCAATTATAATTATTTATTTATTTTATTTATGCAGTTAAGTCTTTCATATTAAATCAAGTTACACTTTTTGAGCGTAGTGACCGATAAGAAAACAATTTTTTTCTCTTATTGAATAAATGAGAAGTTAATATTGTTTAAAATATTTTTAATATCTTACAATACATGTTGTTGTATAGGTTGTGGGTATCTAGGTAATAACAGTAGGTAGACTACCTATCCACCGTCCACGCCGCGCAAGTGATTCTCGTCCCACCCGTCCGAGCAGTAACTTTTTTTTACGACCGCGCGAGACTGTCGCAACAAAAACGATTACTACCGAAAAACTAAATAGGTACCTACCTAACATTCAAATAAAAATATTCTCAAAAAGCTCAACGAATTCAGAATTTAATTTTGTTAAAAGAAAATTGGTCAAATAAAAAATAAAGGATGCAAATAAAGCATATGGGAATATAAAAATAAATCGTATTTATTTGTTACTTTCGAGTTTTACAAGAAAAGTATAATATTTACTGGAGACAATTATTTTATTTATATATTATAATAGTACATGATATTCCCTTTAAAATGACACCAATATGAATAATATCTTATATCTATATCTACAAATAAATAAAATTGAAGTGTCTGTTTGTAATGTTAAAATAACAGCTTTTTATTAAATGCATATGAAAGTACTATTTTTGTCTGTCTGTCGGTCTGTCTGTCTGTCTGTTTGTTCCAGCTAATCTCCGAAACAGCTGGATCTATTTTGACGGGACTTTCACTGGCAGATAGCTGATGATATAAGGAATAACTTGAACTACTTTTGTTTTAGAAAAAGAATTAGGGTTCCGCGCAAAAAAATTAAAACCCATGAAATCCATATTCCACGCGGGCGAGATCGCGGGGAAAAACTAGTACTCAATATAGATAAATTTATACTATTACTTTAATAAATAAATAAAAATAAGTATTAATAATTTCTAGACACATCTCAACAGATATTTCGTTTATAAATTGCTATCAATATTGAAGCATTCTTTTATATTTAGCATCCATTTAACACAAAGCTGATAGGAATACTTTTTAAACAACATAATATAATCAATAAACGATAATCGCGTATAGTGAATTTTGAGGTAAATTATTATATGTAAACGTTTTTGAAACATATTTCCTAAAGAAAATAACTTCACAATTAATTTGATGTAAAATAACATTAGAAATAACGTATAAAAACAGAAAAATTATCAAATTTTTGATCGAGTTCCTAAGCAGTACACAAACAAAAATGGCGAAATATCATTTTCAGATTTTTTTCTATATAGTTATTTGTTACAGAGTACACAGATAAAATTCACTCTCACAGATGACAAATTTCAAACACCACAATCTCTAATTTTTTACTCTGCTATCTTCAGCGCTGTACACGAACGGAACGATGTCGTTGAGAGCCGTGGTAGCTCACATGGTTAGCGCTCGTTATAGGTATCACAGTACGGGAGCAACCCGGGTTCGATCCCCACTGGCACCAATGAAATTGTTGCGCGCTGATTTAGCTATCAGTTGGAAAGTCTGTTTTTCTGGGCCGTTTTGTTTTGTTACACTGACATCTCGCAAGTCACCTAGGGACCTAGGAGGTTGTCGGTTGCTTATTTTTTATTTTTCTTTAAAATTTTCGTCGGTAAAATAACATATTTATAAAAGTAAAAAAAAGTAAAGTTACAGCCTATATACGTCCCACTGCTGGGCACAGGCCTCCTCTAATTTCTGGGTATATAATTACACATTATTTCTTAAATAATACGATAGTAGATAATTTTGACCTTTGTGAGAGACTGGTGTCCATACTAGGGTAATCCCTGTGTTATAGATCACCAGGCCCTCACCCTGACGGATAGCACGTATTACATTTTCAAAAATACTATACTACAAGAGAAATACAAAATAGAAAATATTTCAACAAGGAAAGATTCTATATGTTTTTTTTTAAGTTATTTCTATATGTATAGTAGTGTTAATATATGCGTGTGTGTGTATGTGTGTGTGTGTGTGTGTGTGTGTGTGTGTGTGTGTGTGTGTGTGTGTGTGTGTGTGTGTGTGTGTGAGTGTATGTGTGCACTCATTTGTGTAGGGTTATGTGTTTTTAGGATAATACTCTCAGTAAATTTTCAGCAGCCATATAATCGATATTTAGCAACCATTTCCGTAATTTTTGTTTACATGCATGTTTTGGTAGAGAGTAAATTGACAAAAGTTTATTTAATTTATTATAAAGGTAACCTCCCAGGAAGCAAAAATGATTATAGGAAAATTTTGTCTTTAGAAGCTTACTGGGACAAACTACATATTTCCTTCTTTTGTCAATATTATAGGAGGACTCATACTGTATAAGAGAATGTTGTAGCAGTGTAGTGTGCAATATAAACAGTTTACGAACAGATAAGACATTACAATGTTGATAAAGGTCAGTTGTAGGACAACGGAATGGAAGAGAATTGCTAACTTTTAATAGTGCCCTCTGAGCCCTTTCTAATAGCAATATGGTCGTTTTAAGTGCTCCTCCCCAGATGGTAATGCAATATGTCAACAATGATTGGCACAGTGCAAAATATACAATTTTTCTTACATTAAAATCTGCAACACGACGTAGATTTTTAAAAATATAAATTAACTTACGTATCCTTGTACTTAAGAGGCCAATATGAAGGTGAAAGCTTAGGGTGTTATCGATCATTACGCCAAGATATTTTATGCAATTCGTTCTAGACAGGGTAGGACAGGAGCAAGGGCTTTCAATTTGGGAGCAGCAGTGAGCTGTAATCTGAAAGTGTTCTAACTCAGATACATTGATGTTTTGGGTAGTAAATGCTATGTATTTTGTTTTTTCGACATTTAATGTAAGTTTAGATTCTTTCAGCCATTTAGTTATTAAATCGAACCCATTTTGTGCGAAGTTAAATACCTCAGACCATGTATCTGCCTGGAAAAGAAGAGCCGTGTCATCCGCAAAGGCAATGATCCTCCCATTGTGAATTTTTAGATTACATAGTGTATTAATATATGTAAGAAATAGCGTGGGACCAAGCACACTACCCTGTGGTACACCATATGATATGGGAAGGTCATCACTGTAGCAACCACCAATCCTTACCCTCTGATATCGATCCCTTAAATAGTCAGAGAATAGTTTCAGCTGTGTATTTCTTATTCCAAGATCTTCTAGCCTATTCAACAAGAGCGGGATATAAACTGTATCAAACGCTTTAGCTAGATCAAGGAATATAACAACTACTTTCTTTTTACGGTCAAGGTTTGTAACAACGAAATCTGTTAGTTCATGAACTGCATCCTGAGTTGAACGTTTAGGTCGAAAACCATATTGACAATGTGATAACAGATCATGTTTCTCTAAGTAATTAGTCAAACGTTTGTTAATCACTTTTTCAAGAATTTTTGACATAGTGGGAAGAATGGAAATGGGTCTATAGTTATTGACACAGCCCACATCACCGCTCTTGTAAATAGGGTGAATTTCAGCTAGTTTGAAACACTTGGGGAATTTACCAGTTTCAAGGGAAAGGTTACATATATATGTAATGGGAGGAACTAGTAAATGTCTATACCTTTTTAGAAATAAAGTAGAAATAGTATCTCTACCCACGCTACAATCAGATTTCATATTTAAAATAATTGTCTCTATTTCATGTTCGTCCGTGTCAATAAATACCATGGAGTGTTGATATACGTTTGTAGGAAAAATGCTACGAGTGTTTTTATTAACGTGGTGTTTTTCCGCCAAAGATTTACCAATATTTACAAAAAATTAATTAACATAATTAACTGAAATTTTAGGGTCAGATTTATTTAACAACATATCGGCATTATTATTTAATTTATTCGTATTTGTGACTGCTTTAATTGTGTTCCAAAGTTTTTTATTGCTTGTTTTAACTGCTGTTGTTAATTCTGCTTTTTCATATTCTTTTTTCAGTTTTTTAAGTAGTTCATTACAATAATTACGGTAACGTTTGTATGTAGTTACGATTACGTCATCATGCGGATATTTTTTACATTTTTGGTGTAATTTGTCACGATTTCTTAAGCATCTCAAAATACCTGGGGTAATCCAGGGCTTTTTAATAATTTTGCTATTAGAAACTTTAATTGTTTTAGTATTCATTTTTAAAGCATTACTTAGGGATTCTAATAGGAATGTAGCTGCTGAGTCAACATCTACCATAGAATAAATACTTTTAAAGTCTAAATTGAGAAGGTAACTATCTAAATTATCGTAATTTACACGTTCTCTAATTTTTGGCGGCAAACTACGTGTATCCAGAGTAGCCTCTAATAGAAATATAAGAGTATCATGATCAGTAACGGAAGTCTCCGCAACGTAGCAGGTTGACCGAAGTTTTGTTTTCAATATGACGTGATCTAGACACGTTTTGCCATGGGTAGGGAAGGTGTGGGCAGGTAACATACCTTTAGATGCCAGACTATTTAAGTAATATGGAGAGTAGGAGTCCTTACTATGTATAACAATATCTATATTCATATCGCCAATTACAATTATGGTTTTATAATGTGAATACTGATCAAGCGTACTACTAAGCGATTCAATAAAATTTGTAGGATCCTTAAATCCAGCTGGTCTATAAATTACAAGGACTATGGTATCCTTATCTATTTATTTGTGTCATATTATGATTACGAAAATATTAACAGGTTAAAGGTATCATAATATTAGTTTAACTGTGTTATGTTATGATTACGAATATATAACAGTTTATAGGTATTATAATATGCGCGGGACATTGTCAATATTAGTACCTTTGTACAATTTTATTCAGTCATAAAACATGTTAGTACCTAAGAATTATTGTTCATCACATCAGATAATTTTTATGATCCACATAATACTCAAAAATTAACTTAATACAAAAAAATATTAGTTATTTATTTACACTAGTTATATGTCTATTAATGTACACTAAATATTTATTTACACTTTAAATGTTTATTCACAAAGAAAACTATACATGTTATAATATTTAAAAAAAAGGCAAAAAGTTTTTAAGAATATACCTATCCCGAAGGGACTCTACTAAAGATGGTTAATATATCTTTTAACTGTTAAAATAAACAGTTATAAAAAAATTAACAAATTTATTAAATAAATAAAATTATCCTTATTGAATAAAATTATCCAGTGATCCGTTTTTTTGCCATCTAGCGTAATCTTTGCATACCACCTTTAGTGTGAATCAATTTTCGTTCAATAAAATGACTTCATCTATAGAATATAGTAGATGGCGCTATTAAAATTTTATATACTGAAGAAATAAAGGAAATATTCTTCAAAAACATCAATACATGTATTCTTTTGATTTAGTACCTACATTAAAATTTAGGCTTCACATTAAGAAAGGATTGTAATAATTATTTGCTATAAAATTAAACTTATATCTTATTGTGGTTGAAAATTATCATATTATTAAATAACAAGTCATTTGCCGTTAAGTCATTTGAAGTGATATTTTTATTAAACCGTTCAAACTGATATTTTAACGCATAAGTGTAACGCAATGGCTGAATACGCTAGTGGTTGATGTTAATTTTATGTATTTTGTTGTTACGCTATTGGCTGAAATCACAGATTAATAATGCTGAAATATTGGTTGGTGTTAATTTAAACTGTTTAAACGAATCCCGTCAGTTTATTATCATTTTATATTAAGAGTTTATTTCTCCGGTAGGAGTAATAGTGTGGTTTACTTTTTCACCAAAATCGTAAAAATAAATACTATGGAAGTTGATTTAGATATAGTGAAATTAGTTTTTACTTATATTATTTAGTGTAGTGTACAAAAATATAGGATTTTGGTTAAAGTTTAATTTTCATCTTTTATCATGCCAAGACGTCACACATAGTTGTACTATCTTAAAAAAATTTGTCATATTTTTACACTTAATAAATACCTAATAATCATTGTAAATAATGTACAATTTATTATAAATTATAATAAAATATAAGTATTGAATTAATGAACCTTTAAATACTACTAGCTTAGTTAGACGTTAATAATAAAGAGACTCCTGTACCTATTAAAATATGAAGAAATGTTTATTGAATTAAAATTTCATGCGTAAAATAGCAATAAAATTAACACAACCGATTAAAAATACAAATTCACTACAAAAGTAAGTAATATTTTTAACTGTTAATTTTATCTGTTAAAAAAATTAACAAATAACATTTAACAAATAAATAAATTTAAGTATTAACGCCATGTCTAGACTCTACTCTCGTTGTGCGAGTCGTATAATGTGTTACGTACCTATAATCATCTGTTCAAAACGAAACGCTTACGCGAGCGCCAGTCGTTGTGTGTGTCAACTGCGTACGTAAAATAATCGTTACATTTTTGTCCACAAAACTGGGTATACGATTATCAGGCTCGTAAGCAGTTCCTGAAACCGATTACATTAAATATCGCTCACCTCTAGGTCTGTCTCGTGGTGTCTCGACGAGCGTGTACAGCCGGCATCAAAGATACAAGCCGAGTTACAATACTGTATAGATAATATTACTCTCTATTATCTAGATGTTAGTGCTGTTAGTCTATGCGACTCTTACAGCTTCATCTTGTCTCAGGGCTAATTAAAAAGGGAAAGGCAATGAGGTGAAAATGATGATGAGATGGTTTATGATTTGATATTGTTACCAATCATGTGTGCGGAACCCCGTCTCTGACTGCTCAGCTCGTGTCGGTCGGTGGTCTGGGCGGTGAGAACCGTCCAGTAACGTGGGTGTACGGTGTGTACGCGGTGTGAGCCGGAACGCGTGCCCGTCTGCGGGTGCGACGCGTCCCATTCGTTGTCCTATTGGTGTTTGTCCCAATTAGTGTGGGTGTAGTGTCGTTGTGTGATGTGCCTGCGACGCTTGGGTCGACTGGATCGAGCGGTAGAGGTGGTTCTATTAAAACATTTCACGGTTTACGGAGATAGGGCGCGACGTTTGTTATCGGAACTTAGTTAGCTGCGTTTGTCACTAGCGGGTTAGGGTGGGTTTCTACTCTATCAAAGTAGCGTTGGGACATCTCCTTAAAATATTCGGAGATAGATGGTAGTTCACAATCATTGTGTAAATCAGAGTTCCGTTGATACCACCGTGCACCGGTGGCTTTTCGGATGAAAAAGTTTTGTACTCTTTGGAGTTTTAAAATATGGGTCTTATATGTGTGGGCGAAAGCTACACTTGCATAGGACATAACTGGTCTGTAGGTTAATGCAGGTTTTCTACAGCCGGAGTTTGTGTCTTAGCGACAGCTTACTCTTGCTGTTAACGAGAGGGTGTAGACGGCCAATTATTGACTTGGCTCTGTTGCGTACTACACTTATGTGCGTCTTGAAACTCATGCGGGAGTCGAAAGTGACGCCTAGATATTTGGCCGATTTTTCCCAAGGGATTGGGCGGTCGTATAAAGAGATTGTTTTGGGTTTAGAACCTCCTGTAGAATTCCGTTGAAAGTATACTGCTACACTTTTTTCGGGATTCACGTCAATTCTCCATAGGCGCAACCATTCACCAAGGCGATTGGTCGCTTTTTGGAGCTTTATAGAGAGTCTATTTTTGTTGGAGTCTGACACAAAGAGTGCCGTATCGTCGGCAAAGAGAGCGGTGTTCACTACAGGGTCTTTTGGGATATCACTCGTGAAGAGTGTGAAAAGGAGTGGAGATAGTACGGAGCCCTGTGGGACCCCGGCCTTGAGGAAACATTTCGAAGAACGTGTTCCCTCCACTCGATATCGAAAAGTGCGGTTCGAAAGGAAAGCTCGTATGATGTGCACGAGCCTATCGGGCACGTTCAGTTTATACAGCTTGTAAGTCAAGTCGTCGTGCCAGACCTTGTCAAACGCCTTCGCGACATCGAAGAAGAGGGCTCCCGTGTTTCGAGCCTTTTTCCTTAACGGGTTTTGGTTGAAGCCAGACAGAATGTATTCTGTTAGGCGATGAATCTGGTGAGTGCATGAGTGATTGGCTCTAAAGCCGAACTGTTCATCTGGGAGGAGTCCGTTAGCTTCGGTGAAATGACGGAGACGCTTATGAATAATGCGCTCGTATAGTTTGCCCAATGTGTTGAGCAGGCTAATGGGTCTGTAGCTAGAGGGACGATTAGGTAGGTTTACCCGGTTTTGGGATCCCTATTACGTCTGCTTCTTTCCAGATGTCCGGAAAGGATCAGTTCGTGAGAAAGGTGTTAAATATTCCAACAAGGAGGCAAATAAGTGGCACCGAAAGGGATTTGATCACCTTGTTGCTGATGCCGTCTGGTCCAGGGGCTGATCTATTTTTAAGACTTTTTATGGTTTCGGTGACTTCATCTATTGTCACAGGATCGAGTGGTTCACCCGCTGGTGGCAGCGCAGACCTACTTTCTACTTCCGTTTCTACCTCTAATAGGTGAGCGGGATCTATTGGTGCAGTGGATGGCGTGCACTGGTACTCTAGGCATTCGGCTTTTTCGAGATCGTCTAGGGCGAGATCGGGGTGGTCCAGCCTCACGAGAGGCAGCATCGGTGAGGATTTGTCGGCTTTAAGAGCTCTCGTTAGTTTCCAGAAGGCGTCTTGGGATGGTTCGATACCTTCTAAGAGGTTATCCCAGCTATCGTTTCTAAACTCGGCTACTCGTTGTTTAATCTCGTTTTGTAGCGAACGTACCCGAAGTTTATTGGTTTCCGTGCGGTAGCGGTCGTAAGTTTTAAGCGCGGAATTCTTCGCTCTAATCAGCCGTCGAACATCCGCCGGAAGTTTCGTGTATTGATCGCTCGATACACAAACCTTACGGGAGCAATCTTCGACCGCTGATGTGAGGTGAGTCGAAAGGGCGCTAATTGCCCTCTCGGTCTCCTCCAGCGAGTCTATCTTGTCAGGTATAGTGTCCAAATGCTGGGAGTTCGTAGACTTAAGTTTGATCTCAAGTTTACGCCAGTTGACAATAGTTTTGGTCTAAGGGACCTCACCTACCAGCCGGCCCAGTTGTAAAACGACCGGCCTGTGGTCTGAGACTAGCTCGATAATAGTCTCTATCGAATTAACAGTAAGTCGGATGTCTTTTAGCAGTGCTATATCAAGGACGTCTGGATGTTGGTTGTTTGCAAAAGGATAGCGTGTTGGACTCTCGGGAGCGATAACATCGAAGTTAAGTCTCTCCGTGAGGTCTCTTAGAATAATTCCATTAGGATTGTTAACGTTAGAATTCCAACTAACGTGTTTACTATTTAGGTCTCCTGCGATTAAAATGCTAGGTCCTAGGTTTAATAGAGCCGATATGTCGGAATCTAATATACTTTTTAAGGGAGACAGGTATGCTGATGCAATTATTAATGGCGGATGGCCCGTAAGTGCTATCCTGCAGACCGACGCTTCTAAGTTAGTAAGCGGCGGAGTATCTATCGGTACACATTGCAAGGACCTTTTGTAGTAGATCAAGGTGCCGCCTTTAGGTCCGGTCAGCCTATTATTTCTTACTAGGGTATAATTGGCTATTTTGGGATCGCTCAAACTAGGTTTCAAGAAGGTCTCTTGCACTAGCATGATGTCGATATCATGGTTGAGTAAAAAATATATGATCTCTTCCTTTTGATCTCTGACACCGTTTGCATTAAAGTACGTGACAGTCAGAGACCTAGGCTTAGTTCTACCTATAGGTCTTATTTCCATTTTAGTTATAAAAGAAAAGAGCGCTTAGGCGCACTGGAACAAACGTATCGCTTGGATAAGACTAAGATGCTCAATGGTAGCATTGAGCCTATCTTGAATTGATTTAGCTTCGCGAAGTTTGCGGGCTAGGGTTGTGACTTCGGCCACATTAATGCTGCTGGCAAAGTTGAACACTAACGAAAGGTCAGTGTCGATGTTTGACGGTGCCTGAGGGGCGGGTTTGGGCTTCTGGGCCTGGCGAGGAGGCACTGGCCGTAAGGCGGCCGCGCTGACTATCGCCGGGGGCTTAACCCATGCGTTGGGCTTAGGTTCTGAAGGCACCGGAAGGCTTGGGCCTTGCCCGGAAGTCCCTTTAACGGGGGCGGGCTTGGCTGTAGCCGCCTTCGCCGCACATAACACAGCTCGGAGGGCCCTCCGTCTCGGGCGTTCGGGTGCACTCGGTAGTGCCATGATCGCCTAGGCACTTGACGCACCTAGGCCGGGTGAAACATTTCCTGGCCGAGTGGCCATATAATTGGCATCGGTGGCATTGGCCACCGATGCCCCTATTACGCGGGGGACTCTACAACAATCCCCGTGAGATTGCATATCCTAGTAATGTTGTATATTTCTTTGCCCTCTGGAGACAGGTCCAGTATTACTAGACGAAGATCGAGATAACGTTTTTTATCGGTTGGGTGGTGCATCCTGTGCACTTCTCTGACTGGCAGGTTTTGCGATTTAAGATCACTTAGTATGAATTCGGTTTCTAGCTCCTTAGGGAGTCCGCGAACTACAACACGGAGGTTACGGTCCTCCGCGAGAGAGTAAGTATGGAAGCTCGGATTCTGAGCTTTAAGGTGCGCAGTTAAAGTGCGGAAATCGTTACGATGTGGATACAGATGCCCTGTGGTCCATTGTGGACTTTGGGACAGAATATCTTTTTGGAGTCTATCTACTTGGATAGGTTGCTCCAGCGCGATTTGTCCTGAAGGATAATTGGGGGCGGCGGCTTCTCCTTTCTAGGTACGGCCTGAGTCGGGTTCGCGGTTTTGGTCGCGGTCGTTTTGCGCGCGGAAGGTGCGGCATTTTTTGCCGGAGTGGCGGTAGGCGAAGTAGGGGCCGAGTGAGGCTCGTCTCTCTTTTTCGCGGCGAGGCGCTTGCGCTTTTTACCCGAGACTAGGGTGAAGCCTTCGCCATCGGGTTTATCGGGTCGGTGATTTTCTATATCCATCTCGGAGCCTGATTCGGCGTCCGAAAACAACGGAGATGGACCGCGGGTAGAGAGCGCAGAAGGCGCGGGGGACGCGGCGTTGTAGACTGTGTCGATGGACACAGATCGAGCGGCCGATGCTCGGCGACATAGGATCGTCGATCCGTACTACGGGGCGTTCAGCGGTGGACGAGTTACGTTGGGCTAGAAAAGCAGCCCAAGCGTCGGGGCACACTTGGCCGAAGAAGTCGGCGAGTTCGGCTATAGTAATAGCCGCCATCTTGTCAGTGGTTTAGAACACTTGTGTATCAAGCCCCCCACCTTTCGGCGGGGGAAGTGTGTGCCTAAACGAACACTTATACAACTAGCGCGTTGGTATGCTAGGGTGTGTACCTAGCTGTCGCCTAATGCGACAAGCGAACACAGAAATTAAACAATAGAATTGCTGCCTCTGATGCAGCGGGTGTGCAATAAACTACTTACAGTTTTTACTGGAAATCCGGAGAACGTGGGGCACTAAAACTAGCACTACACACAACAGAACAATAGGCCGGCGGCCCGACGTACCTGGCGGCCGTAAAGGAGCACAACGACACTGAAGCACTCGCGCGCGCAGGTAAAAATGTCTTTGTCTTCTTTCTTCGTAACAACGCACTGGGAGCGCATGGGCTCGACCGAACTACTGCATTTCACTGTTGGGTCGCAGGCGACCGAACGCGGCGAGGTACCTGATCGGAATCCACTGGACTGACGACTCACTCAATGTCGGACTGATTCACACTACTACGACAACTCAGATAATACTACCGTGGTTGAGGCGTCTTTTATTTCAAAATCGGTTATACAATGCCGATCAACCGCACACCTTCGCCCGCTTCGCCCGTGTCTGTGAGGAACGACAAAACTTCACTGTTAATCTGCGCCTGATATTCCATCGCTTACGTTAAATGTTAGTGAGCGTAAAAAAAGGAAACATGACGGAGTGAATCCTAACATTATGTCTTATACGAGTGAAATGTTTTCAGTTTATACGAATGAACAAGCAAAGCTTTTCAAAGATTTACATACTATAGTTTCTAGTATAAAACAGAACGATGAATTAAAGAAGAGCGTCGATACTATGTCAAGCACTAGAGGCAGAGAAAAAGCAGTATAGATATATTATACAACAACTGCACGAGAAAATAGAAAATATGGAAAGAAAGTCTAGATTTTCAGGAAAAGAAACATACCAAAATACAATGAAGAACAAAAGAAAACCTATGTAGCACTGATAAAAAATTTGGAGAGTGTTTGAATGTAAATTTGCGGGATTTGGATATAAAAGACGTATATAGAACTAATTCTAAGACGAGGACTAGACCGATAATAGTGGAATTTAATTCAGTCATTATTAAATAAGACATGTTAAATGAAGTAAAAAGATTTAATAAAACAAAATCAAAAAATGAGAAACTAAATACTTCGCATCTAAATTGCTCTCCCAAAACTGCTCTTGAATATAAGTGGGCTTAGACATATCTGGGGCGTAGTCCCCTAAAACCAACAATATTTTTAAGCCCACTTTCATTCGTATCCTTAGAAGTCTCTGGCTTCCACATTCATACTCATTCACACATTGACCCATTCTTTCTGAAAGATAATAATTTTTAGTATATATAAGAGGAAAACGAGCATGCGGATCACCTGATGGTAAGTGACTTTGTCACGTCCATGAACAACTGCAACATCAGGGGAAGT
This sequence comes from Parnassius apollo, assembly GCA_907164705.1. Lineage (NCBI taxonomy): Eukaryota > Metazoa > Arthropoda > Insecta > Lepidoptera > Papilionidae > Parnassius > Parnassius apollo. The sequence continues at coordinate 7,238,161 of CAJQZP010001153.1, read as the reverse complement.
GCAGATGTGCTGCCAACCCTGTAAAAAATTTTTTTGGCTTTTTCTTGAAGTTCCCTATGTCGTTCCTGATGTTTTTATTCAATGTTAAGTATTCTTGTAATGTAAGAAGTCATTAATATTTGTGTCATACTTTATTCACGGGATGGAAGTGGAGAAAAAGTAATATACCTTTATGACTGGTCTGCAAAGGTTCGATTATTTACATTGATTTAGTTCATTTGACTTATTTTATCTCAGCATACAACGAACTCTTACATAAATAATTTGTTATGTTTGTTATGAAACTTATCTCATCAAGGCTTAAAGTAATCAATCTACCTTCTTTTCATTACAATATTCTTATGAATCATGTGGGATCTCACTCTCTCAATGTCATCTAAATAGTGGTAGAGCCACGCGGCAGCTTTTGCTGTCGCACGGATGGGCCGGCTCAAACCGGTGTGGTACCATGACCTCACAGAATACCAGCGTGAAGTAAAGATTTACCTTTGCGTTTCGCTTGGTGAGTGCAGGTGGTCGGAGGCCCAATTCCCCCCCATCTTAACATGGTAGTGGAATCAAGTGAAGAACTACCCCAGGAAGGTACCAGCACCCCTAGTGACGGAGAATCCCTCGCTGAGCATCCACGACCAAATTATCCTACTCTTCCTGAGCGTGTGTGCTCAAATTGCCCATGTAAGGCCGAACTTGCGCTTTGTAAAATTGCAAGCCATGTTCCGGCATGAAATACTGTCCTGCTTTGCTGAGTACGCCAAGCTTTTTAGAGGCTAATTTGGCCTTCCCCTCCAAGTGACCACAAAACTGCACACTATTCGATATGTCGACGCCGAGAATTCCGATACAAGCTGAGCCAGCAAGAGGAATGCCTTCAAACTGACGAGATACGACAAAGGAGTTCTTTTAAGTGATTAACATGCAAACTTGTGTTTTCTGGGGATTAAATTGGACTAGATTTAGTCGACGGAATCGAAGGCTTTCTCATAGTCCACATACGCCAGGCAAAGTGGCAGATTGTACTCTTCGGTCTTCTGTACAATTTGCCGCAGGGTATGTATGTGGTCTATGGTACTGAAGCCTTTTCGGAAACCGGCTTGTTAGGGAGGCTGGAAGTCGTCGAGTCTGCGTGCGAGACGATTCGTAATGACTCTCGAAAACAGCACGTAGACGCGGCTCAGAAGGGAAATCGGTCTGTAGTACTTCAAGAGAGCGTTGTCGCATTTCTTAAAGAACAAGACCACCGCACTTCTGCTCCACGTCTCTGGTGTAGTGCCACCATGGAGGACGGAATTGAAGAGCTTCTGAAGGGCTTCAAGTACCGGTGTTCCACCCGCTTTCAGAAGCTCCGCTGTAATTCCATCCTCGCCTGGGGCCCTGCCGTTTTTAAGGTGCTGGAGAGCCATTCTAATCTCGTTCAGACTGACATCCGTGATATCATCGGAATAGTGTCGGGTAAGACTTGCTCTTGGATCGTTACTCACACTTGCGTGTGGCTCCAACGATGTGTACAGCTGCCCATAGAACCTCTCAATCTCACTCAAAATCTCAGGTGTCCCGGAAACGATGCTGCAGCTTTGACAGTTGTCTCTTTCTGGCAGACAGATCTCTGGCAAAGACTTTGGAGCCCTGGTTCCGTTCGATCGCTTCTTTAACACGAATACTGGAGGACCTTAGCACTATGCTCAATGACCTTAATAATGTCTTCCAACGGATAGGTCTTAAGATGAACATGGACAAAACAAAGATCATGTTTTATGTCCATGTCACACGTATGCCGGTAGTTGTTGGGAGCACTATGCTCGAAGTTGTTGACGAGTACGTTTACCTGGGACAAATAGTCCGACTAGGTAAGTCCAACTTCGACCGAAAGGTCAATCGACGGATTCAACTCGGATGGGCAGCGTTCGGGAAATTACGACACATCTTCTCGTCAGGTATACCTCAATCTCTGACCAGTGCGTGTTGCCAGTGATGACTTACGGATCTGAGACGTGATCCTTCACTGCTGGCCGTATGAGGACGCTCAAAGTCGCTCAGCGAGCTATGGAGAAGGCTATGCTCGGAGTATCTCTATGCGTGATAGACTTCGAAATGTGGATATCCGCAGTAAAACCAGAGTGACCGATATAGCCCAACGGATTAGTAAGCAGAAGTGGCAATGGGCCGGCCATATAGCTCGAAGAACCGATTACCGATGGGGAAGAAAGGTTCTCGAGTGGCAGCCTCGTACCGGTAGACGTAGTGTAGGGCGACCCCCCACTAGATGGAGTGACGACCTGGTAAGACATGCAGGAAGTCGATGGATGTAGGTGGCTCAGGACCGTGCTTTGTGGCATTACTTGGGGGAGGCCTACGTTCAGCAGTGGACTTGTGAAGGGCTGTAATGATGATGATGATGATGATGAGATTTAGTCGCCCGCCTTCTAAGACTTTGTTAAGCAAATACTCGACTTCAGACACAAGTTTGTCCCGGTACTCGGCGACGATTTCCCGAGAAATATTGGCACGGCCGGTGTATAAGGCATCGCCAGTGCTGTCGGCTGCATACCAATGAATGGTAACAGTTTTCTTTTATAGAAGAGAGGTCAAACGAGCATACGGTTCACCCGATGTTAAGTGAATACCACAGCCCATCACCAACCGCAACACCAGGGGAATTGCAGGAGCGTTGCCGGCCTTTTAGAAAGGAGTAAGCTCTTTTCTTGAAGGTCCCTAGGTCGTATCGGTCCGGGAAAATCTCCGGTGGTAAATTATTCCACAGAGAGGTCGTACGCGGAGGAAAACTCCTTGTGAAACGTACAGTGGTGGACCGCCAAGCATCCAGATGGTGTGAATGGTATCGGGAGGGTTGCCGCGTAGTGCGTTCATAATATTTGGCGGCTAGGATTAATCCAAACAATTCTTCAGAGCACTCCCCGTGATAAATGCGATAAAGGAAGGAGCTTGCACCGTCTACAACGACCTTGATGCTCCGATTTGCAAGAGAGCTGGAGCGCTTGGCCTTCATAATGTCCAAACTAACGGCTAATGCCTCCCACTTGGACTCTACTACCGCCGCCCATCTATGAGTCAGGTAGACCAGAAGAACACCAGCTAATCGACCACGACGAAAACCGTATTAGCGATCACTAATCAGCTGGTGATTCTCAAGATACCTCATGAGCTGGCTGTTTACAATGGATTCCATTGCTTTGGAGAACAAGGAGGGGATGGCGATGTGCCTGTAGCTGGAAGGGTCTTAGCGGTCGCCTTTTTTAGGGATCGGGAGGACGAAAGCCGTCTTCCATGATTTTGGGACTACGCCTAGAGAGTAGGAGTCCCAGAAAAGATGCGTTAAGACCGGTGCCAACTCTGGAGCACACGTCCTCAGCACGTTGTGGATGTCCAGGGAGAGGAGTGCTTTGCGAACCAAGCGCTGTGTAAACCGCACCTCCGGCATGGAGCACTCACACCGCGGGATGGTCGGCGGCGTACTCCCCCCGTCATCGAGAGTCGAGTTGAACGCAAAGAAAGAGCCTAGCAGAACGGCTTTCGCCTTTGTGGCATGGGCTAGTGAGTCATCCTCCCTGTGCAAATATGGAAGAGATGGCTGACAGAAATTCCCCTGGACAGCCTTGGCGAGAGACCAGAATGCACGGGTTCCAGAAGGAAGGCGAACTAGTTTCTCGCCAATTCTGCCTATGTGCTCTGACTTTGCCTTGGCATAGACTCTTTTGAAGGACCTGGAGGCGTTATTATACTTCTTTTTTAGAACGCTGGTGTTTATATCCCGGAACGTTGGTGCGTCAGCCCAGGCTTGGTAGCACTCCTGCTGCATGATGCTATTTTATAAGAACGACCTAATCATGGCTGAGATTTGCCTCCGATGGGCACCACAGAGGAGGGAATAAAAAGTTCCATACCCTGAAGTACCACATCAGCGACAGAATCAACAACAACCTTGGGATCGTCCGGCGAGAAGCCAAGCCGCCCCAAGGGTATGATGCAAAGAAAGATCGCATCCTATCCCAATCGGCTGACCTATAGTGCCAAATACGGCGGCAGCCTACAGAATGCAACCGCGATTTCAGCATGAGTGGCACAACACTCCGAACAAGACTAAAATAAAACAACGTTAGCCTGTGCCACTCGTCAATGCGAATCATTGAAGAGTGGCACAGACTAACTTTTATTTAAAAACCATAGAACAAACATGTCTACCGACAATGCACGACAGATGGCAGCATTAGTAAGATATTGTGTAGATATTAGACCTTTAACACCCCCACTATATCTAACAATATGGATATACATAAATATTACAATCTTTGAATACCTAATACATCCAAAAACTTATAATGTTTCACAACACATAAAGCCTTCGTTAATACATCAGCTGGCATCTCAGCTGTAGGTAAATACTTCACATTTACAATTTTATATACTACACATTCTCTACAAAAGTGAAACTTAATGTCTATGTGTTTTGTACGCTTGTGAAACATTGGATTTATAGTTAGCTTTTGTGCACTCTGATTATCGTTGAACAAATCAATGGTATACAAATTTTGTGTAATTTCATATAATAAGTTTCTCAAATAAACAGCTTCTTTACATGCTTCTGTAATAGCCATATATTCGGCCCCAATACTAGACAAGGCTACAGTAGTTTGTTTTTTAGTTTCCCAAGAAATTACACAACCAGATAAAGTCAAACAATATCCTGTATATGACTTCCTATCGTTCCTATCGTATCTTACATTTGCACCCCAATCTGCATCTACATATCCTTCTAATATTGAATTTCCATCAGCAGTGTACTTCAAACCGTAATTTTTAGTAAATTTTATATATCTCAATAGACGCTTTACATATGCATAATGTTCTCTAGAATAGCAATTGTTAAATGACTCAAAAATCCAACTGTATAAGTAATATCAGGTCTGGTTAGAACAGCTAAGTACATTAGACAACCAATAACTTGCTGATATGGGAATTTTCCAACATAGTTTTCCTCCTTAGATACATGCAACTTAGTTTCCATAGGAGTCTGAATGGGTTTGCAATGACTCATGTTAAATTTTTGTAACACCTGATCAATATAATCAGACTGGTTCAATGTGATAGTTTTCTCAGATTTATTAACACTTACATTGATATCAAGACACTTTCTGATTTCACCTAAATCTTTAAGTTGGAAATGGCTAACTAATACATTTTTCAAATATTCTGTTGCTTTACAATCATTTGAAAAAATAAAAAAATCATCCACAAAAAGTGTGACAATAGTGTTCAAATTATTTAAAATTTTTGTGTACATACATGGTTCTATCTTAGATCTTCTATAACCAATATTTAACAAACATTCATCCACTTTCCTGTACCATGCTCACGAAGATTGTTTAAGTCCGTAGATTGCCTTTTTTAATTTAAGTACTTGACCTTCATGTCTGTTCGAAAATCGTTCAGGCAACTGCATTAAAATGATGGAGTTAAAATATATAATAAACTACCACAAGAAATAAAAATATTAAATAATTTTAACATCTTTAAAAGCAAACTAAAACAACATATAATAAATAACTTCTAAATCCGACCCTGCCCATATGCCGACCGCTAATCAGTGTTATCGGTAACGATAAGAAATGCCTTACTTACTACCCACTTTATTTATTACTATCTACTAAAAGATTGCTAACTTGTACATCAATACACAAAACGTTATATTGGAAGTATTAAGTTGTATGCCTAAACTAGTAAGAAGTTGTATGTCACGAAACTCTTTCCTCCCTTTTTAATGTTAATACATATGTATATTTTTTTTTTTGCTATCTGTATGCTCATAACTCATTTATAACTCAAATATTGTAACCTCTCATTAAGTGAAATGTATATTTCTTTTGAGAATAAAATATCTTTAACCATAAAATACCTTGTGATTTAAATAAAGAATTATTATTATTATTATTATTATTATTATTATTATTATTACCTTCATGAGTCTGCTCGGAAAATCCTTCTGGCAACTGCATAAAAATGGTTTCATCAAGAGCACCATTCAGGAAGGCTGTAATTACATCAAGGTGAGTAATGTCAAATCCTAACTTAACTGACAATGTAAATAGTAACCTCAATGTAGTATGGCTCACAACAGGCAAAAATGTTTCGGTATAGTCTACACTTCTCAATTTGTGAAAAACCTTTAGCAACTAAACGTGCACGGAACCGAACTTTGTTATCACTATCATAATTTTACGAAGCACCCACTTACACTGTACAACCCTACCGTCTTGTGGACTATCATGTAATTCCCACGCATCACTTTCTTTGAAACACTGTAGTTCTTCTTGTATGGCCAACATCCACTGTTCCTTTTCGACATTTATTTCTCAAAAAGAATACAATTCACTTATCATGAGAAATAACAAGTTAATAATTAGATACTAAATAAATAAACTTATGAAGAACGGCAGGTACTTGTAAATGCTCTGTTAAGTAGTGGATACGCACAATCTTGTTACTTGTTTCTTTTCTGGTCCGTTTAAAGCATCATGCGGTGTCAAACCTACCACATCACCATAGGTTTCAGCGCTTGTACAAAGATTTGACATAGCATATATCTCTGGTGGTTTCCGTGTTCGTCTGGGTCTGTCCATGAAATCTTCATTTTCACACTCTGAGTCTTCATAATCACTTGGAATATATGTTTTATCATTGTTATCATCATATGAATAATCATTTTCACTGTTGGAGTTATCTTCAAGACTAGATGTTGATTCAAAACTTGTTACCTTCTGGCCTTGTTGTTCTGATTTAACCTCATCCCCCACTGAAGCAACATTCTGGTCTTGCACTTGAATCATACATTCAGAATTTCAAAAGAACAAAATTTCTGGCTCAATAATGACCACATCTCTACTTGTAAACACAGTCCTTGTTTCTGGATTATAGACTGTATCCCTTTATGTGATCTGGGTATCCTGTAAGAATACATTTCACAGATTTCTTATCCCATTTCTTAGGCTTTTGTTTAGCAACATGTACCATGACAGTGCTACCAAATATCCTAATATGACTGATATCTGGTTTTGCGCCAGTACATAGATCATATGGCGTTCTATTATCCAACGCAGCAGCCACAGTTCGAGTCATCAAGTGTACACTTATATACTGCGATAATTATTACCATCAGTCAGTTTACTGCTAAATCGCACTGAATACTGTCTTTTAACACTTGCTTTACTACAAAATCCTTGTTAAAACGACTCAATGCCGCGATTTTAATGAGCGTATGGCCCAGGGGGGTACAGTTCCATAATAAGGCATTTGGGCATAGAAAGTAACGCCATCAAGTGTATGGTACGGGTCATATTTTCCTCAATTTGTGTAATATTAGTTAATTAAATACTCAATAGATGGCATAATTTAAGAAGGAAGCAGTGATCCATGTTACGCATTATATTTCAATTGCAGTTTAGGAACTTTGATATTTGCATTTTAATATCTTTATAATTTTCTCATTAAAATTATTTTTATTTATCTAATAAATTATAAACTATAAATTTTGTAATATAAGATCACATAATAATTAATTGTTTAACTTGATGATTTATAGAGTATAAATTACGTACGTTCCGATTATTTGTGTCCGATTTAAATAGTCTGTGATACACCTCTCTGTAGCGGAAAATATAAATATATTTGTGGCTGTTGTGAAAAAGAAATTAAAAAGTTTCAAAGTTCAATTTTAATTTTAAATTTTACAAAGGGATATTAGTATAAACGGGAATGTCTTAATTTCCAAATTGAATGGAATTCGTTTTGTTTAACTTTTCTTAGCTTTGAGTTTGATGTCTATTTAGTTTATTTCGTATTTCGTAGAATAATTACATAAGTGTGGTGTTATGTACTAGCCTAGCCAGTAAATATTCAGTTTATGGTGCTTTATTATTTGTTTTACTTAATCGGATGATGTCTAATGTGTTAGTGTTGCTGAAAATGGTGTGTCTTAAGATGCCTTCACACATCATAGATTTATTATACTACTGAGCATATGTATATTATTATTTCTGTGTATCATCTGTCAATAATATAATTAAATATGTATGAAAATAATTGTTTTATTTGTAAACCATTAAAAGTATTTCTGTTTTCCATTCGTAGCAATGCTTATTATTGTTCATTTATTTATTACTATTATATTCATTTATTACTATTTCCATTCTAATTTTCTATATTCAGATGTAGAAAGGTGGAATGGAGTGGAATATATTTATAAATGAAATAATATGTAATATTGAATGTGGGGGTGAGCAATGAGCAATATACATATACACACGCACACATTCACAGAGCATTATCGTGTGAGTGAATTAGAATATACACACACATGCATATTATAGTTAGCTAGCGTAACAATCATCAGGTGGCGCTTTTTCCAAGGGGCACCAGTTTTACTCGCAAGAGGGCTCTCTTTTTCCTTATATATTTACTATACTCTTTGGTATGGCCCATAACTTAAAATAAAACAACGTATTCGCATTGACGAGTGGCACAGACTAACTTTTATTTAAAAACCATAGAACAAACATGTCTACCGACAATGCACGACAGATGGCAGCAATAGTAACAAATTGTGTAGATATTAGATTTTTAACAAAAACAATGGTCCGAGAAGCCCAAAGGGACGTCGACGGAAATTTGATATCCGTCCGGATGAGAGGTCAGTAGAAGGTCCAATATGGAAGGTGTATGATCCTCCACATCTGGAATCCGTACGTGGATTCCAGATGTGGAGGATGGAGGAGGCGAAGTAACCAGTTGTGTCAGACCATATGCCAAGGCAAAATCATGAGCAGATCTCCCTGCATGATCGGTTAAACGTGAACCAAGCCATTCGGCGTGATGGGCGTTAAAATTGCTGAGGATCACGATCTCTGCGAAGGGGATCTGCTGTAGCAAAGAATCTGTAGCCATTTGGACGTGGTCGAAGAGTCGGTCTGTTTTGGCATTACCGCTGTGGCACCTATAGAGGCACCCGTAGACGCGCGGATGGTCGTCGCTGTCTACGCGCAGCCAAAAGATGGACAGGTCTGAACGTGGCAGGGGTTGCCTTGGTCTTGTTGCTCAGTTTGCCCCGAGCAGTTGTTGTCTTGAGCGGAATTTTGCGTACCCCCCCCACCTCCCGCCCAGGAATACGCGGGGTAGTCTGTACACCCACGCTTAGGAGTGGAGTAACTTGGTCGTGGATGCTCAGTGAGGGATTCTCCATAGGTGCTTGTACCCTCCTGGGGTAGATCTTTACTTAATTCCGCTACCATGTTAAGGTGGGAGGGGCGGGGAATTGGGCCTCCAGCCACCTACACTCATCAGACGAAACGCGGAAGCTGAGCTTCCACTTCACGCCGGTATTCTGTGAGGTCATGTTACCACCCTGGTTAGAGCCGGCCCATACGCGCAACAGCAAAGCTGCCGCCTGGCTCTACCACTGTAATTTTTTTTTAGTTCGCAATATATCATTTATATGTGGAATAAACGGCGTTGGCGATATACACTGTTCTCATCTCTGGGCCGTGGCACACCAATGCCAGCTCCTTTCTTCCACCTGACCGCATCCAGGGCAGAGCAATTCGAATCGTCGCTGACCGAGTTCTTTCTGATCGGCTCGATTCACTGGCGCTGTGGAGGTTGCATCCCTTTGCGTTGTCTATTGTATCTACCATGGGGAGTGTTCTGAGGAATTGTTCGGATTAGTTTCAGCCGTTAAATTTCACGAAAGCACAACGCGTCAAAATTCTCAATACCATCCTCACCATCTGGATGCTTGGCGGTCCACCACTGAGCGTTTCACTAGAAGTTTTCTTCCTCGTTTCGAGAGGTTGTGTCTGTGGAATATTTTACCACCGGCGACTTTTCCGGACCAATACGACTTAGGGAACTAAGGGAAAGAGCTTACTCCTTTCTGAAAGGCCGGCAACACACCTGCCATTCCCCTGGTGTTTCGGTTGTTCGTGGGTGGCGGTAGTCACTTACCATCAAGTAAGCCGCATGCCCGTTCGCCCCCTCTTCTATTAAAAAATATTAAAAATGTACCCTGAATTCGCCACTTTCAGGGTGAAACTTTTTCTCCAAATGGGATGACCCTAGAAGTAACCTATTTAAATAAAAAATAAATCGTCAAAATCGGCAATACTTACAAGTGAGGTTTGCCACAGTCGCTTTCTCCGACAATGCTAATTAATATCATTGATAAATTACGATATACGCTTTAATGTTCATTAAGTCATTACTGTCAAAGCCTATTAGGCATGGGTAAAAAATATCGATATATCGATATTGTCTCATAAAATATTTACCTATTATATAGATACCTATCGCCGATATTTTTAAATCTCGATATATCGATATTCGCCATTTATTTTGGAGTATCGAATTCGTATCGATTTTGATATATTTTAAAATGTTGTATTAATCGACAAAAATGAAGGGACAAAAGTAGCTACAAAAGCATTCATGTGCTGTTGTCGTTTTGTTTTTCGTAGTCCCACCGTCCAGTAATACTATTTTGGGCACTTTCCTATCACATCATGCAAAACATGACGATGCAAAACATGATATTTTTCAGGCGATGTGCACCGATATTGTTTGAAAATATCGATACGATATATACCGATATTTTTTTCACTTACAATCATAATCATAATCTTTGTGTATGTAAAATGGTATCAATAGATGTGTTGTTTTCAAAAATAATAGTCCGCATTTGAACCCATTTTGGGCGTAGCAATTATAAAAATATTAAATATTATTTTTAAACTACAATATTCGATTTCATTAATAAATTACATTATTAGTTTATCATCATCATCATCACCATTACAGCCCTTCACAAGGCCATTGCTGTACATAGGCCTCCCCCAAGTAATGCCACAAAGCACGGTCCTGAACCACCTGCATGCATCGACTTCCCGCATGTCTTACCAGGTTGTCACTCCATCTAGTGGGGGGTCGCCCTACACTACGCCTACCGGTACGAGGCTGCCACTCGAGAACCTTTCTTCCCCATCGGTTATCGGTTCTTTGAGCTATATGGCCGGCCCATTGCCACTTCAGCTTACTAATCCGTTGGGCTATGTCGGTCACTCTGGTTTTACTGCGGATATCCACATTTCGAAGTCTATCACGCATAGAGATACTCCGAGCATAGCCTTCTCCATAGCTCGCTGAGCGACCTTGAGCATCCACATACGGCCAGCAGTGAAGGACCATGTCTCAGCTCCGTAAGTCATCACTGACAACACGCACTGGTTGTACACTTTAGTTTTCAGAGATTGAGATATACCTGACGAGAAGATGTGTCGTAATTTCCCGAACGCTGCCCAGCCGAATTGATTCCGTCGATTGACCTCTCGGTCGAAGTTGAACTTACCTAGTCGGACTATTTGTCGCAGGTAAACGTACTCATCAACAACTTCTAGCATAGTGCTCCCAACAACTACCGGCATAGGTGTAACATGGACATTAAACATGATCTTTGTTTTGTCCATGTTCATCTTAAGACAGGGGACCATTGAGGTCATTGAGCATAGTGCTAAGGTCCTCCAGCGATTCTGCCATAAGGACTATATCGTCGGCAAATCGAAGTTGAGTGATGTACTCGCCATTGATATTAATACCGTATCCTTTCCAATCCAGTAGCTTGAAAACGTCTTCCAACGCAGCGGTGAAGAGTTTCGGGGATATAACGTCACCCTGTCTTACATCTCTCTGCAGTTGGATAGGTTTCGAACTCTGGTTCTGTACTTGGATAGCCATCGTAGCCCAACGACGTACAAACACTTCAGCACTTCGATACACAGACAGTCAACTTGGCACCGCTGAAGAGACTGTAGCACCGCCCAAATTTCGACGTAATCAAAGGCTTTCTCATAGTCAGTGTGGGAGTCAAAGTGGGAGATTGTACTCTTCGGTCTTCTGTACAATCTGCCGTAGGGTATGTATGTGGTCTATGGTACTGAAGCCTTTTCGGAAACCGGCTTGTTTGGGAGGCTGGAAGTCGTCGAGTCTGCGTGCGAGACGATTCGTAATGACTCTCGAAAACTGCACTTAGACGCGGCTCAGAAGGGAAATCGGTATGTAGTTCTTCAAGAGAGCGTTTTCGCCTTTCTTAAAGAACAAGACCACCGCATTTCTGCTCCACGCCTCCGGAATAGTGCCACCATGGAGGACGGAATTGAAGAGCTTCTGAAGGGCTTCAAGTACTGGTGTTCTACTCTCTTTCAGAAGCTCCGCTGTAATTCCATCCTCGCCTGGGGCCCTGCCGTTTTTAAGGTGCTGGAGAGCCATTCTAATCTCGCTCAGACTGACGTCCGGAATATCATCGGAATAGTGTCGGATAAGACTTGCTCTTGGATCGTTACTCACACTTGCATGTGGCTCCAACGATGATGTGTACAGCTACCCATAGAAACTCTAAATCGCACTCGAAATCTCAGGTGTCCCGGACACGATGCTGCCACATTCAGTCTTCAGCTTTGACAGTTGGCTCTTTCTGGCAGACAGATCTCTGGCAAAGACTTTGGAGCTCTGGTTCCGTTCGATTGCTTCTTTAATACGAGCAATATTAAAGTTGCGCATGCATTTGGAGATCTGTCTGCTCAGTGTCCTGTATACTGTCAAATATGTTGACGATTGCAGCCTTATCTCCCGTCTAACAGCCATGAGATTAAGAGTGTGATCGGAGAGTTTTTGTGTTCTTCTGCGGCGGGTCTTGCAGAACTTAGCTCCGACCGCAGGGACAGTTTCCACGAGCTTGTCATTCATATCATTCAATCTTCATTGCAATGCAATCTTCTAGGCACTGAAAGCGGTTACGTAACTCGAGTTGAAAGGTTTCAGGATTCTGGATTAGAGCACGAGGGGAACGGAGCGTTGACTTAATTAGACGAGACCTCTCCAACTTAACGTTTAGGTTCATTGTGCCTCTGACCATTCGGTGATCGCTGCCAGTTTTCACCTTTGTGATCACTGAGACATCACTGAACTGTTGGCGTCTGGTTGTCATAATGAAGTCAATATCATTTTTAGTCGAACCGTCAGGGCTCGACCAAGTCCACTTCCTGTAGGGCCGCTTCTGGAACAAAGAGTTCATCATAAAGAGTCCCTCTTTCTCCATAAAGTCGGCCAGCTGTTGGCCCCTTCGGTTCCGTTGCCCTACTCCAAATTTCCCCAACTTCAGCTCACCGCTTTCTCTTGTGCCTAATTTTGCGTTGAAGTCTCCAATTAACACCGTGTAGTGGGTTTTGGAGGAATTCATGGCTCTGGAAATATCCTTATACATTTCCTCCACCTCCTCATCGGGATGTGCCGAAGTTGGTGCGTAAACCTGTATGACCTTCAGCGAATACCGTTTGGTGATTCTGAGTATCAGGTACGCGACCCTCGTCGACACACTCCCAATCTTTACAACGTTGTTGACGAGAGACTTGTGGACGATAAATCCGACAACTCCTTGGGACAGATGGTCACCCTCCCAGTGATAGAACACGTTGCCGGACTTGAGGGTTACCGTGTCCTCCCCCCTCTCTTCCGACCTCGGATAATTCAATAATATTGGATTATATTATTTTAAAATTCTGTAAATTTAATTAAATTAATAATCACAATGTCAAGTAAAAAAATAATTATTATTATTACAAGTAAAAAATTAAATTAAATTAGTTAGGCACAGGCCGAACTTGTCCACACAAATAAAATAATATTTGTATCAAAATATTCATTTAAATTATAGAAACATTTTTCAATTAAATATAACTTTAATTTGGATAAAAATAATGTAGTATTCGTTAGATTTTTATGTTACTTGGAAGGAAATCTTAATTATTTTTTAAGTGCTGAATATAGGCCTCCACCATAGATGATTGTGTCATAGGCGGACATTTGCCACAGTTGCCACGCTTGGCAAGCGGGTTGGCAGCCGCAGTTTATTTTTACTTTCAGGCGTCAGTAGGAAGACACTGCTGCGCATCTCCAGAATTTTTTTTTTTTATAGAAGAAGGGGCAAACGAGCATGTGGCTCACCTGATGTTAAGTGACTACCGCCGCCCATGATCAACCGCAACACCAGGAGAATTGCGGGTGCGTTGCCGGCAAGAATTATTGATTCCCTCTGTCGCCTCCTACCAAACCCACGGGATGACATGGGATAGTGGATATTCTTACACCACCACTATACCGTAAATTCATTCATTCAGTCATTACAAAACCATAAATACAATCTACAACTTAAACTATTTAAAATTATACTTTGTATATTGAGATTGCTCCAAATACATTATTTGACCTAAGCGCTTGTCTCATTAGGCTCTTTGTTTTATTAGGAGTTAAGTACAAAATTGCCGTTTTATATTGGAAATCGCCTTTTTTCCCTAGAAAAAATATATTTATTTAATCGATGTATTCACCTTCATTATCCATACGTTTCTGTCATCTTTCATTTATAGTTTTGCGATAGATCGCTGGAGATCTGAATTCTACGAAGTCTGTGTAGTCATTTTGTACTCTTTCCTGAAAAAAATTTCTTACTGGAAATAGTCCAATTTGCAAAAAAATGTTAATCGTTTCGGGCTGGGTCTGACGTGTCGGGAGGATGACGTATGGGTTCTAACTGTAAGCATCATAGTTTGAAATTCTTGACAATAGATATCTGCTGTTATTAAAACATCGAATATCAAAAAGCTATGGTAAATTACACCATGAAGTGGTAACCAAATAGATACCTTTTTTTATAGATGAATTTCACTTCAGAGCATCGTTCCGGTATTTAGCCTGGTTTTAGCTACAGTGTTTTTCGCTTGTGATTTTTATCACATGTCTCAATTGTGTCCAAAATACCTTAATTTCTTTTCTCTTCTATGAAAATCAGTTCATTCATTTGGTACCCAAAACTGCTACTAAAACTTTGCAATTACGCAACTTCAAAAAGTAAACCCGGAAAGTCTCTGAGACAACACTTCTAATTTAAATTTCAATCCTTTAGGAAGAGCATCTATAGTTGATGAAGGATATTCTAACTAAATAATACCATTCTCAGCCGGTATAATGCTCAAGCTTCGATTCACAAAGTTAAATCAAAACGTGCTCTTGCGCTATGGGTAGCAGTGTTCGGATAGCTAATGACTTTTCTTCGATTTAGAAGGGAACGAACGGGAGAAAATTCGTTAACATTTAAGTTATGCAGGAATTGCTGCAATCAGATGACACGAAACTCAAAACGCCGCTGTGTCAATACTAATATTTGTAAATTTTCACTAGCCTATGTTTGGAAATTTCTAAAGCATTTTGGTGTGGGTAAGGAACCTAGTCAGGATTGCGGTCCTTCTCTTTCTCAATGACTTGAATGTGCAATTATATTCTACTACAGCAATGGATCTTGCATTTCGTACTAAAGCTAGCTTATTTAGCTTTAATATAATGTTCTCATACCTCATTTTTAATTTTTCACCGGTTCGTCAAGATGAAGTTAAAAAGGCTGTACTTGCAATCAAATCTAGGGCCGTAGATTTTGATAAAATCAGTAGAAGTATGATAGTTAACATATTAGAATATCTTCTATCAGCTGTAATGCATATTATAAAATTTTCTCCAGACTCTGGACAATATCCAACCCTTTGTAAAAAGGGCTATGTGCATCCTCTTCCTAAAGGTTCAAACCGTTTACTCCCTTAACATTTTTGTCCCATATCTATCTTGCCATTTCTTTCCAAAGTTTTAGAGGCCTGTGTATATAGGCTAATGTCGAATTTCATATCCAAAAATAATCTACTGAGTGTTTACCAGTCTAGATTTCGGTCCCAGCACCACCACTGCTTTGCTATTTACTGAGAATATAAAACACGGAATGGATACCAAAAAAGTAACAGTGATGGTGTTAGTAGACATGTCTAACGGTTTTTACACAGTTCACCACGATTTTATACTTTTATGTATACTGCCCCATCTTAAATTTGCTGCCTTAGTCTTGGAAAAGTTTTTCCGTTTGCGATTCTTGGATATACGTTCCGTATTTGCATTAACAGTTTCCTTAATTCTATTTTCCCTCGTGCGGGCGGCACCTTTAGTTGGTCTACCCATGGTGCTAGTTAACTTAAGAATACACCGACTTCAAACAGATGAGTAGGTTTATAGCCCCTATAATATTATTTTACTTAAATTATAATAATAATAATACTTTATATAACAATACTTAATTTTCTCCACTTGCATAGCTATCACATTTTTAAATAACTATTCTATTATCTACACCTAGTTCACAAAGAATAATGGAACATCTGTATCTGAACTAGATAAATATATATCTGTATTTCAGATCACAGTGCTCTTCCCTATTACATATAAACATACTAGCATAAGTATAACTTAAATAGAAGGTATACAACAGATAAAATGTACATCTAAAACATAAAAATGTGTTTTGATATAAAGAAAAAAGTTAATGTGTATTTATATGTATCTCTTTGTGTATAATATGTTGAATGCATGAGTGTGTGTAAGAGTGTGTGTAAGAGGGTGTGTAAGTAATATTAACTAGTAGTAAGTAATGCTTCCGTTGCTTCAAAGTTTACCTGATGAAGAAATTCAAAGAATTTAATTTTGCATTTCTTTTTATTTAAAGAGTACAATTCAGTCTTTTTATTGATTTTATTATAAAGAAGTGGTCATTTATTAAGGAAAGAATGTCTAGAAATAGGTCTATTTTTGCAAACTTTATCTTTTCTTCGTTTAGATAACAAGAGATCTTTATTATAAGATAAGCACGAATGTTGTTTTAACACTGTGTTTAGAATAAATAGTTGACGAACAGTGAGTACTCCAAAGGATTTATATAACTGAAACGTAGGGGAAAGTAAGGGTTTAAATGTGCATACTTTAAGGATTGCTCTTTGTACTATTTCAAGGGGTTTTAAGATCGATTCTGATGCACCTACCCACACAGTAATACAAAAGTTCAGGATTGATTGAGCAAGAGCTAAGTATACTTGTTTCAACAATTTGGGATGCGCCACATGTCGAATATGTTTGAAGATAAAGCTTAGTTTTCTTAGTTTGGAACAAACCATAAGTATATGTTCACGAAAGGTTAAATTTTGGTCTAATATTACCCCCAAATATTTTATGGAAGCAGTTTTAGTGATGGAAGGACATGAACAGATGTTATTATTACAGCAACTATGAGCTATTAGTGAAAGAGACGGCGTCGGTTGGGTAGAGTTTCGCATACTAAAGGAGATAAATGTGTCTTCTCAACATTAAGAGTAAGAGAATATTGTTGTAGCCAATCAGTAACTAGATTTAAACCGAATTGTGCTCTTTTGTAAGCATTCTCCAACGAGTCATCAGAGAATAGCAAGACAGTGTCATC
Source organism: Parnassius apollo (assembly GCA_907164705.1). NCBI lineage: Eukaryota > Metazoa > Arthropoda > Insecta > Lepidoptera > Papilionidae > Parnassius > Parnassius apollo. The sequence goes on along the minus strand of CAJQZP010001153.1, from coordinate 7,220,766 downwards.
TGCATAGCAAATTATTTTACAATTTAGGATGTTTAGCTGACTTAGGTCATTTATATAGATTATAAACAAGCTTGGGCCTAATATACTGCCTTGTGGCACACCGTGTGTAATTGGTAGATCTCCACTAACTTGATTGTTGATTTTGACACATTGATATCTATTAGAAAGATGTTCCTTAAATAAATTTAAATGAACACCACGTATTCCAAGAGAAGCTTATGCAATAGTAAAGGAATGGAGACTATGTCAAAAGCCTTCGCAAGATCCAAAAATATACCAATAGTTTTCTTGCGCTTATCCAGATTACCTACTATATAATCAGTAACCTTATGGACTGCATCACTAGTTGATTTATCGGGTCTAAAACCAAACTCGCTTTTAGAAATAAAGTTATTTCCTTCTATGTATTTGACAAGTATTTTATTGATTATGCGTTCCATAAGCTTAGAGATGGATGGAAGTATCGATATAGGCCTGTAGTTGTTGACACAGTCTCGTTTACCTGCCTTGTAAATTAGAAATACCATAGATTTTTTAAAACGTGGGAAATATACCTTGAGATAAACAGTTGTTAAAAATATGTGTCAAAGAAGGGACGAAAATTTGTTTGAAGTCTTTAAGGACCTTATTTGGTATGCAGTCCCAGCCTGTGGGCTGGGACAAACATCCTTTAACTCTAATATTAATAGGTAACATATTTAGAAACGAATTATAATTGTGTAAATAAGTAATTCTTATTTGTAAATAAATGGTTTTATTGATAAAACTAATAGGTATTGTATAAAGGTATTTATAGAATAATATTTTGAATAGTTATAAGTAGATAGTTTTCATAAGTCAAGTGTTTAGTTTATTTATATATTGTATAAATTTAGTATGTAGGTATAGCACGTTATTATAAACGAATTAGACGTCCAATAATAGTATTGTGCGCATTTTTTTTTTCTTTGAATTAAATATATTATTTTTATTTTTTAATAGTTATTATTTAAATATTTATTAATTAAATATTTAAATAATAACTAATAATTCCCCCTTCCTACCGGACCTCTGAAGAGATCAGTCGCGTTTTTTGCACCTTATAATATAGTTTTATTTTTCATTAAATTACTAAGTTTAATTCGTGAGAGTACCAGGACCGCAGTATTCTAAGAAGGAAATAATAACATTGAGTGAGCGCAACAGTACGCATTATAACTGGGATAAATCCCCACCTACTATCTTTGCCATCTAGTGGGAGGCACGCTCGCGCAAGCTCCACCCCTTACACTGACTGGACGGTGTTTGTTAGTGGAATACTTAATAAAACTTGAATCATGTCTAAGATACAACGCACTCCTCCTCAAATTCCTTTGTTTAGGCTCGCGGATAATAAATGTCAATCAACCGTTTATGGATCTGATTCTGCCCTTAACATATCTTGTACGAGTGTTGATGAACAAGATAATTTAATAAACATTACCAAAAGAACCAAACGTAGGCTCATTGATACGCCGGTAACTTCAAATTTGTCAATTGAAAAAATGTTTAATGAGTTACGCTTATATCAAGATAATAAATTTGATGTTATAAACTCTTCTATTTCTACTCTAATTGAGCAAAACAAAGAGATCCAAAAATCTGTTGATTTTATGTCCGAACAATATGATACTTTAGTTCATAAATTGAACTCAATTGAAAAAGAAAACCAGCAATATAAGTCGCAAATTAAGTCGCTGGAATCCAAAGTAGATGTACTGGAGAAGGGCTTAAGATCCACAACTGTGGAAATACGGAACATACCAATCTTGGAACAAGAAAACAAACAGAGGTTGACCACCACTATTAAAAATATATGCTCAGCTGTCGATTCGAATCCTTTGCTTCAAGATTTGGAAGTTCGTGATGTCTTTAGAACCAAAACTAATGCAATTATGGTTGATTTCACAACTACCACAAGGAAGGAAAACTTCATTTCGAAATATAGGGAATTTAATAAGTTGAAAAGAACAAAAAAAGAACCACAACTCAATACTCAAATTATTAATATACCTGGACCTCCCAAAACTATATTTATATCGGAATCCCTCAGGACGAAATCCATTATTTGGCAAGACAGCTTATTAAAGATCGCAAACTTGTTGCCACTTGGACGTCCTTCGGAAAGGTGTATGGCAAAAAAGAAGAAGGAAACCCCCCAATCCAAATCAAATTCATTTACTTTTTTTATAAGTGTTTTTCAATTTTATTTCCTTTTATCACATATTATTTTTTTCTTCTAACACATTACAAACTCTAGATAAACTCATATTATATAAAATTCATTACATTTTAAAATCAAAATAACTTTACTTACGCCAGCGTATTTACATAAAAACACTTAAAGATACACGCAAATTACACTCCACTATTTTCAATACTAAATATTATATAAACTTATGTCGGTATATTTATTGTGTTATTTTTACTAAATCGTATATGAAACAATACTCTGCCAGTAGCATCTATCATCTCACACTAACTATAAAACTGCTCCACCCCTCACTATATTATTTAAATTCGATAAAATAACTACTGACGATGGACGCATAAACGTAGAAATGGATTCCTTTGAGTTAGCCACCTCTACTACTTGTAGCACTGAGAATCTAAAAAATTTACTATCGCAAACTCCTAATAATCTGCGTATCTTTTCCCTCAACATTAGGAGTATTGTTCGTAATATTGATAGCTTTCAAACACTAATTGATAGAGCCGAAATAAAATGGAATTTTATAGTGTTAACTGAGTGTTGGCTGCTTAATCCCAAACCTATACCCACTCTAGTTGACTATAGCTTTACACAAACTACAAAACACATGACATAAAATGAAGGAGTTGTTATATATTATAATACAAATTTGAATATCCAAATTGAAGAGATATCGGTGGTTGACGCGAACTGTATCGTAATTAAGCTAAAACCTGACACATGTACTCGTATCATCGGTATTTATCGCCCTCACGGTTACTCCCATACAGACAACTTCACGATCTCTCTTGATCTCCTCATTCACAAACTTTCGAACTTTAAAAATATAATAATTGTAGGCGATATAAACATAGATATCATGCCAAACTCTACTGATAAAAGGCGTCATGAATATTTGAACTTATTAGCTAGTCTTAGTATTTTACCCGCACCAACACTACCTCATGGACGTACTTGCTTGGATCACGTGATGATTAAAACCAAGTTGAGGTCCCACTGTTACATCATCGAAACCTCAATTACTGATCATGATGGAGTAGCCCTTAACATATGTTTGAAGTCAGACCTAAAAGAAAATTACCGAATCACACTAAACCGTCTAGATCGGGTGGGACTACAAAACGACTTACTAAATGTGGACTTTTCTTCGGTATATCAAATGGATAACGTTGATAAGGCCACAGAGTTCTTCATCCAAGCTATCAACAAATGTATTTTGAATAACTCCAGTAGGTATAGCTAAAGTTTCGAGGCGAAAAATGACTATGAAACCCTGAATCACCTCAGGTATTCTGCGTTGTATAAGAAACCGTGACAACCTACACAAAAAAGTCAAAAAAGACCCGAATAACAATACCCTCATAAAAACTTACAGAAATTACAGAAATTTCTGTAATGCACTTCTTAAAAAGCAAAACGAAGTTATGAAAAGTCCCTTATACAACAGGCAGGAAAAAACAAAAAGAAACTCTGGGATGTAATAAGAAAAGTGACATACACCAAGAATAAAGATGACATGTTACCCAGTCCACCCTGCCAAAAACATCCAACTGCTACTGCCAACTCGATTAACGAGTTTTTTGCTGGAGTTGGGAATAAATTAGCTGAGGACCTTAAACTTAAGTTTGGCTCTCCGAAACCACTCCTCACCAACTCGTATATGAGCAATTCACTTTGTTTGCTACCTACAGATGAAGATGAGGTTGGCAAAATAATAATGGGACTGAAGAGCGATTGTGCTGCAAGCATTGACTTAATTCCCGGTTGGCTATTCAAGCAATATAGTGATTTGTTGACACCACCAATAACCCACATTTGTAATGCTGCCCTCGAAACCGGTACATTCCCTAGACTTCTAAAGATCTCGATTATCAAACCAATTCACAAGGAAGGTGACAGTGACTGCGTTAATAACTATAGACCTATATCAATTCTACCTACTTTATCTAAGATCCTGGAGAAAATCCTAAACAAGAGACTTATTAACTTTCTAAGCTCAATGAAATTAATCTCAAATAATCAATTTGGATTCCGAGCCGGAAGGTCAACTGAGGATGCCATTCTTGAGTTAACAAATACATTAATCTCTAGTATTGATAATGGAAAAAAGAATATAGCAGATTTTCTTGATTTAGCTAAGGTCTTTGACGCAGTTTCTGTTCCTCGTTTGTTAAACAAACTCGAAGGAGTAGGTGTACGAGGCGTAGCATTGAATCTATTTGCGAGTTATCTAACCAACCGTTGTCAGAGAGTTAAGGTTGGTGGTTTTCTCAGCAATAAGCTTTCTGTAACCTATGGTGTGCCGCAGGGAAGCATTTTAGGTCCAACGCTGTTTCTCATCTATATTAATGACCTGTGCGAGATCCAGCTACCTCGAGGCAAAATAGTTACCTTTGCCGATGATACAGCTCTTGTTTTTAATGGAGACTCATGGGAGGAAGTCTTTGAACTTGCGCAAAAAGTGTTTAACAGTGTTAACAAATGGTTGGTGGATAACATACTTACTCTTAATGTCACAAAAACAAAATACATGACCTTTGCCCTAAAGAAGACGAGTCTACCTACTTCTGGCTCTATCTTTGCTCACTACTGCGACTCTCTAAATTACACCTCTTGCTTGTGTCCCACGATGGAAAGAGTTGAATCTGTTAAATACCTAGGAGTCATTGTTGATTCTACTCTCACTTTCAAATTGCACATCGATTCCCTGGTATCTATAGACTGAGAAAACTTATTTATATTTTTAAATCCCTCGACACATAGCTGATCCTTCTATTATAAAATCTATTTATTACGCTCTTAGTCAACCAATAATCAGCTATTGCATCACAGTATGGGGTGGTGCAGCCAAAACTCACCTTATAGAAGCTTAGAAAGCTCAACGAGCAAACTCAAAACTGTAGCTAAACTCCCTTATAGACATGCTACGTCGGAGCTGTACAGGTTATAGGATGTCCTCACCGTTAGGCAAATATTTATTCTAAAAATAATAACCAGAAAGCATTCCCAAGTGGATTACGATCCGAATCTCAGCACCACAAAAAGAAAAAAAATGCAAAGTATGTCCTTCAACGACGGTTAAATCCAGCTTAGCCAAGAGACACTATACCTATCTTAGTAATTACTTATACAACAAAATAAATAGGCTGCTATCTATATATCCTCTTCCTGAACAGGAGTGTAGAAAAAATACAATAAACTGGCTCAAATCTTTAACATATGAATCCACTGAAAGTTTCTTACATCCTCAACTTTAATATCACGCACATTATATATATAATTATAACATTATTATGTACTTTAATCTAAAATATGTATCTGTATAATTTAATTAATTGGCTTTGTTATATTATCCTTCAATTTACGAAATGTCGATTTTCTCTTAACCAATAAAATGAAAATAATGATGTCTTCAATATGCTATAAAAACGTGTAATTTAAGATATACAATCCGTGAGGAGGGACCTGGTGACCTATAGAACTAGTATTGTTTAATACCTTTATTAGGCACCAGTCTCTCACAAACCAGGGTTCAATACGTTTATAGTTTAACATGTTTTTCATCAATAATATTGTACCTGTTTGTGATGAGAAAATAAATATAATTTCTATTCTATTCTATTATCAAGTTTATTTTTCACTTTTTAATGCAGTAAGTAGTGTCTTTTTTGTTTTGAAGTCGGTTTAATTTTTTAAAAGTTTGTTAATTTTTGTTCAGCTGTTATTAAGAAGATGCTGCCACCCATCTTCTGTTTCGGTTTCCCTCTATCGCCTCTTACGACACCTACGGGCGACATGGGGCAGTAGACATTCCTACACCACCACCACTACATCGTTAGAACACAGCAGCATTAAGCTGGTATTACGACACCTACGGGCGACATGGGGCAGTAGACATTCCTACACCACCACCACTACATCGTTAGAACACAGCAGCATTAAGCTGGTATTACGAAACCTACGGGCGACATGGGGCAGTAGACATTCCTACACCACCACCACTACATCGTTAGAACACAGCAGCATTAAGCTGGTATTACGACACCTACGGGCGACATGGGGCAGTAGACATTCCTACACCACCACCACTACATCGTTAGAACACAGCAGCATTAAGCTGGTATTACGACACCTACGGGCGACATGGGGCAGTAGACATTCCTACACCACCACCACTACATCGTTAGAACACAGCAGCATTAAGCTGGTATTACGACACCTACGGGCGACATGGGGCAGTAGACATTCCTACACCACCACCACTACATCGTTAGAACACAGCAGCATTAAGCTGGTATTACGACACCTACGGGCGACATGGGGCAGTAGACATTCCTACACCACCACCACTACATCGTTAGAACACAGCAGCATTAAGCTGGTATTACGACACCTACGGGCGACATGGGGCAGTAGACATTCCTACACCACCACCACTACATCGTTAGAACACAGCAGCATTAAGCTGGTATTACGACACCTACGGGCGACATGGGGCAGTAGACATTCCTACACCACCACCACTACATCGTTAGAACACAGCAGCATTAAGCTGGTATTACGACACCTACGGGCGACATGGGGCAGTAGATATTCCTACGCCACCACCACTACATCGTTAGAACACAGCAGCATTAAGCTGGTATTACGACACCTACGGGCGACATGGGGCAGTAGACATTCCTACACCACCACCACTACATCGTTAGAACACAGCAGCATTAAGCTGGTATTCTGTGAGAGCGTGGCATAGAATACTATTAGGTAACGGAGAGTGATCCTCCCCGGCAGAGTCGACCCATTCGTGCTACAATAACTATAATGTAGCTTCAACGAGGCTGTACCATGTTACATTATGACACGTATTCTATCAGTACGTAAGAAGAGAGCACTAAAAACGGATTTATTTATTTATTTACACTTTATTGTACACCTTAATAAATACAAAGAGCGAACTTAACGCATTTTGTAATTCTCTCCCAGTCAGCCCGAGGCGTATGGTATTATATATATATGTAGCGTTGACCGTGCAGTAAAACCAGAAATATCTTGAAAACACTCTTTATTTAAATTTAATTAATTTTGCGTGCGCGTCTTTACAAGCGTCCTTTTTTATCATTCTCACTTACTCACTCACTATCATTCTTTTACTCATTCGTCATTCGCTCCGGTCCTTCCAGATCACTTCATTACGCTGCGTTCCATCCCACATTCGGCCGTCCTGATCTCATGCCTGTCCTCAGGCATCCATGCCGCTTTCACTCCTTAACATTCACAACATTACAAAAAAAATTTACTTACTACCAACACTTAAAAACAAAATAAACAGTTATCTTAGCAATAATAAACAAACCTATACAACATAGTCTTGTATTTTATTTAACATTTCCTTTATTACAGTAATAGGTACTTACAAAGTAATTCAAACCACAGTCATTTAAAAAGAAGAAAAAGAGTTAGTTTCTATTGAAAGACATTTCCTTCACATTTCCCATTACAGTTACGCAAAAAAAAAAACAGTTACAACAATCTTCTTTTATTTATATTTTACTAACCATATAACAATAACAATACTATAAGTATGTTATTGTTATTGTCTTAAATATAGGCTTATTAAAACTAATACCTTTACATAAAATCATGTAAACAGATAATGTTTATAATGGTGCATGTGTTCCTTTCCACAAAAATAAAAATATTGTAAAAGTAAATAAAGACAAATAAAAAATCAAAAACTAAATAATCTTACATTCATCTTCTTATCATTCCACTCACATCCTTTATATCACTCACCTGTTTCATCTTCAAAGGTCATCAGTCAAAGGTCATCAGGCCATCATTTCATCTGATCAACTGAGGTCGACGTTTTCCCTGGACCCTCATCATGTGTATGAACTTTCTCCACATCAAAGCGGTCATTTCTTTTGGGGACCTAGGTATTCAGGTCGCAACTAAAGTCCTACGACAAACTGAGTGCGCTTAATTGCTACGAGATCACCTATTTCATACTTGCAGCCTTCTTTTCTATACTTATTAAAGTTTCTTCTATTTTCTTCTTGTAATTTCAATATGTGTTGTTTGGCTTTCACTCTTAAATCTTCTCTGTTTCTGTTATACTGTTCAACCTCTTCACTTTGTAAAATTTGTATATTTTCAAATCTTCCTTTTGTCTCAACTTTGTACCAACCATTAGTGTGAATGTAGTTGTGTCAATGCTCCTATGGTATGTGCTGTTCAAAGCTCTCTGTAATCGACTTACATGCTTATACCATAAGGAAGGGTCTTCAATACATAACTTTGTCAAAACCGAGATGATCGTACGATGCACATGTTCCACCTGTCCATTTCGACGTGGTACTCCAGTTGTTATAGTGATATGTTGAATACCTTCTGTCTCGCAAAACTCTCGAAAATCATTTCCTGTAATTGCGGTACCTTTGTCAGTTATTATTCTGTCTGGGTTGCCAAAATGTTGTTGAAAAATCTTTAATTTGTCCAATTTTTCCTTACTGGTTGTGGACTTTGTTGGAAATATCCATGTAAACGTGAAGGCATCAACCATTGTCAAAATGTAATTATACTGTTTTTAGTTTCCATTAGAGGCCCAATATGGTCGATATGCAAAGTACGTAATTCCATACTTTACTTTCTATAGGGTGTAAAAATCCTTCTTGTTTTCCTGATTTTCTTGTTACCAGTAAGCATGGTATGCATGTTGTCATGAAGTCTTGTAATTTCTTATCCAACTGATTGATGTAACAGCTGTTACTTATGATTTCTTTCATTTTCTTGCATGAAAAATGACCAATACTTTTTTTCCAGTTTGGGCAATTGTTTTAATTCTCCTTTATACAGCAAATCATTTTCGATGCAATAATCTTGGTAAGAACCATTCTTCAATATTTCTTTGATAGCTTTGAGGCCTTCGTCTTGGTCTTGCATTTGTCTGATTTGTTGACGCATATCGGTGATCAACATCACTGTAGGACAATCACGGCTGAGTGCATCTGTATGTTTCATCTTTGAACCTGCTCGGTGCTCCACAGTGAAATCAAATTGGTCTAAAAATAGTACCCATCTCGCTACTTTAGTTGACAAATCTTTTTTCCTCAATGTTTGTTCAAATGCTTGGCAATCTGTAATGATTTTAAACTTAATTCCATGCATATAATGTCTAAATTTCTTTACACCTTCAATAATAGCTAGTGCCTCTAATTCGTAACTTGAATACTTTCTTTCCACATCATTTGTCTTTCGACTCATATAGTAAACTGGATGCCATCCGTCATGATGAAATTGTAATAATATTGCTGCATACGCTAAACATGAAGCATCAGTGTGTAATTCTGTAGGCAAACTACTATTAAAAATCTTTAATACTGGATTACTAGATAATTTATACTTTAAGATATTAAACGCTTTTCTTTGGTCTTCACCAAAACAAAAAGGAGTATCTTTTTTGAGCAAATTTGTCAATGGCTGTGCAGTCAATGCATAGTTCTCTATATATTTTTTAGAAAATATGAGGTTAAACCAACAAAGCTTTGTACTTGCTTGACATTACAGGGCTCGGGATACCTTACTACTGCATCAGTCTTTTCTGGGCTAGGTTTTACCTCTCCATTCTTGACGACGTTTTCCAAATATTCTATTTCCTTCTGGACAAGTTTAGCTTTCTTCCAGTTTATCTCCAATCCATATTCAGATGCCACTTCAAGCACCATTTGCAAGCGCTGTACTGCCTGGCTTTCATTGCTAGCTGGAATTAAAATATCGTCGATAAAGATCAGAACAATCCCCTTATTTATTAAATCTCTGAAGATAATTGAGACAAATCTCATGAAATTCTTTGGACAAACTGAGAGTCCAAAAGGGGCTCTCAAGAATTCAAACTGGCCATGATGCGTTACGAAGGAAGTATAGGGTATAGATTCCTCGCTCACTTTTAAATGAAAAAATCCATTTTTCAAATCTAAAATACTGAAGAATTTAGAGTCTTTCAATTTATCAATTAAATCCTCTATAATAGGCAAGGGAAACTCATCCTTCATAATGTTTTTCTATTTAGTGCCTGGTAATCTACACAAACCCTAGTTGTCCCATCTTTTTTTTGCACTAGAACCACTGGACTAGAATACTCAGAGAAACACCCGGATAATCTTCCTATCTAGCCATTCAGATACCTGTTTTTCCACTATTTCTTGCTCCTTTAGAGATAATCTTCGGGGTCGATGCGTCACTGGAATGTTGTCTTTCACTACTATTTTTAACTGTATGGAAGCTTCTTTTTTCTATACTGGTTGTCCATATTGATAGATTAACTAATGTACTTGCTTCTTCAACTGAGGATCTGTCATGGGACCTACAGAAGAAGCATGGTCACACTTATCAACAGTCAAACATTTCATCCACTCGTCATCTTTCAAATAAAACCTCACTGCACCATCTTTCATTAACATAATAACATCTTTCAGAAAATCATGACCTATAATTACATTATACGGTACATAGTCGCCACTAATAATGTGGAACACACCATCGAAATGTTGATCACCAGTAATAAATTATAAATAACACTTTCCTAATGATTTAACCTTACACTGTCCAATCCCTGATACAATAGTATTGTCATTTTCCCCTTTTGGCTGACCTAATGCCTTGTAACACTCTTATAAAATTATGTTAACGTCACTGCCTGAGTCGACTAATGCTTTAACACTAAGATTGCACACAGTTATCATTTTCACTAGTTTGAAGGTATCCGTTTTGTCGGTGCAGGTATTGTTTACAATCTGCATAACCTCTCTGTTGCTGTTTTCAGAGTTATGACATTGACATTGACGCTGCTGTCAGATGCGGGCCGTCATGGCTGCCAACATAGCCATCACACGACGAATGATCATTCACTTCCTGCGAATGAGTAGTTGATTCTTCCGTTGACGTCATTGATCGTCCGAACATGTGCTATGTGCTATGTGCTACAGCCCTTCACAAGTCCACTGCTGAACATATGCCTCCCCCAAGTAATGCCACAAAGCACGGTCCTGAGCCACCTGCATCCATCGACTTCCTGCATGTCTTACCAGGTCGTCACTTCATCTAGTGGGGGTCGCCCTACACTACGCCTACCGGTACGAGGCTGCCACTCGAGAACCTTTCTTCCCCATCGGTTATCGGTTCTTCGAGCTATATGGCCGGTCCATTGCCACTTCAGCTTACTAATCCGTTGGGCTATGTCGGTCACTCTGGTTTTACTGCGGATATCCTCAATTCTGAGTCTATCACGCAGAGAAACTCCGAGCATAGCCCTCTCCATAGCTCGCTGAGCGACCTTGAGCGTCCTCATACGGCCAGCAGTGAAGGACCACGTCTCTGATCCGTAAGTCATCACTGGCAACACGCACTGGTTGTACACTTTAGTTTTCAGAGATTGAGGTATACCTGACGAGAAGATGTGTCGTAATTTCCCGAACGCTGCCCAGCCGAGTTGAATCCGTCGATTGAGCTCTCGGTCGAAGTTGGACTTACCTAGTCGGACTATTTGTCCCAGGTAAACGTACTCGTCAACAACTTCGAGCATAGTGCTCCCCACAACTACTTTAACACAACTACTTTTTTGTTAAAAATTATCTCAATAAAATAATGATTCATTTTTGTTTTTTGTAGTAATATATCTGGAGTCTCAATTATTTTCTTGTTTTATAATGGACCATCAAGAAGAGGCACCGCTGAAGATCAACGCTGTATTATTGGATTACAAGATTTAAAAATATCTAACAAAAATGAGAGCGATACTGAGCAGGCGCACAATGCTGTAACTTCCAATAGCGCTGTCGGAAAGGCAAGGCCTGTAGGCGCAATAGAGAGTTTCACGTTAGAGAGTACCCCTAGTCGTCAAGATTACAGCTTTTACGTACGGTCTAATGTTATAGCGGCTTCGAAATTTGCGACACCAAAACGTGTAGAGACAATTGCTTCAATTAATAAATGTGATATTAATACTGCAGCTTTACCCAAAAGCCCTACGCGAACAGTCGATAGTGTTTCGCAAGGATCACTGAGCTACCAAACTGAAGATTTATATGAAATACCAGGAAATACTAACACGCAATATCCTCCTCCTGTTTACGAAAATATCGATTATTATGGTGAACAGTGTTCACCGCAGCCACCATATTACCATCAAATATACCAGCATGGACCTCCACTACCTGTATCCGATGGATATTATGACACCCGATACAGCAAAGCCCAACCCCAAGTGCCTGTAAACTCTAAAACTAAAATAATTCCTTCTGTTTATGAAAACATGCTTTGCCCAGATAGTGATAAAAAGAGTGAATATAAGGCACAACTAGGTCAGGAGCAGCAATTTGTCCAACAAGGGTCAATTCCAGGCCCACAAGTAGCCAATTCTACTTTAAACAGAAATATGTCACATATGACTAATGATAACAAAGCAAAGACTGATAAAGCCCCTCCTTCACCTCTGTACAATAAAACTCAAAATAGCCACAGTGGTGACTACCCGACGTGATCTGAACACGCAACCAAACAACCTTCGGAAACTTCAAGCTTCATCATCGTCATATAATACCCCACCGTATCGCTCCCGAGCAGATATCGTCTGCAGTCTTCATATCCTGCAAGCCATCTAGCTTCACAAGGTTCATCGCAGCATTGGAATAATAATGCTTCCTGTTCCTTCAAGCTACTCTCTGCGCTATACAGTGTTCGGCACGGCTCTGAGCCTCACTGCTCGCCTCTGCTTCACGGCACTCTCGCAGATTACTTGCCTTCTTCTCGACTCACCGCAGACTACAAGGCAATCCACTGGCACTTGCACATTCGTCGACAACGAGACTGCACTATCGACCTCCGGTCTGAGCAGGGGGGTGATGTGGCGGCGCTGTCGTTGCGCCACAAGCGAAATACACCGAAGCCTAAATCACGCTATCAACATTCCGAATCATAAACAGTATATATAGAACATCTCCGAACTATAGGTTAAACATAAACATAGGTTAAAAATAAACATAGGTGTGACATGGATTGAACATAATCTTTGTTTTGTCCATGTTCATCTTAAGACCTATCCGTTGGGAGACACCATTGAGGTCATTGAGCATAGTGCTAAGGTCCTCCAGTGATTCTGCCATAAGGAATATATCGTCGGCAAATCGAAGGTGAGTGATGTACTCGCCATTGATGTTAATACCGTATCCTTTCCAGTCCAGTAGCTTGAAAACGTCTTCCAACGCAGCGGTGAAGAGTTTCGGGGATATAACGTCACCCTGTCTTACACTTCTCTACAGTTGGATACTTTCGAATTCTGGTTCTGTACTCGGATAGCCATCGTAGCCCTACTGTACAAACACTTCAGCACCTCGATATACCGACAGTAAACTTGGCACCGCTGAAGGGACTGTAGCACGTCCCAAATTTCGACGGAATCAAAGGCTTTCTCATAGTCCACATACGTCAGGCAAAGTGGCAGATTGTACTCTTTGGTCTTCTGTACAATCTGCCGCAGGGTATGTATGTGGTCTATGGTACTGAAGCCTTTTCGGAAACCGGCTTGTTCGGGAGGCTGGAAGTCGTCGAGTTTGCGTGTGAGACGATTCGTAATGACTCTCGAAACCAACACGTAGACGCGGCTCAGAAGGGAGATCGGTCTGTAGTTCTTCAAGACAGCGTTGTCGCCTTTCTTAAAGAACAAGACCACCGCACTTTTGCTCCACGCCTCCGGAGTAGTGCGACCATGGAGGACGGAATTGAAGAGCTTCTGAAGGGCTTCAAGTACCGGTGTTCCACTCTCTTTCAGAAGCTTCGCTGTAATTCCATCCTCGCCTGGGGCCCTGCCGTTTTTAAGGTGCTGGAGAGCCATTCTAATCTCGCTCAGACTGACGTCCGGGATATCATCGGAATAGTGTCGAGTAAGACTTGCTCTTGTATCGTTACTCACACTTGCGTGTGGCTCCAACGATGATGTGTACAGCTGCCCATAGAACCTCTCAATCTCACTCAAAATCTCAGATGTCCCGGTAACGATGCTGCCACACTCAGTCTACAGCTTTGACAGTTGGCTCTTTCTGGTAGACAGATCTCTGGCAAAGACTTTGGAGCCCTGGTTCCGCTCGATGGCTTCTTTAATACGAGCAGTATTAAAGGTTCGTAAGTCTTGCCGCATGCATTTGGAGATCTGTCTGTTCAGTTGCCTGTATGCTGTCAAATCTGTTAACGATTGCAGCCTCATCTCCCGTCTAACAGCCATGAGTCCGAACATAATGCGCTTCAACTTCATGTTGTCACTTTGCTGCTGCCTTCGTTCTTTCTCGGGTACCGCCGCCGGATAACGAGTTTTGCCGAAAGTTGCCGAATGAAGTCGGCTTCCGCCGCTTCGTCTATGTTCGGGCGTTGTTGTTTCGTTTTCAACTTGAATGATTGAATGATGCATCGGGCATGACGTAATAATATGGCCGAACTGGTTGCATTTAAAACACTTTAATCCCTTTTCTTTATATGGGCAAAATGCAGACGTATGATTCATCTCGCCACAGCTAAAACAGCGATTATATTCAGATGTTTTTTGTCTGGGACTGCACGCCTCCGATCGACGACGTTGTTCCATTTTACTCCTTACAGTTTCGTAAATACGTAGCTTTTCTTTTAATTCTGCGTACGTAGTTACATCATATAGCATTATCTTATTTGTCTCCAGATCACGTATCCCATCGACAATATATTTGATTGCCACGTAATCTGGCATTTTCCCTCTCTTTCCCAACTCCTTCATAGTCAGAATATAATCCAAACAGCTTTCATTGTCTTTCTTCTGGCGTGTGGTCATCGTTTCGTATATGGTTTTGATGTCGACAGAATAAGGAAATTCTTTCAATACTGCAGCTTTTAGGTCATCCCACGACTTAAACGGTCGTTCCGCACGGAGCCAAAGCGCTGCCGTGCCGGTCAACGAGCGCCTCGCCACTAATAATTGCTGTAGTGGAGTCCAGCCGAATATTTCAGCATTATCTTCGATTTCCTGCGCCCATCGTGCCGCTGTGAATGTACCGTCTTGTCCTGAGTAGCTTGGTATGAGCTCCGAAGTCATTTGTAGCTGCCGCGAAAGTAAGCTCGTGCGCCGACGCTATCTTCGAAATCATCCTGGCGACTTTTCCTGCGCTCTTTTCCGTCTTTGCTCATCTTGGTGTAGGTACTCGTCTTTGTTTTGTCTTCTTGTAATAACTTCACCAAAATGCCGTCCCGTCTTTGCCACTGCCGCGTGCTGCTGCCACCACGTGCCGCCAGCCGCCGGATATTTCGCCTAAAACTCGTACACTGTCTTCTGAGGTATTTTACTGCACAGATCCCGGACCAGCCCCCAAAAATGTAGCGTTGACCGTGCAGTAAAACCAGAAATATCTTGAAAACACTCTTTATTTAAATTTAATTAATTTTTGCGTGCGCGTCTTTACAAGCGTCCTTTCCTCCATCTTGCTTTTTTATCATTCTCACTTACTCACTCACAATCATTCTTTTACTCATTCGTCATTCGCTCCGGTCCTTCCAGATCACTTCATTACGCTGCGTTCCATCCCACACACACACACACACACACACACACACACACACATATATATTTATATATATATATATATATATATATATATATATATATATATATATATATATATATATATATAGATAAGGCGAGACGATAGAAAGAGATATGATCATATGTTGGTTGATATATGGTGCTCTAGCTTGTTAAGAAAATTTTGGTTTAAATCCGAGTAACACACGTCTGTATAAATAACTGTACAAGCATTATTTTAATTTTAAAGGAAAGAAAATTTTTCAAGCGGTAAAGAGAACGTAAAACACCTGAAATTTACGACGTGTTTCAAAGATATAAACCCCTCAGGTCAGAGTATTATTAACATGGGGACCAAGATTTTTAAATGAAGAAGGGAACGGTATCAATTTGTAGATCATTTACTTATTTCTGAAACCAAATATTAATCATTTTAAGATGCCTCAATAACAAAGCAATCATGATGTGAAAACATTTTAATGCAAATAAACAGGCTGCACCCTAGTTAGAGCGAGATTTGTGACGAATCAAAATTTGAGAAGTGTAGAGTAAATTGCATGTGAAAAGATACTTCTGACGCGCTGGAGGCTATTTCGGAAGCGAGAAGCAGCCGTCTTAAGTGCAACGTGGGAGTAATTAAAAAAATTGTGCACCGGAGATATTTTTGGCGACGTTATATTTAAAAGCCTCCACAGAAGCGGCTGCACTAAGCTGTCCACAAGAGTTTTTTTATATTTTTATAGAAAGATGGGGGGGGGGGGGGGAAATGAACACACAGTCAGCCTGATGATAAGTGAATACTGTGACCCATAGTACACCTACATTTATTCTCGATTAGGAATCAAAATGCAGATGCATTATGATTTCTTATATTTACGCGAACACTACACATTGAAATAATACTAGTTTTTACGGAATTTATCGCGTATATTTTAACTTTTTAAATACCCGACGTTTCGAACGCTTTACAGCACTCATGGTCACGGGCAGGACTGAGATGTTCAACGTCCATATGTCATAGTTAACCGCGGTTACCATAGATTAAAATTTAACTTTTGTTCCGATCTATGCAGTATGAACTTATGGTATCTTGAAGTCTTACAGTTGTATGCTTGGGTTGGGATTTAATTTTATTTATTATAGGATCCCAAGCAGATGGTAGCACCCAGCCATCTTCTCTATTGAAATTAGGATGTTTTTTGATTTCAATAGCCTCGCGAATCATCCTTGGAAGGAATCGGTGTTCTTTAGCGAGGATCTGCGGTCTATCAAATCTGATGTAGTGACGGGGGCGATCCTGTACGTGTTCACAGACTGCAGACTTCCCGGAGCGTCGATTCTTCACATCAGCTATATGTTCTTTAACGCGGGTTTTTATTGATCTTTTAGTTTGTCCTATGTAGGAGAGACCACATTCACAATCAAGCTTGTACACTCCTGCATCTTGCAGAGGGACATTACACTTGACCGATGGTAAAAACTGACCAATCTTCTTCAGCGGCTTGAAGTATGTTTTGATGGAAGCGCGCTTCAAGATGTAGCCAATCTTGTCAGTGACTCCTCTAACATATGGCAGTACAGCAGGTACACGCTCGACTGTGGCCGGCTTCACTCGTTCACTGTGACGTAGGCGCGGGACTCGAAGCTTGTTGTCATGCAAAACTTGCTTGACATGGTGGAGCTCTGCAGCCAGGTGTTTACTGTCACAGATCCCTCGTGCTCTCTGAAACAAAGATTTACCCACGGTAGCTAACTGTGAAGGATGGTGGTGAGAATCACCGTTTAAATATCTATCTGTATGGGTCTTTTTTCTATACACAGTATGGCTCAAGGTGTTATCAGGATTCCGAATTACTAACACATCTAGAAAAACTAAGGAATTGTTTGCCTCTAACTCCATTGTGAACTGAATTTTAGAATTTATAGAGTTAAGATGGTCTAAAAATGCAGTTACTTTATCTAAAGGTAGAATTGTGAAAGTGTCGTCTACGTACCGCTTGTAGAACCTTGGATTTATGGGAGAACTAAGCAGGGCTTTCTCCTCAAAGTCTTCCATGAATATGTCGGCGACAATGGGAGATACAGGTGAGCCCATCGCCACACCATCTACTTGCTTGTAGAACTCCTCCTTCCACAATAGGTAGCCAGATGTAAGGCAGTGTCTGAGTAATACTGCATATTCTACGGGCATGTTGTTTTCTTCCAGCCTTCTAGTTACAATTGAGATGCAGTCTTCAACAGGTAAGCATGTAAACAATGACTGCACATCAAAACTGACCATAGTTTCATTGTCTGCCAGATGTAGGTCTTTAATCTCGCTGACAAAATGGTAGGAATCCTTTATGTGTGCTCTTGTATGTCCCCTGAGTGGTGAGAGTATTTTCGCTAAGTGTTGAGCCAATCTGTAAGTTGGTGAATCGATTTGGCTCACTATGGGACGTAATGGAGCATTGGGCTTGTGTATTTTTGGTAACCCATAAAATTTTGTTGATTTGGCGCACGTAGGTATTATCCATTTTAAAATAATTTAAATTCCAAAATTTTCTAAGAGTTAAATTATTACTATCAATGCTTACCTGTTGAAGACTGCATCTCAATTGTAACTAGAAGGCTGGAAGAAAACAACATGCCCGTAGAATATGCAGTATTACTCAGACACTGCCTTACATCTGGCTACCTATTGTGGAAGGAGGAGTTCTACAAGCAAGTAGATGGTGTGGCGATGGGCTCACCTGTATCTCCCATTGTCGCCGACATATTCATGGAAGACTTTGAGGAGAAAGCCCTGCTTAGTTCTCCCATAAATCCAAGGTTCTACAAGCGGTACGTAGACGACACTTTCACAATTCTACCTTTAGATAAAGTAACTGCATTTTTAGACCATCTTAACTCTATAAATTCTAAAATTCAGTTCACAATGGAGTTAGAGGCAAACAATTCCTTAGTTTTTCTAGATGTGTTAGTAATTCGAAATCCTGATAACACCTTGAGCCATACTGTGTATAGAAAAAAGACCCATACAGATAGATATTTAAACGGTGATTCTCACCACCATCCTTCACAGTTAGCTACCGTGGGTAAATCTTTGTTTCAGAGAGCACGAGGGATCTGTGACAGTAAACACCTGGCTGCAGAGCTCCACCATGTCAAGCAAGTTTTGCATGACAACAAGCTTCGAGTCCCGCGCCTACGTCACAGTGAACGAGTGAAGCCGGCCACAGTCGAGCGTGTACCTGCTGTACTGCCATATGTTAGAGGAGTTACTGACAAGATTGGCTACATCTTGAAGCGCGCTTCCATCAAAACATACTTCAAGCCGCTGAAGAAGATTGGTCAGTTCTTACCATCGGTCAAGTGTAATGTCCCTCTGCAAGATGCAGGAGTGTACAAGCTTGATTGTGAATGTGGTCTCTCCTACATAGGACAAACTAAAAGATCAATAAAAACCCGCGTTAAAGAACATATAGCTGATGTGAAGAATCGACGCTCCGGGAAGTCTGCAGTCTGTGAACACGTACAGGATCGCCCCCGTCACTACATCAGATTTGATAGACCGCAGATCCTCGCTAAAGAACACCGATTCCTTCCAAGGATGATTCGCGAGGCTATTGAAATCAAAAAACATCCTAATTTCAATAGAGAAGATGGCTGGGTGCTACCATCTGCTTGGGATCCTATAATAAATAAAATTAAATCCCAACCCAAGCATACAACTGTAAGACTTCAAGATACCATAAGTTCATACTGCATAGATCGGAACAAAAGTTAAATTTTAATCTATGGTAACCGCGGTTAACTATGACATATGGACGTTGAACATCTCAGTCCTGCCCGTGACCATGAGTGATGTAAAGCGTTCGAAACGTCGGGTATTTAAAAAGTTAAAATATACGCGATAAATTCCGTAAAAACTAGTATTATTTCAATGCAGATGCATTGTCACGTATGAAGTCTAAGATGGAATGAAAGAAATAAATTTCACGTCAACTTCAAAAATTTTCTGAGAGACCAATCTGATAAATATCAAACAATTGTACATTTATAACACCTGTATCTTTATTCGCAAATCCATGAACAAGAAGGTCCGCACGGATCTGCAATTCACCAAGCGAAAAAAAGTTGGGTGCATCTGCACTCGACACTCAAGCTTCATCGTTTTTCCTAAGACTCGAACAAAGTACGGCCAGACCACAATTACATGCGAAAGTGCGCGCCTTTTTAATAAGGTACCTACCCTCGGAAATAAAAAAATGTAGGCTCCGTCAATGTATTCAAAAAGCAACTAGCAAATCATATAATCACAAACATATCTATCTGAGTGCGTTGGATTGGTTTGTTCCTGGTCTTAGAATTGTGGTGCCAAGGTGATAATGAATACCAGAATTTAACTTTTCTTTTATTTGTATAGATTTTTCCCGTCGATAGCTGTTTTTGATGTTGTTTTTTTTTTCAACAACATGGGTACGACAACGAATTTTGTTATTTATATTTACTTTTATTTATGTTCTCATGTAAGTGGCCTATAAAATGTATTTATGAGAATAAATGTCTCTAAACCTACACCTAACTTTTGTAAGACATTTGTACGACTTATTGATCAATAAACTTTAAAAAAACTCCCGCTGGGTTGTTGCTGGTTCCTCCTAGGACCGTTTTTTTCCAAACCTCTGGTGAAGTCGGTGTTTTTTAAAATATTACGTTTTTTCTTTAATATTCTCACATTGTCATCCGATTTTGAGCGTGCGTTCAAAATATCGAGTATCCAGCTAATGGGGAAGTTAGTTTAAAATCAATTACTAAATTCTACCTGAACAGACATATATATACACGAAAGCGACAACACGTGGTAAAAGATGACTTTCACGAAAAGGTTGAATTTTTATTGCTATTAATATTTTCAGGGGGTTCTTAATATCAGTATATAGTGAAACTAGTTTCAAACATTCATTCATCATTCAATACAGCCCACCAGAACTCCACTGCTGGCCTCAAGTCCCACATGCCTCATAGTGGGACTATGTGCCACAGTTGCCACGGTCGGCAGCTGGGTGGGCAGCCGCGTTTCTCTCTGAAGAATTCTGACGTCGGCGTTTTAATATTTCTATACGCTATGGTTTAGCATACATATAGAAATATATTATTATTTTTAGTTTTTTGAAGTTGGTTTTTACCTTTTATCAATCTAAATGTCGCCTAAATAGTTACATTAAAATTTTCATCAGATATTTTTCCACCACTTAAAAGTGATTTTTTTTTTTCAAATTTATATGAGACCACTCTTGAGACTTAAGCTAATTAATGAAAAAAGAATCTTCACAACCGGGTCTCAATCGGCGACGATAGTGCGCAACGAAAAACAAATATAACAACATGCCAGCAAACTAGCCGGCAGCACCGACACGTGTACAATATTAATGAATACCCGCACGCCATGAAGTCGGGGCTCGAGATTGAAAGCGAGTGTTTACATTTATCAGGTACCCCAGATTGGAAAAAAAATTACTTTTTTTATAAATTTAACACTCCTTAAGACTTGCTCATTATAAATTTAACTTTCCCTGCATTTATTTAACCTAAACGAATGTCTTATCGTGGTGCATAATATATTCCGTGGAATCACAGATTTCACTCGACTGTATTTCGCACGAAACACACGGCAAGTATAGCCTTTAGAGAAAAGCGCTTTGGCAGGTCGCTGTTCCAGAGCGTTCTATCATTTGCATAAATCGGAAAGTTACTTTCAGTTGCTTAACGAGCGCGCGGCTCACAACGAACTGTTAATTCTCACGTCTCTCTTTGTTTGTACAATTTATGAAACTTAACGACAGATTTAACAGCTGTAGTGTTGCTGCGTTTCAGTTGTGAGACGGGAACCGGAACCTTTTGAACTGCCGCGAGTCATTCCAACTTAGTTAGAAGGGTTAACAACGCTTCTTAATTTTGTTTAAACCTCATCTGCAGCAACAAATCATACAAATGTAATCCACCGAGTTCAAAAATATAGATAAAATGATTATTTTAACATCGAGGTCAAACAGTTTAAACATGTATCTTACAAACACTATAACACTTACTAAGATACTATACCTGGTAGAGGTAAGGTACTACACGAATGGGTCGGCTCGACCGGGGAAGGACCACATTCTCACAAAATACCACCTTATAAATAGAAGCTTTATGCTACTGTGTTTCGTATGGTGAGTGTAAAGAACCGGACACCCTTTTTACTGGAAACAAGGCATTCCATTTTAGTCCTCACGAGTGATAACGCATCTGCACTTTGATTCATAATCGAGGATAGATGTGTTTTTGTTTGTCACCCTATCCTATAAAAAAACAGAGGTGTAAACATTTCTATTTCTGTTTTTAATTCACTGTTGCCAAAAAATTAACAAGTTTCTTGTACAAAAGTGTGGAAAATAAAATGTACGAAAAAAGTAGTTGAATGTTACCAACAATACACACCCCACCCCCTGTTCCCCGCACCTCACGGTGCGTGCAAAACAGCACTTCAAAGTTGCCATTAACAATTCTATGGGCGCTGGCGGAGCGGCGATGGAATCGGGATGAGCGCGTACAATGAATTATTAAACGAGCGAACGAACCTACCCAGCCCCTAAGCTGCAACGCCCTTTGTAAGACGTTTATTATGTATATATACGTAACTAATAAGGAACTTTGATAAATAATAACTACGCATTTCATCGCAATGTTCGTTTAAACACAGTACTCTGTAAAAGCAATTTTGTTCTTAGTTCTAAATTGGTGCTTTTGCCAGTCTTCCCCTTACTTATGCATAGCTACTCTACTAGGGGAGTTTAGTTGAGCAGTTTAGTGGCAGCTTAAGAGCTAGTGGCCGGGCAATCGTCAGTGTCAAAGAGGTGCTACAAACGTCACTTATTTTAAGTAATTTTTTTAAAGATAAGTGTGAATAACGAGTAAGTTACATATGGCCGTGGTAGGGAAAGGGGAGATCTCCCGCCGGGCAAGGTGTTCTGCCCGGGGAGTGCCCAACACTCTGTTTGATAGTTTGAAGATGTTCTATATTTAGGCTTCGGTGTGTTTCGCTTGCGGCGCGATGACAGCGTCGCCACATCACCCCCCTGCTCAGATCGGAGGCCGATAGTGCAGTCCGATTGCCGGTGTGTCCTTTAATGCCGGTGGGGAATGCATGCTGTGTGCGTAAGGGCAAGTGACACCGGTGCGAATGATATGCCGATGTGTAATGCATGCCGTACTACTTACTGGCAAGTGATGCCGGTGAGAACGATGTGCCGGAGCAAGTGCCAGAAGTCTGCCTTATAAATCTGCGGTGAGTCGAGACGAAGACAAGTTGGACTGGCTTGAAGGAACTGAAGACTGCAGAAGACGATTCTCAGTAGTGAATGGTAGGAGTTCTTGAGGATAATACCGAAGGCTTGAAGTTGTAGCTTCCGAAGGTTGTTGGTTGCGTGTTCAGATCACGTCGGGGTCAGCACTGTGGCCGTGGAAGGAAAAGGGGAGATCTCCCGCCGGGCAAAGTGTTCTGCCCGGGGAGCGGCTCACACTCCGTGTGATAGTTCGAAGATGTCCTATATATGCTGTTTATGATTCGGAATGTTGATACCGTGATTTAAGCTTCGGTGTGTTTCGCTTGCGGCGCTATGACAGCGCCGCCACAGACATAACATAGACGTCTACATCTATCCTAGACGAAGATTCAAAATTCAGATACGTTATCACCCCTAAGAACTACGACGGAATAACTCGTTCCCTTTAAAAAGGGTACTGGTACTCTACACTCTACACTCAATATACCAAACCAAAAACCAAAAAAAGGTCAACAGCTGCTGCTGCTATTTTACGCTCGTATTCTGTGAAAGCGTGGTCGTTAACCGGTCGAGCCGACCCATTCGTGCTATAAATATATTACTATATTGCTATGCTGCAGCTACAGCATAGCTCTACCACGTAATTATTATGTTCCTCAGATTTTGCGTAGTTTGTAGCACCCATGGCTACTAGTGCACTGAGTTGTGAGTTAAATCCTCATATCATAGCATAGTTAACCCCGGCTACAAACAGAATTTGGCACGTGCTAACGAGATAATATTCTAGAGAACCTCAACCTTGCTAGAATAAATGTACTCAAACATTGCTGTGGAAGACAACCGTAGATTCTTCGTAAACAGTAATTGTTTCAAGAATTTCTGTAATTTTTTTTTCCAAAAAAACTTATTACGGCGCTTTGACAGATTTTGTAAAATGTAACCATTAGGATATGGTGGGTTTGACGGTTTAATAACTCGGTTTGTAGGAAGATTATCGTTTAATTTAAAAATATTTTATATAACTATGGGATTTTTATATAACTATGGGATAAATCGCTCGCGTCCGTAGGCTTCGACCAACTAATCCTAGGCCCACCTTACACGTGTCCCCCGGGTGGTGCTAAACGAGCACCAACAAAGCTGAGAAAAATAGACTCGGCTCCTCGGCGCATGGTAGTGGCGTAAAATCTAGCCCCCCCCCCTAGTTCACAACATGAAGACACACCAAAGACCCCTAGGATACACCAAAATAAAATAAATGGCCCTGAGTTCCCGCGCCCCTTTAATGGGGCAGGAGTGCGAAGTCTCCGGGAGTAAAACCGGCAACGATGTTCGCCATCCGTCACGTTCTGTCTCCCGGAGGGGCGAAAAGTGGATTGCGGAAGCCCGTCTGGTTACACTGAATGTATGTGGAGCGATGAATGATAAGATGGATAAAGTAGGCGAAATGATAAATGACAGAGGAATAGATGTGTTATGTGTAAATGAGACGACATGAAAGGGAAAGGATGTCACCGCACATGGCATATATTCCCCGCGTATTGGTCTGGTGTAGACGCGACCGAGCGGGCTGCCAGGGAGTCAGTTTCATCCTTTCATAAAGAATGGGTCAATGTTTAAAAGAGTATGAATGTGTAAGCTCGAGGCTGCTATGGATACGAATGAAAGTGGGCTTAAAGAAGCTGTTTGTGCTAGGGGTATACGCCCCAGACATGTCTAAGCCCATTTATATACGAGAGCAATTTTGGGACATGGTAAGGATGGTGTTGATAAAATGTAAGGAAAACGAAAATATTATTATGTTAGAAGACTTTAATAAAAGGGTTGTGGTGAAGAGGTCTAGTAATAAAATTATATTGGGAACGCTTGGTGATGAAAGTATAAATGAGAATGGTAAAGACCTCCCCACCGTATGTGTGGAAAAGAATATTTTTGTGACGAACACTTTTTTTCGTCATAAGAAGATTCACATGTATACATGGGAAAGATGTGATGATAGATTTCGTAATTGTGGATGAAAGAATGAGGAGCGTATTAGTAGATACAAGGGTTTACCGGGGGTCCAACGTAGGGACGGATATTACTTGGTGCTATGTCGGATTAATGGTCTGTTCAAGTG
This sequence comes from Parnassius apollo, assembly GCA_907164705.1. Lineage (NCBI taxonomy): Eukaryota > Metazoa > Arthropoda > Insecta > Lepidoptera > Papilionidae > Parnassius > Parnassius apollo. The sequence continues at coordinate 7,195,513 of CAJQZP010001153.1, read as the reverse complement.
TTGGCGACATCGGACATCTGTATCTACCACTGCGTTACAGCGTATAAAAATAGAGAAGTTGCAAGATGGAGATGTGAAAGAGAAGTATAAATGTAGACTGAGGGTAAATATTAGGTGTGTATGAGTTGTGTATGAATGATTTAGACTTGAATACTGTGTGGGATAACTTAAGAAAGGTTTCGTGGATACAGCCACCGAAGTATGTGGTATAAGTAAGAGAACAAATAAAAGGAAAAATAATACGTTTTGGTGGGATGCTGAGGTACGGGTGGAAGTTGAAGCAAAGAAGAGAGCATGGTTAGATTTACTACCAACCAAAGCTGGTAATTCTGGCTGTATGAACGATGAGATTGAAAGAAAAAAAGGCAGAATTTAGACGTCTAAATAAGAGATTAAAAGAAGTAGTTGAAAGTAAAAAGTAAAAAAGAACGGATAAGAATGATAGAAGAATATCAGATAACTTCCAGTCAAATATTAAAATGTTCTGGAAAGTCGTAAGAACTTTCAAGAGAAATTCAAAACAGCCTTTAATTTATTTATTTTATTTATTTAAAAAAAAAGGTCTACCTACAATTGTTACAATTTAACATACTAAATCTAAATGTATGATAAAGTCTTATACTAATTGCACAATTACTTACAGGTAAACACCGCTAAACCATAATTAAAGTGTTAATTTACATATTATGTTAAGAAAAAAAAATTAATTAAAACATTTTAAAACAGAACAACAAAACAACCAGTGATTTAGACATTATGTGTAGTAAACATACAAAATAAAAATAACTTAATTTGAAATTGTGTCTAACAAGTACTTGCGAAACTTGTACGAGGAAACAAAATTTATATCTGTCCGGCTACTGATCCCATTATAAAGTTTACTTAACCTAGCTACAGGAGAGTTGTTACCAAGCACAGTCCTACGAAATGGTGGGGCAAGTGGAAGAATGGGAGCTCGCGGAAGTGTCCTGGGCACCCTAAATTTAATGTAACTTAGAAGTTGGGGACAGTCTATTTGACTTCTTAAAATTTTGAAAATAAAAGTTAGGTCGATAATAGCTCTGCGTTTTTCAAGAGAGTCCATGTTAAAATGTTTTAGCCTGTGGGAGTAAGAGTAAGAGAAGCCCCTTCGTCCCATTCCAGAAGAGTACGCCAGGTGCCAAAGAAATCTCTTCTGTATCCTTTCTAGCCGCAGATAATGGGTAGCATAGTGCGGTCTCCATACTACGCTACAATACTCAAGAGTGCTACGAATAAAGGCATTATATAATATTTTTTTTGTTTGATAACTGCGAAAAATTTTACCGTTTCTAATAATAAATCCTAACATTTTCGATGCTTTCTTGACAATATGATCATAATGTGGAATAAATGTCAATTTGCGGTCAAACACTACCCCTAAGTCTAAAACAGTATCTACTTCACTTAAAGTAGAATCATCTATTATATAATGCGAGCTTATAAAGTTACGGTTTCGACAAAATTTAATATGAAAACATTTATTTACATTTAGGTTCATTGAGTTATTTTTACACCAGTGTGACAGCCTATTTAAATCAGATTGCAATAGTACTACATCGGAATCATCAACAATTTTACGAGAAATCTTTAAATCGTCTGCATAAAGATAAGGTTTAGAGTAAATAAAACTATCAGTTATATCGTTAATAAAGATGTTAAAAAGTATGGGCCCAAGATGTGATCCTTGCGGCACACCAGATGTTATATCGTAAGTATCAGAGTTAAACCCATCCAAGACTACGTAGAAGGAACGGTTACTTAAGTAGGACTTAAACCAATCCCAAATCTTTCCTGTGAATCCATAGGAGCTTAATTTTCTTAGCAAAATTGAATGTGAAACTTTGTCGAATGCCTTGCTAAAATCGGTATAGATAACATCAACTTGATTTCTATTGTCAATGGCATCTACAAGATCTTCGACAAAAGTTACAAGATTAGTTAAAGTTGATCTATTTTTCACGAAACCGTGCTGAGAGTCAGTCATAAATTGTCGGAAATAGGTTTGAATATGAGGACAAACGATTGATTCAAGAAGCTTGGCTAATGTAGAAAGTATCGAGATTGGCCGATAATTCGAAACAATACCAATATCACCTGATTTAAAGACTGGTACTACCTTTGCAAGCTTCCACAGATCTGGAAACACTCCAGTAATAAATGACTCATTTATAATTTTACACAAAGGAAAAGCTAAACTATCAGTACAATTTTTAAGAAATATTGGCGCTAATCCATCGGCACCAGTACCTTTGGTAATATCTAAAGTTTTGAGTTTATTAACAATAACATTGAGATCGACGGTAAGACTGGAAAAACATGAACTCCCATTATCAATGATTCTAAGACTTTCAACTTCAGAATGGGGTCCTTCTTTTGGATTATCACCATAGACCCTTGAATAAGTTGCAGCAAACAATTCACAAATGCTTTGGCCATTGTTTGCTATAGTGATACCATCTGTGACAGACCTGGGATAGGCACTAGACCCTCCACGTTTGCTTTTGATAAATGACCAAAAGTATTTTGAATTTTGCCTAATCGTTTTCTCTATGTTAACAATATAATTATTATAACACTCTTTAGCTAACTTAGCGCATCTTTGACTTAAAATTTGTAGTTCAATTTCGTCTAAAGGGTTACTATATTTTTTATACTTAAGCCGAAGTTTATTTTTTTCCTTTAGTCTTGCAATCAGCACTTTATTAAACCATGGGGGGTGACGTTTAAGGCAATTAACATTTTTAATTGGAACAAATTTTTTAATGACTTCATTTATAGTATCATAGAATATTTCTAACATCCTATTCACGTCATTGCATAGGGAGAAGATTGAGTCCCAATCCAAACTAAAAAGATACTTATTTATTGCCTCATAATCAGCCTTATAAAAATTTAACTTAAGAACACTCATATTAGGCGTTAGTTTTTCTGTTTCATCAGATGCGATATAAGTGCATATAGGTGGATGTTGTGGATCGATGTTGGATAAAACATCATAAGCAGAAGACACAGTACAGTTATCAATATCTGTAAGAACTAGATCCAATATTTTATATCTAGCGTTAATTATACAGTTAATTTGTTTTAGATTATTAACAAAAGTAAAATCTATTAATGTTTGACAAAGACTGGTGGTGCAGTAGCTTGAATTGTGATTAACCTGCGTCCAATCTATATTACTCATATTAAAGTCGCCAATAATACATAGATGTCCGTCAAAATTCTCAAGAACCGCATTACAGTTGTTAACAAAATGTTCTAACATGCTACGTTGAATTGGTGTTGGGAGGTAAACGGCGCAAAGTGCGATCTTTTTAACTACTGAAAAAGGCAGATTTATCACAATCCAAAGATCTTCACATGCACTATTCCATTCATTTATACAGTCAGAAGATAAGCTTTTTTTGACCGCAACCAGAACCCCACCTCCATCCTTGCCACCATGAAATCCTGACGTTTCTCTATCCCTTCTGAATACTGTGTAACGGTTATCAAATAGTTCGGAGCTCAATACGCTGCTGTTTAACCACGTCTCTGTTAAGACTATTACATCATAGTCACTAGTTGCTAACTTACGATTAAATGTTTGTGTTTTGGTCCTAAGACCTCTAACATTCTGGTAATAAATTACAAGCGAATTAATATAAGCAGATGACATTATATTTTAACTTTATATTAACTAATAGAAACAATTAGCGAATTACTCTAGTTTTGATAATGAATCAAAATTTTTAATTTGAATAAAGCCTGAATTTTCACTTTTTCTTAGAAATATACGTCCACCTCTCACCCAAACAAATTTAAACCCTTTTTCCTTTGCAGTCTTCCTCGCCGCCGAATGCAATTCCTTATTTGCAGCTGACAAGTGCTCTGTTACGTATACCGGAGTCTTAGGACCATTAAAACCAAGGTGACTAGAGTTCAACTTGTTATCCGGGTTAGCTTTATTAAATTTGATTGTGGCTGCTAAGAAGCTATCTCGTACTCTAGTGTTATTAAATTCAACTATCACCGAACGAGGACGATCATTATTCGGGTTGAGTTTGGCAATTCTTGTTATTCGATTTATCTGTTCAGTTTTGATGTCACACTTTACTATACTGCAAATGTTGTTGAACACCGTGAAAAGATTTTCTGACTTCTTCTCTGGCAAGCATTGAATTTCGACGTTGCTGCTGCGGGCGTTCTGCTCAAGGTTGTTCATGCGTGTCTCAAGATATTTTATAGTACTCTGCAATTTGGCATTTGTTTCAATCAGACTCTTAGTATCTAATTAATGAATGCTATACGAGGCGAAAATGAATGTATTCCGAGTGACGACGTTTCATGTAAGAAAGAATGAATGAGAAAAGAGTGACAAAGCAAATTTAAACGACAGATATCAACGGCAGAGTCGGGAAGGGACGCTCTAGACGAAATTATATAGACCAAATGGGCGATATTTTGAAAGTCGGCCACATTAGAAGTACCCTTAACCGACGAGCGTATATGCGTAGAAATATGGATGTAAAGGAGGCGAGGGAGGTATGTCCGGATCGTGCCAAATGGAAGTCTGTAGTCTCTGCCTACCCCTCTGGGTGACAGGCGTGAGTGTTTATGTATTTTTAATTAAAAGTGTGGTGCTGCGGTGCCCTTTCGGGTGTCAAGAACTAAAAACAAAAAATAAAAACGCGATATAACTCGCAAAATAAGTTTTTTTTTATATTGGAAGATAATTGCGCATTAAATTTACTTACTTATACATAAAGGAATTTTATATCACCAAAGAAAACCGATCAAATAGTCGGAGTGATTTGTTTGGTATACTGAGCTCAGAACTTTTCATACTTAAAGTCATCAAACTTCGTGGGTAGTACACAAAATGTCTTTACGTTTACTATGTAAAAGCATTGTACTGTTAAACCATTGTTTTTTTTAGATATAAATATTTTGAACTATTATTAAAGTACTCAACTAATATATCTATTATTATAGTATTCTTTATTTTTATGCAGGAAACCGAAGCGTGCAAGGAACACAAAGCGCTGTCAGGCTCAAACCTACGCGGCGGTGTTCGACAGAAAAGTACGCTTTGGTGGCCTTCTGCGTCCTTCTGCGCTCAAAGCTCTGCGGGAGGACGCAGCGTAATCTTTCGGCGCTGGACGTTTGGCGCTCGGTGCTCGACCTTCGGTATTCGGCGCTCGGCGCTCGGAGGCGCTCGGCGCGAGGCATGTGAGGCGACGGCGGCATGCCGGGCGGCCGTCGGGGGCTCGTGGCCCCGCAGAACACCTTCCTCGAGAACATCATCCGCCGCTCCTCATCGCAGCGTTAGTATACTTACACGTTTTTATTTATCTATTAGGATTACCAACGATTGATAAATTATTACATCTTTAAATTAAACAAAACTGTCAGAAGTGAAAACTTTTTAGCTTCACCACAAAATAAATAATTGGCTTCACAAACATACATCGTACGTAAGGGTAATATGGTTGTTTGAATAGATGGCTTTGTGAGATGATAGCTCTTCATCGGTCAATAAAATGATAAAGGCTCAAAAGGGCTTTATTGATGCCATTTTGAGAGTCCACTGTCAAGTAATATTTTCTAGTAAGTTTTCTGCGTCAGCGTAGCTGAGTGATTTTAACCATTGTGTGAGAGTTTTTTTGTAGTCATAAAAGTTTAAGTGGTATATTTTTATTGATTTATTAATTTATAAACATCAACATACCAGCCCACATAGAATTTAGAGTTCTTTTAGAAGCGTATAATAGTGTTAAAAGGAGGTTGTATCCTTATAAGGGTGGTTTATTAGTTATTATACAGCTCAAGCTGTATTATGTCTGTATTATGGGACCTAAGTAAGCTTAGAGTTCTCAATCAAACCTTAACTAATCTTAAAGTATTTTGTAACACTTCAATCTGTTTTTTATAAGATAGAGTGACAAACGAGCACACAGTCCACCTGATGGTAAGTGGTTGCTGTGACCCATAGACATCTACATCTATCCTCAATAAATAATCAATATGCAAATGCGTTGTCACCCGTGAGGACTAAGATGGAATGCCTCTTGTTCAGTAAATTCTTTTTCAGGTCTCCGGTTCTTTACACTCACCTTAGGAAACATAGCAGTGTTATGCTGCTAATTTACGCTACGATTTTAACACTAAAGCTGTATAAAAGCCGTTTTTTTGTATATTGTTCCTTTCTTATATAGCTTTAAGTTATTATATATATATATAATATCACTAAAACCTTATTTCTGAACAACGGTGTATGCAAAGCCCCTTCTAAAACTTATTTTAGTGCATTATTGTACACTTTTAATTTTGTTTATAAGAGAGGGCGCTAACGAGTATGCGGCTCACCTGAATACAGTAGTTTTATGACTTCCGCCTATGAGAGTCACACAAAACTAAAAAAAATAACAGCCACAGTACAGCTTAAATCTGTGTAAGTGACAGAAAATCGCCATTTTGCATGCGTTGCGTGTTTATATTGTGCTAGTGAACAAAATTAAATTGTTATCAATAGGTAAAAAAAAAAGAAAAAGATTTGGTTTAGTTAGAAGATCATATTAAACCCAAATAAAATTTATCCAAGACTGTTCATAACACAAGGTTTTTCATCTTAAGGGTTTCATATGAACTATATTACGTACACTGCTGTGTTTCGTATGGCCCCGAGTTCCCGGCGCCCTTTTGGGGCATGGGTGCGAAGAATCTCTGGGAAGAAAACCGGCGACGAGGTTCGCCACCCAATACGTTCTGTCTTCTGGAATAGAAATGCGGTCGCTAAGGAGTATGTTAGGGCTGAATCTAAGTGACAGGGTTAGAAACTGTGTGATAAAAGAAGAGTGTGGTTTGCAAGATGGTGCGGTGACTAAGATTAAGAAAGGAATGCTTCGGTGGTTTGGTCATGTAGAAAAAATGAATGAGGAAAGACTGACAAAGCAAATATGTGTTGCAGAAGTGAATGGAAAAGTCGTAAAGGGACGTCTTAGGTGAAAGTATGTCGACCAAATTGGCGACATATTAAAAATGGGCCAAAATAATAGTACCCTTAAGCGACGAGCATGTATGCGTAGGTATACGGATGTGAAGGAGGCGAGAGAGGTATGTCACGATCGTGCTAAATGGAAGTCTGTAGTCTCTGCCTACCCCTCTGGGTGACAGGCGTGAGTGTTTATGTTATGTTATAACTCTAATTCTAACCAGGACATTACGTCCGTATCTATAAACGCCGTCGATACGAGGGATTTGAAGGAAGCTGTGAAACGTCTCAAACCGCGTTCATCCAGTGGACCTGATGACATTCCTAGTTTCTTGGCTAAAGATTGTACATAGGCTGCACTAAAAGTATCGGGAATGGAATATTTCCACTGTTCCTGTCATATTAAAATCTTTTTAACTGAATACTCCTTGGTTTTAAAAATCAAATACCATTTATTTATTTAAAAAAAGATTCTCGGTCTTGTCACAAGATTTTGTCAAACTTGTTTAGTCGTTGAGAAAATGGAATTGACTCGAGAAAATTCAAGATTGATGATTTATTATGACTTTCAAAGTGGTTTAACACAAAAACAGTATGTTGACCGGATGATTTCTGCATTTGGTGATGAAGCCCCAGTTCAGGCATCCAAAACCACAATTTATCGCTGGTTTCCTGAATTTCAACGTGGACGTGTCAAGCTCAGTGATGATCCCCGTCAAGGTCGTTCAAAAACTGCAGTCACCCAAGAAAACGTTGATGCTATGCGTAAGCTGATTAAGGAAGATCGACATGTGACATACCGCGAAATCCAAGCAACTTTAGACATTGGCATGAGTCAAATACAAATAAGCTTGCATGAACAATTAGGTGTAAAAAAGTTGTTTTCCCGATGGATGCCGCATTCGCTCTGTGAAGAGCAAAAAGCGGCTCGCGTTACTTGGTGCGTCAGAACTCTCGAAATATTCCACGCAGGATCCTCAAATGCTGTATACAACATCGTATCAGGTGACGAATCCTGGATATACGCGTACGAACCCGAAACAAAAACCAGTCACGAGCTTGAGTGTTCAAAAATGAGTTAAAGCCAACAAAAATTGATCGTTCACGGAGTGTTGCAAAAAAAAATGGTGGCCACGTTTGTCTCCAAAACCGGCCATGTTACGACTATTCCTCTTGAGAGACAAAGAACGGCTAATGCAGAATGGTATGCTAGCATTTGTTTGCCACAGGTCGTTTCTGAACTCCGTAAAGAGAACTGCAACCGCCGCATCATCCTCCATCACGATAATGCGAGTTCTCACACCGCACACAGAACAAACGAGTTTTTAGAGCAAGAAAACATAGAATTATTAGACCATCCGCCGTACAGCCCCGACCTAAGCCTTAATGATTTCTATACTTTCCTAAAATAAAGAATAAATTGCGTGGACAGAGATTTTCATCACCTGAAGAAGCTGTGGACGCCTACAAAACGGCCATTTTGGAGACCTCAACTTCCGAATGGAATGATTGCTTTAATGATTGGTTCCATCGTATGGAAAAATGTGTCAAATTTCGCGGAGAATACTTCGAAAAGCAATAAATACATTTTTAAATAGTAATGTGTCATTTCCTTGATTCCCGAAATTTTCAGTGCCGCCCTCGTATAGCTGTACTGGAGGGGCCTCTCTTGCATTTTTTTTAACCTTTCACTAGCTAATGCTAGGTACCCTCAAATTTGGAAACGTTCCAGGGTTATTCCAGTGCCGAAAGTTGATGGGAGTATGAACGTATCAGAATTTAGGCCAATTGCTGTCTTATCAGTTGTTGCCAAAATATTTGAGTCTATTCTCAGCAAACATATTAATAATCAGGTTGGTCATTTGTTACACAATAGCCAACACGGTTTCCGTAAGGCTCGTTCTACTACTACGAACTTAATTGCACATGTAGACTATATATATAAGGAGATGGACAGTTACAAACAAGTGCGCGGCATACTTCGATTTCAGGAAGGCCTTCGACCTCTTCGAATTGTTAGAAAACTTGGCATTTATTGGCTTCACCTCCAAACTCATTCGGTTTTTCGCATGCTTTCTGAATAATCGATGTCAGTATGTGCGAGTGAACGGGTATAATTCCAGCGATTACTTCACGAGATCATGTGTTAGTCAGGGCAGTACGTTGGGTCCAACCCTCTTCCTGCTCTTTATTAATGATCTGCCTAACACCGTTTCTTTTTCTGAATGTCTCCTCTTTGCTGATGACTTAAAACTCAGTCTGGGTATTGAATCTGAATCAGATACCATAAATTTACAAAGAGACATTGATGCGGTGTTGACTTGGAGCCAAGAAAATATATTACCATTAAATAATAATAAATGCAAAGTAATTACTTTCACTCGAAAACCTAGACCAATTGTAAATGTATATAGCTTACTTGACGCTCCTCTGGAAAGAGTAAATAATATTCGAGACTTAGGGCTGTTATTAGATTCCAAATTGGACTTTCATCTTCACATGACAAGTATCTGTAAGAACGCACATAGAATGTTAGGTTTTGTTATTAGGACTGGAACACAATTTGACAATGAAGTAGTTGCTAAAATAATGTTTAACGCATTTGTTCGTAGCAAGCTGGAATATGGTGCTGTTGTCTGGGACCCGTTTGAGTATGTCCTTGTGGTCGAGAAGATACAGCGTAAGTTTGCCCGTTGGTGCTTTCGGAAGAAATACGGGTACTATCCTCACCTGTACCCTTCTTTATTCGTATCAGGCATGGTTGGTATGGAAACTTTAAAATTTAGGAGGGTTATGTTAATGCTGACACATTATCTCAAGAGTGTACACATCTTAGTTCCCCGTAATATACGACAGGAGTCTGCAGCTAGCACCGCGCCGCCGGCCTCGTTTGTTAGCGTGCCCTGTCGCGCGCACCAGGCGCGGCGAGCACGCGCCTACTATCCGCGCATTACGAATGATTGGTGACATACTTGCTCAGTACGATGATCTTGACTTATTTGCTGATGGATTGAGTACACTTATAAGTAAATTAAGAAATATTGTAATTGACATTTTATAAATTTTTATTCTTGACATTGATTAATATAACTACTATTCTAATGATGATACTATTTTGTTTGACTATTTTGGTCTTTTTTTGTTTAATTAATTTGACTATTTTCGTTTTATTAATTTGATTATTTTCGTTTTATATTTTTTATTATTTTATTTGTTCTGCAATTATTTCAACTTAATTTTTTTATTTTAATTTTAATTTAATGTGATTTATTTGGTAAAATTAATTATAACTTAAAATAGACAATTTTAACTTAATGTATCTAATGTTGCAAGTGTGTTGGATGCTATCATCTGTTAGCTTGTAGGCATGTATCTTATAAATAAATAAAGAGAATCATATGTTATGTTGATAAAACTGCTATTCAGCGTAAGTATTGAAAATATTCTATTATGGAGCTGATTGTTAACCAATGGCTGCACGATATAATCCATAAATACATTGTACAGATACTAAGATTATAACTTATAAATATTTAATAATTATATAATACAAATCTTTAATAATTTATAATTTATAAGACGCTCGGAATACCGTGTAATAGCAAATTATCGACATTTTAAGACCCATAAAAACAAAATTTAAATTTAATTTTGGGAATATTAGACATTAGTATTTTTACAGATAAGCCCAATAAATAGTTTCAGCCTGACCCGACATTTGAATCCACGACCACATGACCAGCAGTCACACGTGCGACTATTAGGCGGTTCAATTGTATTATGAGTGTAAACATATCTTTATAGCTGTAATTCAGAACTCTCGTATCTTAAGAGGCGACAGAGAAACTAATCAGGAGATGGGCAGCAGCATCTTCCTGATAACAAATAAAAATAAGGAACTGCGGTTGGTAACGCGCCTGTTAAGCGTGGCAACTGTGGCAAATATCCCCCTTTGAGGCAATCTATGGGAAAGGCTTGTGTTCAGAAGTAGACTAACGGTTACGGTAATGGCAAGGGTCTCTAAGCGGTACGATTATTTATTGCCTAAAAATCCGTTAGGGTAGGTCATCTCCGTCGCTCCTAGCGGAAAGGAAGTTCTACGTTTTTTTATAAATGCTGAGTCCGCAGTGAAATCTATAATAGCCGACGTACCACAGAGTAGTTGTCTATCGCCGATCCTTTACGCAGGTTATACCAATAAAATTCTGACCCTAGCGGGACACCTACATGAATGAGAGGACGATGTAGAGCTGGCTCTACATACGGACGAAGTGTACAGACTAGCCTTTTTCTTTATAAATTCTCATATATATATCTGTATGTGTATCTGTGTGTGGCTGTCACGACCTTGAAACGTTTTTCGTCTATCACCCTGTTTCGTAAAACTTTTTTTTAAGTTTACTTTTTTGGGCTAAATTAACTGATTTTAAAACTGAACATGGCTGATCGTCGTTTGTTCAACAGCAGACAGCAGCTTCCTGCTGGCCAATGCACAGATCGTGGACTACCCCATCGTGTACTGCAACGAAACCTTCTGCAAGATGAGCGGCTACAACCGCGCCGAGGTCATGCAGAAGTCATGCAGGTGACGCATCTTAATTCCATTAATATGGTTATTTATACTATACTACTATATGTTTATTTATATATACTATAGGCGTCTTGTAACAAATTGTGTCAACTCATCTTGAGTCCAGATCCAAAATATTAAAGACTCGGGTGCATGGCATAATATAAAACTGATACACAATAACCTCCTAAGTATCTTACTTTTTAATGCTACATATTGGAGATTTTGCTCTTCCATTTTCCTCTATTAGCCGTCGTCACATTACTCACTTCTTTCTTATTATGCATATTATTCCTAACATTCATCATTTTTATATCTCCCTATACTCTTATATCCCTCCTAACTATAAATGCCTAAACTGACAAGGAACTGATACTGTGTATCAGACGTTCGGCACCGTTGATTATGACCACTGACACTTTGATTATGACCACTGACACTTTGATTATGACCACTGACACTTTGACTCCCTTTTATGACCACTTTGATTATGAAATCCACCCTACATCGATGAAGGCTGCCGATGATAAATTTGATGATATCTACCAGTATTATAAATTAAAAAAAAATCGAAATAATTTTTATTTATATTTTTTAATATTTGTTTCTTTGTATACATATGCACAATACCATGTTACAATCGGATTTCCATACTTAACTGCCGTTGATTTACGTATCTCAACTAAACACGAACGCACTGCAAGGACGAGTAACAATCGTTATAGGTTTAGAAGGGCTCGTCTCTGCTCATTAAGGCATTAAATAGACTTACACATTACTTAACTTGTCAAGGATTATTGGAAAAAATGTACATTGTCTTTGATATAACCTGGAATCACTGACTTATAATAAGCATGGCATGGGCATTCATATCGTCTCTTGCCGTCGTCTTGATTGAATGAAATCAAATAACTGTGTTGAATTTTGTACAGAGAGATGCATGTAAAAGTTTTTAGCTTTGGAACTGTTGAACGAAGTTGATGAAGAAATGAATAAGAGAATGTCATGATTTTTTGAAACCGATATGTTAAAGAAATGCAAAGCGTTTGAGTCGAGAGATATTACAACTATTCCTCTGTTTGAAACCATAACTGTGGTCACGTGTGAGTTGGATAAATATATAAGAAATAAACCAAGTGCACTGTGCCGACTTGTAAATTATGACATTATGGATGATATGAATTACATTTAATAAATTGACATTCTATAGAATCTATTATCACCTAATTTTGGTAATTTGTTAAAGTTTGCATGCTGTATCTCATGGCTAAATAATACGACAATGCTAAGGTAAAAACATAATACTAACCCTATTTATGGCGAATAAAAAAATTTAAATTTGAATTTGACTTATAAACGAGGCTCTACTGGGCAAATGTTTAAATCTGGTGTGAGCCGTGGCTAGTTTCGTTTGTTGGCTTTTGGTTTTGTTGTTCTTTTTATTAGTGAGAGGGCAAACGAGCATGCGGCCTACTGATGGTAAGTGGCGATGTCAAGTCCATGAACAACTGCAACACCAGGGGACTTGCAGGTGCGTTGCCGGCCTTTGAAAAAAGAGTAGGCACTTTCCTTGAAGGTTCCTAAGTCATCCGGAAAAAATTCTGGTGATAGTTAATTCCATAAGGAAGTTGTGCTAGGAAGAAAACTTCTTTTAAATCGCACAGTTATGCACCGCCAATCATCCAGATGCTATGGATGTGCAATGGTGAAATTGAGCGGCTAGAATTAGTCCGAACTATTTACTCCCCGTAATAGATGCGATAAAATACGCAACTAGATGCAACATCTATATTTTGAATTGTATAAAAGTGTCAATATCAATGATTAAACAATGTACATATTTCTATATTAAATAACTTAATTTTCAACAAGAGTTACACAATTGCACTACTGATGACCGAGTGACGGCGATAAGTCTTTCCGTTATCAAACAGTTAATTAAAATTTCACATAAAGGAAATAAATCGCGTTAGAAGTTGCGTGCCACTGATTTGACACATGTATACACTTGTGAAACCATAATACTCGATTCTATTACGTTAAAGTTAAAAAAGTTAGAGCCGATATACGTCCCACTGCTGGGCACAGGCCTCCCCTCATTTCTGAGAGGGCTTTAGGGCAAGGAAGTGTCCGCCGCGCTGCCCCAATTTGTTACGTATCGGTGAACTTCACATGTATTAGAATTTTTTTCTTATTTCTCAGACATGCAGGTTTCCTCACGCTGTTTTCTTCACCGCCGAGCACGTAGTAAATCAGTATTTAAAATTGCAATTAACAATTTCATTAGTGCTGGCGGGGATTGAACCCGGTTTGCTCGCGTACTGTGAAATTTACAGCGACCACTAACTATCTGAGCTACCATGGTTCTATTACGTGGTGGGCAGTTAATAATCACAGACACTATTAAAAAGTTGCCATCGTAGTGAAATAACAAAATGCAAAGTAAATCATGAAATAAGTCCAAGTAAACGAAATGTGGGAGGAAATGTTGGTACACACACCTCGTGAATGTACCAACATTTATTTAAATGTGAAGTTCTCAAGAACGAACGAGGATCGCCAACCAATAAATGGTGGTATATCCATTCAAAATTACCGACCAAAAATTTTGTTGAAGGGTTTGGGCTTTGATTTCACCAGTTCGATGCCCAGCTAGATAAGCAAATCTTTGAAGGGTATATGCGCTTACTGCAGCTTTACAAGGTCAACCAGCAATGAATTCACAGAGGCTGATCAAGAAGTACGAGAGTGTTTTGTTGCGGCAGGTGCACGTGGATGTACGGCGAGCTGACAGAGAAGGAGGCGGTGGAGCGCGTGGACCGCGCACTGGACCACCACCTCGCCGACCAGTTCGAGATCCTGCTCTACAAGAAAAACCGTTAGTATCATTGATTACTGTTTCTGGGAGTCAAGAACATTGCCGTCGCTATAAATAAAACTAAAGAACTAACATTTGCAATCCGAGAGTTGTCACAAAAAGGTTCAAAGATAGATATGGTGTGTTTGACAGAAACTTTCCTTAAAAAAGGTACAGAAATGCTTTTTAAAATACCTGGTTACAAACTAGTTGCATCGTATTCATGGGACAGTAAACGAGGAGGGGTATGTATAATGTTAAATAACAATTTGAAATATAAAAACGTGACTAATATTAATGATTTGACATGTAAATTTAATTTTGAATGTTGTGGCGTAGAAGTAAATAAGATTACGATTATCTGTTTATATAGAATTATTTTCTTGAAAAGCTAAAACAGTTACTAGCAAGACTTACTAAAAAGCATAAAAAAATTATTCTTTGCGGTGACTGGAACTTGGACATCTTAAAACCAAATAAGAGATAATTCACTCTGAAATATACAGTACGACGTCCCATCATATGGAGAATGATGCATTTAAATATTCAACCACAAATTGCTTTATATGGCTGGTTATGGACAAACATTTTGTAGTAACAAATGACATCCACAACGATCACTCGTGTTCAAGTGACTAAGTTAATAACACCAGGACTCTGGCCGGCCGTAACAGCCGGGAGTGAGGCCCGATACACATCGGATCCACGCTCACCAACAGTACCGCCCATCGCAAGTCTACCGCTGAATACAGCCTCCCCCATAGATGGCCGCTAAATCGAATGACTAAGCAATTCTATGACTTGTCAAAATTTAAAAATATTTTATATTCATGCGAAATTTGGCCAAATTAAGTTCAAGAAATTTTTTTTTGTGAATTTATCTCAAAAGTCTAACCGCTCAATAAACCTTAATCAATGTTTAAGGTGTAACCCTGCATTATATGTTTTATGAACGATTCAGTAAGTAAATGCAGCCGAAGCTTTTGGCACAATGCCACAAGTTGTTTTATATGTGTAAATATTGTATTATTGTTAATTAGACAAGGTGGGGTAGTTTAAGGGAGGCGTTCATCTTAAGTTTCTCAACAAGCGAGGTACCCGAGATCGAGCTACTAAAGTAGCTAAAATCACTGAAATTTTAATTGAATTTTAAGTACTACTACCATGCGCAAAGCGATGAAGGAAGCGTTATGTTAACAGGATATGCGAAGTCTGTCAACTTACGCTGAAGTAGCTTTCACACTTGTCACTACTATTTTCATACCGTATTTAGAAGTGAGGGCTCATTGAATGCATGCTATGGAGTGGAATACTTCCAGGCGGTTATTCAACAATTAAAATTTTATTGCTATTGCTACTTCTTCTACTTTTGAAATTGCAGATGGGTATATAATAATAATAATATTTATCTTATTCGTCGAAAATAGTTTTCTTTTTAAATATAATACTACGCGATCATATCTTGTTTCTAATCTCGTAGTAAAAAGCGAGCTAACAGGGTACTGATGAAAACTTTATTTTTTTGTGTACAACAACTTTTAACAAACAAGTTTTAACATCACAATCATGTTAAAACGGCGGCTGCATGAGACCCGGCCGGAAGGAGGGGCACGGAGGAGTCCTCAGGACTATAACGTTATTGCCTTTCACTGTTACACCTTTCATTTTATTGGCAACGTAACATAAAACCTGTTATAATTAAACATGCACAGGATCCTATACGCGAGCTGGGGACATGTCCAAACGGAATTAAACAGCCGGAATTCCGACCCTCTGATGTTATATTATTAAATAAACGAAATGAATTTATACGTGTTAGAGCCATTCAGTTATGGTTTCAGTTATGGTTGCAGCACAAATGGGTCCACCCGACCGAGGAAATAGCACTCTCTCACAGTACACCAGCGTAAAATAGGTAATGCACTCTAAGCTCTATGTTGCTGTGTTTTGTGTGGTGAGTGTAGAGACCTGGGGACCCGTTTTACTGAACATGAGGTATTCCGTCTGAGTCCTTCAGGGAGACAACGCATCTGCATTTTGATTCTCGATCGAGACTAGGTATCCACTTCCCGTCAAGTGGACTGTGTGTTCACTGGTCATCCTTATATTCTGTATAAAAAATTTTATCTCACTATTTTCAAATTTCGAAGTAATTAAAAAAAAAGAAAGTTAATTAGTTAAAGTTGTGTGGGGCGCGACAGGCACGCCGCTGTGGCTGCTGGTGCACGTGGCGCCCATCCGCAACGAGCGCGAGCTGGTGGTGCTGTTCCTGCTCACGTTCCGCGACATCACCGCGCTCAAACAACCCATCGATGCCGACGACCCCAAGGGAGGTGAGACACGTATTACATTCCTAGAGTTATTTATTATTTATACTTTATTACTTATTAATGCGGACTCAATGTAATAGGGCATTTCCTCCCAGTCAACCATTTGACTAAACAGAGATAGATGTAAACATTTAAGAGGCGGTGCAGCAAAGATCAAAAAAGACGATAAAAGGTATAATGATATATACTATTTAAATAAACATACATACATAATTTTATCGATATATATACATAGTTAGTTACAGCCTATATACGTCCCACTGTTGGGCACAGGCCTCCCTCATTTCTGAGAGTGTATTAGGGCAAGGAAGTATCCGCCGCGCTGCCCCAATGCGTGTTGGCGAACTTCACATGTCTTCGATTTTTTTCTTATTTCTCAGACATACAGGTTTCCTCACGATGTTTTCCTTCACCGCCGAGCACGTGGTAAATCAGCACTTAAAATTGCACTTAACAATTTCATTGGTGCCGGTGGGGATCGAACCCGGTTTGCTCTCGTACTGTG
The DNA here is from genome assembly GCA_907164705.1 of Parnassius apollo. Taxonomy (NCBI): domain Eukaryota; kingdom Metazoa; phylum Arthropoda; class Insecta; order Lepidoptera; family Papilionidae; genus Parnassius; species Parnassius apollo. The sequence continues at coordinate 7,178,257 of CAJQZP010001153.1, read as the reverse complement.
AAATTTACAGCGAGCGCTAACCATCTGAGCTACCACGGTTCACATACATACATAATTTTCTTGATATATGTTATAAATATAACATATGTACATAATTGGATAAACCAATTTATATTATATTTATACTATCACTTAATGTAGATATACATAAACCGTCCATTAACATGCATTGAATTTTCAATTGTTTGTTTAAATAATTATCCTTAAGATATTAATGACAAGAAAAGAGATCTTAATATCATATAATCATTCCACGATTATTTATAATACTGTTAACTATTATTAATATTGGGTCCTTACTTATGAAATTATCGTTTTTTCGTACTGACCACTTTGATCTGAAATATCTCCTCTTTGGTAAGACTTAAGACAAATTCAAATTTATAAATTCATTTAGCTGGTACATATGAGCTTTGAAAATAGTCATTCATTTGTTTTTTCCTCGTTATTTTTTCTTTGGCGCCGCTTATTACCACACAATGCAAAACATGAAATATCGATATATTTACGAGTACGAGTTCTACCGTGGCACCAGTGCTGCAGAAACAGCTCGAAGGATCAATGATGTGCACGGCGCTGGTATCGCAAAAGAACCCAGAAGACCCAGCCAAATCGTGCCCTAAACGAAAATTGACTCAGAAAAAGTTACTTGTGAGTGTTTTGTGGACTAGCGCCGGTGTCGTTCACTACAGCTTTACTGCAAACCCTGAAGGAAGAACTAACTGCTAAACAGTCGAGATTGGTCAATCGCTCTAGGCCACTGCTGCTTCACGAGAACGCATGACCACATACTGCACAACAAACAACCACTAATTTAGATGAGCTACAATTGGAATGTCTGCGACATCCAGCGTACTCCCCGGATCTTGCTCCCGGACCATTTTTTCCCGAATTTGGACTTATTTCTTACAAGGAAAAAATTCAACTCCGATGTAGCTGTCCAAAACGCCTTCAAATAGTTTATTGATTCTTGCCCCCATGGTTTCTTTTTTTAATAAAGGGATCAATGAACTACCTACGAGATGTCAAAAGTGCATAGACAACAATGGTACATACTTTGAGATTAATTAAATATATTTTACAAAAGAAAATGACTTTATATTCCTTCCGTACAAAACGCCAATTTCATATGTAAGGACCTATTATATTATGTAATATTATTTTTAATAATACGAATTGCTCAAAATACTATCTTACAGCAATTCAAAAAGTTGGTTATTAAATAAATGCAGGCTCAGATGAATTACCTCCGATTTTCATTTTTAATTGTACCTTAAAAAGTCCCATATAGGTGATATTGTGCCTACTATAAAATATGGAAATTTGCTTTTGTTACTCAAGTGTGTAAAAATAATAACAGAAAAGATATGCACGATTACAGACCTACAAATTATGTATATTTGCTAAAACTTTTAATTGAATAGTTTATCAAAAATTGTACGCCACTCTTAGCTCATAATTCACAACACTTCAACATGGATTTATTAAAATCCGTTCCATTACTTTTAATTTATTAATACACAATGATTACCTCGCGTTTGAAATAGACGTAGGAGTATAAACTGACACAATATTCAAACGCTGCAGCAAATGTTTCGTTCGTACAGACTATAAATGACTCCATTTTATTACAAACATTTACTACTCGGGTCCACGGTAACTTATTTAAATGGATTATATATTACAGATTATCATATATAGAAAATATATGATAATCTGTAATATATAATAAAGTTACAAATCTGAACGGACAAGTGGAGTTTCTGGCGAGCCACAAGTTTCAATTTTGAGGCTCTTTGATATTTTTATTAATTGTTAATATTCTTATATTTTATACACTTTTCAAGTTATTTTAGTCAAAGACATGAAACTTTTGTAAAGCATATCCAACAAAAACGATTTCAGTTTACCATAAGAAGTCCTCAATAGATTTGTATCTTATTGTCAATGTATTGTAGAATTGATTAATTGCATTGCCTACACTGCACTTGTCTAATACCGCTGGAAAATAACTCTATCCTGGGAAGAACCAGCGAGAAACCCAGTGGTATTCAATTTTACAATAATATTTTACAACAGTACCTCGCAGTGGCGGTGTAAGGATATCCACTACCCTATATCATCCTGGGGTGTAGTAAGAGGCGACAGGGAAACAAATGTACTGATTTGTTTCCCTCAGCTCGCAGCCGCCACCCCCCCCGCCTAGCTGGCAAAGAATCGGACTCCACTGCTACAGATTCTGCCCGAGGAAGCCTTTAACTGTACAAATGACGGATGCGGAAAGCCATGTAAGGATAAGAAGGGGTATATCATACCAGGGCGATTGTTTGAGTCCAATCTGGTTCTGCTTCTCCCTAAACCCTCTCAGTACCTTATTGGAGGGCTCCGGGAGGAAATTTCAGTTTCGAAAAGGGAGGGACAAAAGTGACCCACTTTTTCTATATGGATGATCTCAGGTTGTTCGCCTCCAGTTACTCCCATCTTATGGAATTGCTGAACATCACTTGTGAGTTCAGCAAATCTATCAGCATGGAGCTGGGGACGGTTAAGTGTGTGGTCCATATCGCGAGGGGTAAGTTTGCTAATTTTGAGGGCATAGACTTACCTTTATCCATCAGCAAAAGGGCCCTTTCCGAGGCTGAAACATATCGATATGGGTATGTCACAGAAGATAGGTGTCGATGAGGCGGACTAAACATTCAGTTTGCGATGTGTTTTTTGTACGCTTGACAAAAGTTTTTAACAATTTTTAAGGCACACACATGTAACGGTTGGGTCATGTCTGTCCTCATGTATACTTTTGGCATACTCAGGAGGACTCAGACCTAACTGAATGCTCTGGATTTAAAAAGTTCGCACTATTAGGACGTCGCATAGGATGCATCACCTGAGATCGTCTGTAATGAGGCTGTACTTACCGCGGAAACATGGTGTTTACGGCTTTTAAAGCGCTCTCACCATGCATTGTCGCAAGGTGTGCAGCCTTCATAATTACTTGTTGGCGAGCTCGGATGCTGCACTCTACAAGGACGTCGTTTCGTGTGATTAAGGCTAACCCTCTATCCTTAGCCAACGCCTTCTCCACTGGCTGGAAGGATTTTATTGTGCAATACAGGATCAGCTTATTAAGACCAACCATTATCGGAGATACATCCTATAGGGTGACACCGTCGATATTTGTCGAGCTTGTCGCCACATCGGTGAGTTACTTAAGCATGTTACCTCGGGTGGATTGGTGCTTTCTAACTCTGAGTATTTGCACAGACACTACCTTATAGCCAGGATCCTACATCAAGAGCTCGCTCTGAAATAAGGTCTCGTGGGTTGGGAATTGCCTTATTACCGTGGCCCAGTAGCTTAGTAATGATTGGCTGCGCTGGGGTCGCGGGTTCGAATCCCGCACGGAACAAGTATGGCCTACAAATAATTGTTCCGGGTATGGATGTTTGTCCTTGTTCAATTTATGTTTGTAAACTGCCTCCCGATACAGGAGAAAATCCTAGTGTAGAGGTAACGTTTTTTTAAATAAAAAAAGAAACACTTGCCTTAGTTGCCAGAAGCCGTGCTCGAAAATGACCACGCTAGGCTCTAATGGCACCGGGCCATCATCACGGTTTCTTGCGAATAAGCCTGATATTGTGCTGATGGACCGGGCACAGTCATGGATATTTTCGGTCGACATCACCACTGCGAATGACGAGGGTTATGTGAGGCGACCGCTCCGAGCTCAAATGCACGCGGCAGTGCTCCTCGATGTCGCCCGCATCGTCCGCCAGTTCCTTTCCCTTTCTCTCTACCCTAACCCTCTTGAACCTTAAACCCGTTTGTTCTCTCCTGCCGAAGGCTTACATCTATTTGGGCTTTTATTTAATATATATTTATGTATATTTATCATCTTCTTTTATATTATTTATTCCCAATCAGATGAGAATACTCTATAAATACCACTAAATACAAATATTTTTTTATTGTTTTTGTTTGCTCAGCATGGTTTTCGTCAGTCCCTGCTGTTTTGTGTATTTATTGGTTGCAAGAACATCGTACTTAATTGTATATTAGTAATGTCACCCTTTAAAAAAAGGTTAAATTGAAATACAATGTTACATTAAATATACAGACATTCAGCCTAAAAGGATACGAAATAACACCTTTTATTATAATTTATAGTTTTATTATATATTTTAGTATTAGAATTAAATTAACTATGATCCTTTTTGGTTAAAATAAAATTAAACCTTTTTTAAATGTTGCATAATTTATATTAAAGTGGGCAACTCATTACATATTTTTGCGGCTGAATATTTAAAAAAACATCCCTTGAAGTTCATTGTCTCGTGGCATGGAATATTCAACATGTTTGAGGCTCTTTTACATGAATTTACTTTATAGGCATTCTTACTCCAATCTAATTTACTATATAAATAAAGTGGATTGTTATTATTAGTAAGTTTGCGAACAAAGCAAGCCTATTTATAAGTAATGGACTCATGTAGGAGCTTCCTACGTGCGCCCATTACTTATAAGCCAAATTTTATACTATTTCGTTAGGTTAAAAAAGAATTGTTTTCTGTTTATAGCAAATATACTTAGCATGCTATATTATTTTATGAATATACGTGTGAAGACTCTGTAATGGTTACCTTTTTACTTAAATTTATAAGAAATATTTACTTAAACGACTGTAAGCCACTGAACTGTAATTGCTATAGTTTAGCTTAGGTTTCTAAATTCAAGTAAATTTTATATTTGAGACAAGTTGTGCCTTTTTTCAAAATTAGTTATTTTTTGTTTCACTTGATCATTTTTTTACAATATGGCTTTATTCATAACTAACAAAATTCCTAATAATTTTGAATATGAATTTTGGCGTGGAGATAATGCGTCTTAGATGACATGCAATATCAATGACGTACGGGTCTGGTACTACTAACGTACGAACTGTGCATTATTGATTCAGCGGCTTCTGTTGATGTATGGAACATCATTCAACATCGTGTTTGTTAATAATGATGAGCCGAAAGCAATAGTGAAAGCATTACATACAACGGCTTAGCTAGCGTCAGTTTTGAACACAGAAATCTAATTATTATTTAGATTTCTTTGGTTTTATGTAAGTATTTGCGTTCGCGAAAAGTCGATAAAATAAAGGAGCTTGGCAAATAAGTATTTTAATAAACTGAATGACGCACAGCGAGAATCCCGTTTCCAAGCTTGCATTATATTACTGAATCGAAAAAAAAAATAGAAAAGAGGGAATTTTGAGTCAAATTGTTTGCTACGATGAGAATTGGTTCCTATATGAAAATCGTAAGCATCGTCACAATGGATAGATCTTGGTACAATCTCTTCGATTTGTAGGTGCAGGTGCTCCCTCCAAACAGGGCCCGCAACGAAAGATTAGCCAGATGAAGCTCGCGCACTTCACAGTTTGGTGGTGTATTGTCGGTGTTACTCACTACAGCTTTTTGCCATCTTGTGCCTGTTGCTGCAGACTGATATTGATACTCTCATGATCCTATTACTGATCAAAATTTTATTAAGTATCTCTTGGTCTTCGTAAGTAAAAGAAATAGCTAGAATTTCACAAAAAGAGGTAACGTAAAAAGATTCTTGTAGTCGTTTACCAAAAGAATTATTTTTACTGGTCAACCTCCCCGTGCGAGACGTGGGCCACGTTCAGTGTGTTATGCAAGCGATGTTCAAGCAGTTTGAACGTGAGCTGCACTGATGTATAATATTAATTTTAAATGTGAATCGCGAGTAAGGCTAAATGGGTAGTACATTATATAGCGGGAAGCCATACGCATGATAAGCTTCGTTCACACCTACGACGGCTACCACGCTCAAATAGATTTTCCCGACATTTTGTTCTCTCTGTGTTATAACAGAGAACTAATACGTAAAAGACCAACTACAACTAAATAAATACTGTAATGGCAGTCGGTTTCTAGACTGAGTACAAACTTATTTCGAAATATTTTCATTGCTAAGTAGCAGCCACACAAATAGCATTGAAATCCACTGCGAGTAGTATTGCTATAAAATGCTATTTATTATAATGCCCCCAAATGACTCATCCACAAGACGCTAAATATCGCTAGAAGGGTACCTCGCGTGCAAGTGGAATTGGCACTTGGGAGCACAGATAGAATACGATAAAAGTATAATTACACATATCGGTGATGTCGTAAAAATAACTGTTAAGGCCGCACGAATAATAATAATTCCTTAAATTTCCTCAAATAAGCTCTTTTTTTCAATCGTTCGACTTAACTCAGTTGTTTAAAGTTCAGGCAAATATTCGTTTTAATTAAATCTTTAACGTATGATGGATGATAATTATTTACTTCTCAACTTTTAAAAAAATCTAGTTAATTTGATAGTTACCTATCAACTAAAAATTTAGATTATTCTAGGGTCAGAAATTATAATAGTGCGGCAGTCCCCGAGATATTTAAGCAAACACAAAATTATCTTCAACTGCCAAACTTCCCCAAACTGCCACACTTAAGTGTTAAGATCGGGAGAGAATTGGAGAATGGAAAAATCTAGAAAAGTATCAATCGCTTACACTACTTATGTTTAACAATCAAAAACAAATAATTGTAGTCAACATATTCAAACAGAGATTCAAAATGAACTTTAACGGAGAATCACGACACAATATGTTTTTCACGTTTGATCACTTCGACGTCAAAAGGCTGCTAAAATACATCACACGTTTAAAAGCTAGTCTGGTCAAGATGCAGATTAAGTTACAATTGTCTTAGTCTAGCTTAGTACTGAAGTAATGGATTTACGCAATACAACACAGTGATATGTAGGTCACACGAACATTCTGACGACACAGATCTTCGGGTCAGCAAAATTGACCTAGTATTTGCCGGCCGTGGCCACTACAAGTTAGGTGAAATCCCGAATCACCTCCACCGTGACCCCTGTCAGTGGGGCGCCGGCAAAAGCAGGCAGGTGAGCTGGTCAACATCTCGACACGCTTATTATTCAGCTGCATCTAGTCAGCTCACCTTCCCACTAAGCAGCCAGTCTTTAATCTGCCTGGCGCCTTCGGTATCATGAAAAGGACAAACGGACCTAGAGGGTTCATGAACGAATACTTTTGGTAGTGGGTGTCGTGTACTGACGTTTTTACAGAAGGTTACGGGATAATACGTAAGGGAACACGGCGCAAAGAACACATGTACAATAGTGTCAATATATAGTCTTTGTACATAAATGTACCTTTATCCAGACACGTTTTATATATATATATATATATATATATATATATATATATATATATATATTTCCGATCGGCTTAACTCACAGGCACTGCGAAGAGATGTTGCATCTCTTTGCGTATTTGATCGCATCTACCAAAAGGAGTGCTCTAAGGAATTGTTCAGACTGATTCCAGCTGCACAATTTCATTATCACACATCGCGACAAAACTCGCGATACCATCCATACCATCTGGATGACTAGCGGTCCACCACCGTGCTATTTACAAGAAGTTTTCTTCATCGCACACCTTCCTTGTGGAATTGACTACCGCCAGAGATTTTTCCGAACCGATACGACTTAGGGACCTTCAAGAAAAGAGCGTACTCCTTTTTAAAAAGCCGGCAACGCACCTGCAATTCCCCGGGTGTTGCAGTTGCTCATGGGCGGCGGTGGTCACTCACCGTTACGTGAGCCGTGTGCTCGTATTCTACGAAAAAAAACTATATCTACTACTTAACATTCTTATGAACATAGTATTAACAATATTTAATCTAATTACTTACAACTAGCTGTTCCCCGCGACTTCGTTCGCGTGAAATTTATTACGATTGAATTCCATGGATTTGAATTCTTTGGAAATAACCCAAATTCTTTTCTAAAATAAAAATAAGACTAAGTTACTCCTTATAATATCAGCTATCTGCCAGTGAAAGTTCTGACAAAATTGGTTCAGCCATTTCGAAGATTAGCCGGAACAAACTGAAAAACCGAACCGAACATACACAAAATTTTAAAATTTGGTTTTGTTTTAAAAATATGTTATACAGCTGTGGCCCGCGGTTTCACCCGCGTATATCACGTGTCTGCGTCGCGAGACATGACATAACACCTCGCTCATTTAGTTCAATCTTTTTGGCTAAAAATTGGCAAAATTAATGTAGTACTTTTGTCTATCGGCATATGTATGTAAAATTTAAGCGACCCAAAAAGCGGTTTTCTTCAGTTTTAAAGAGAAACTGTACACGGTATATGAAAGTGTGGAGGTACGAAATGATTCTTGATGAATTTTCTATCAACCTTTTATACATACGAAAGCGATATCATTTATAGTTTTTGCGCAATCTGCCACAAAATATGAACATTTCTTATCTTTAATCAATTTTTTCCTCAAAGTTTAGGTATATTAAAATTTTCAACTTTACCGCCAAAATATGTATGACTAATGTAAAGAATAGAATATGCCCTTTAAAAAGAGGTACACATTATTTCTTAACTCTTTCATTATGATAAAACTATTTATTTAAATAAGAACTAATACTACGATACGTGGTGGAGCCACGTGTTTAAGGCTGCCGAAGTCTAGTTCCCCGGTCGAACCTTAAACCTATGTATTACGCGAGATATTAATCTAAGTGGACTGTATCTACTAATGCTTCTACACTTGTATATGCGGTACAATGCACTCGCTCTTCCCAAAAAAACGAACTATTATTTGCCAAATCGATGAAAGGAATCCTTCTTGATTAGGAAAACACGAAATTGGAACGGGTTAAAACAACTATATCAAGCAGGAAAATACTATTAGGAAAATGTTGACTCACCGGGATGTTTCTTCTATGCGGTCGAGTACTATAACTGCGACTTCTGGAACACTCCGGAGAGAGGCGGTGCGCGACTATATCTCACGCGAGGTGAGGCGGGTTCCCTGGAGCTTGATTGCTTCCAGGCTAAAGCGGTTTCTACTATCGACGTGGTTTCAACGACGAGCGCGGCGGGAAGAGCTCTTTAGGACACTATTATCCTAGGCGGTGTGGTTCAACGGCGAGTGTGGCGGGAAGAGGCCACGCATCGGTCACGCGTGTCTTATATATCCTCGGTTCCGATGATTACGTGATGTTCTAGAATCATCTTCTTTCCCCTCCCACCCCACCACCCCGATGTGTCGATAGGAGGGTAGGAATGATATCGTTTGGGAAAGGGATAACCGATTCTGGCAGCCTACCGTCAAATAAAATAAATACGAATGGTTTTCCGCGCAACCATCTCCCCCGCCCTTGAAGGATCTCCTTCAAAAATAACTAAAACAACTAGAGCTAAGATCAACTAACAAATAACTAACTAACGCTAAGATTACCTAAATTTAACTACAATTTTAATCTAGAAAGCTAATTTAAATTATGGAAGAGGCAAGGGGCACAAACGGACAACAGGACGCAGGTAAGACCCAACCGTGGTCGTGGTCGTCGGTAACGCGAGCTATCCTAATTACTCCGTCGGAACCGGGAAAGACCTCTTCGACAATTCCTAACGGCCAATGGAGAGGTGGCGTGTTCTCCTTAGTGAGCACAACTACAGTTCCTACAGCTAAAGGCTCTGTTGTTGTGTTCCATTTTTGCCGAGACTGCAAAGTATGCAAGTATTCCATCCTCCATCGTTTCCAAAACGATTGCACTAACCGGTCTAATAATTTGTGGCGTGCGGAAATGCTAAGTCTGTTCTCATCCATATCTGCGGCGGGCAAATACTTTAAAGGCGTTAAATTCAAAAAATGTGCTGGAGTTAGAGCCAGCGGTTCCGAGGGGTCACTAGACAACGTCCGACAAAGTGGGCGGCTATTCATTACGCATTCAATTTGAGCGAGCACCGTACTTAGCTCTTCGAAGGACAAAATTTGATCTCCTATTACTCGGTATAAGTGACTCTTTAAACTAAATTTTTCTATTATAGATAATATTAAGATATTAGTCTCCCAAATGCCCCCAAAATGACTCGCGGCTGGGACGTTCAGAGACCACTCAATGCGGTTCTCGGCTAGAATGTGAGCGAACTCCGAATTATAATACTTGCTAGCTAAGAGCTCATGTAGTTCCGATAGAATACGTTTTGCACCGACGTAGTTCGTACCGTTATCCGAATATAATTTACTTACAGGGCCTCTGCGCGATAGAAATCTTTTAAATGCACCCATAAAGCCTGCTGTGCTTAGATCACCAACGAGTTCTATATGCACCGCTCGAGTAGTTAGACATACGAAAATGCAGACGTAAGCCTTTGTGGATCTTATACCACGCCCGCGAGTGAGCGTGACCTTAAACGGACCAGCGAAATCCGACCCGGTGTGCGTGAAGGGCTTTACCGATTGTATTACTCTACAAGATCTAAGTTCCGCCATTTCCGGAAATGACGGCTTGGGGCGTGCCCGAAAGCAAGCTATACATCTGTGCATCCGATTGCGTATTAAACTACGTGCAGAAAGAATCCAATAATTCTGACGCAAAATCGACATCAACAAGTAGGGGCCAGCGTGCGAGTTCAATTTATGATGGTATTCGACTAATAAGTTCATGATATGGTCTTTACGCGGTAAAACTATAGGGTGCCGTTGGTCGAAACTCAATTGCGAGTTGGACAAGCGTCCACCTACCCTTACAATCCCATCCTGTAAAAATGGCTTAAGGCGTTGAAAGGCGCGACTACAAGCTCTATTCGATTGTAATCTTGTAATTTCTTCAGAGAAGTGCGCACGTTGAAGTTCACGTAATACTAGCGACTCGGCATAGTTGTAATCGGACGCTAAGACATACGAACGTCGCGGTAAAAGCTTCGCGAATCGACAAACGTAAATTACGCTACGCAATAATTTCGACCAAGAGGACAAGCGGTTCGCCAAAGCAATGATTGGCGAAACCTCGCTCGAAACGTTCGCCACTAGAGCATGTCTCTTCTCTTCCGGCGGTTGTGACACTGACGAAGGTTCGAAATCGGTTATCGGCCATTGCGAGGGATCCAAGTGAACCCAATAAGGTCCATGGAACCAAAGCGGGTGCTCCATTATTTGCATTGGGGTGAGTCCCCGGGATAGACAATCGGCAGGGTTTTCCGTACCGGACACGTGATAAAAGTTCCGCGTTTCCAACTCGTCTTGGATCTTGGCCACTCGGTTCGCGACAAACGTATCCCAACGGTGGGGTGAAGAATGAACCCAGCATAAGGCGACGGTGGAGTCGGAAAAGGCAAATATCCTCTCTATGTGAACTCTATCCCTACATGCGCTGATAACTGCGGTAATAAGCTTGGTGAGTACCAATATTGCGCAAAGCTCTAAGCGCGCCAGAGAGACAACCTTACGGGGGGAGACTCTCGACTTAGAACTAATGAGGCTAATCGAATTTCTACCATTATTCTGAACGTGGAAATATACAACGCCCCCCGTAAGCCTTCTCGCTGGCGTCTGCAAACCCAACGACCGTTATGACGCTATTTCTATCGACGTTTATATGACGCGGTATTCTAATTTCTCTTAGTAAAGGAAGTTCCTCTCTAAAGCGCTGCCACAAACGAACAATGCTGTCAGGCGGCGAGTCATCCCAATCGCATTCAAATAACCAAAGTTGTTTAATCAAAAGCTTAGCGTATAATACCACCGGAGCTACGAAACCCATGACGTCCCATAATCTAGCAACGCATGACAGTATTGTGCGCTTTGTGCATTTCTCTACAGGCGGATTTACCTTAAGGCTAAACACGTCGGACTCTGGTGACCAACACAGACCGAGCACCTTGTGTGTATCGGAATCGTCGAATTCCTTTATCGCCGAAAGACGGTGTGATAGTGGTATGGTATCTAAAACCGGACGCGAATTACTAGTCCACTTCACAAGATCGAATTGACCCGATTTCATGAGTTTTATAACCTCGGCGGTGGTTAGGGTGGCCTCCTCCACGCTATCGATCGAGTACACAAAATTATCCATATATAATCCGCTCTCAATTGCCCTCTTAGCTTTAGGGTAAGAGAGACCTTCATCGTGGGCGAGCTGTTTCACCGTGCGTAACGCATGAAATGGGCTCGACTTTAAACCAAAACAAACGCGGTTAAATTCAAACACCATTAGAAGATGATCCTTTGGGTCGAAACGATATAAAATGCGTTGGAATCTACGGTCGCATTCACGGACCCCTATGCAAAGAAACATTTGGCGAATATCGGCGGATAGTGATATACTAAACAAACGAAAATTGGCTATTATATTAAATAAACTGCCCTGTAAATTTTGCCCACTATAGAGGATATCGTTAAGCGACAGGTGAGTGCTGGTTTTAGCACTAGCGTCGAGCACTACACGTAACTTAGATGTAAGTTTGTCCTCCCTAATGACCCCGTGGTGTGGTATGAAATACGACGGTGTGTCTTCGTAGTTATCCAATTTCGAAGCCACGAGTGATATGTAACCTTCTCTTATATATTCGTTAATGACGCCGTCGTAAGCTTCCTTTAACTGGGGTGAAGCGAACATCCTACGCTCCAAGCTGTAGAAACGTTTTTCCGCCATTTGACGCGAATCGCCGAGAGATAAAACATCTCCTTTAAAGGGCAGCGCTACACTATATCTACCGTCGCGATCACGAACGGTCGTGCGGACGTAAATTTCCTCGCATAACCTGTCATCTGAGCTAGCTATGGGTGGGACGTTCACCTCCTCCATCTCCCAAAATTTGCGGACTAACGACTCGAGCGGTTCGACAGCCATACCACAATAAGAGGTTGCCGAAATACTATCTATGATGGGGGCGGAGCCAATGATAACATAGCCCAATACGGTTTCTAGTGCGTAAGGCGCGGTATGCGAGGAGTTGCCCCTGACCTTATTGTTTAACAAAAGATGAGGGAAAAGCGATGCTCCGATGAGCATGTCTATGTTTCCAGGAACGGCGTAAGTGTCGTCTGCTAGAATCAAATTTTTAAATTCAATCATTGCCGAGGTGTCAACCGAAACGGTTGGCAACCGTTCAGTGACCCTATCTACTACTAGTGTATTTATATCAAAGTTAACATTGCGATCTATCCAAGAATAAAATTTTAAATTAATATATCCCTGGGTAGCTTTACTAGTACCTCCGATGCCTTTAACTACAGGACATGAAAGTGACCTATTTATTACTAAGCCTAAGCGCTGAAAACATTGTCGCGTTATAAAGCTATTTTGGGCTCCGCTGTCCAGCAGTGCACGGACGCTTTGTTCGTTCCCACGCGAATCCCTAACCAAAATACGCGCCGTACCCAGTAACACGGTTGAAGGAGGTTGTGCTCCCATATTTGCCAATGAGCACAGAGCAACATCACCAGGTCGACCGCTAGAATCGTTGACCTTATTAGGGGTGAATTCCTTGTCCGCTTTACTTGACGCCGCTATGTTGCTATTTTCAAAATGTAATAGCGTGTGATGTTTCCTGGCGCACTTGCTACATACGGAACTCGAATTGCATTTTGCAACTAAATGCTTATCACTTAAGCAGTTCAGACATAGGTTGTTTGTCTTTACTAATTTATAACGTTCGCTTGGTGAATATTTACGAAAAGTCGCACAATTATATAAATTACCGTGTTTATCTTTACATACGATACAAGTATGCTGAAGTGATGTTGACGTCGCGGTTATGTAAGTTAACGACCCTGCTATTTTAGATGGTTGAGTCTGTCTACGGTCGACGCACCTTTTAATCTCCTGTTTAACTCCTTTATTTGATCTCGCACGAACGATGCTAATGAATGAAAGGAAGGCATCTCCGAGCTACGATGCTCCATTTCAAACGCACGCACGGTCTCGGGGTCTAATTTCTTTAGTGCAATATGGAGAAACACCACGTCCATAAGGTCATTAAATTTTAAATTCTTAAGTGCAGCCACCGATGCCACAAATTTATCTAGAAACTGCTCTAAGCCATTGATGTTCGCGGATGATATAGGTTTAATATCGAAAATCTGGTTCAAATATTCGGAAGCTAACATTCTCCTATCTTCATATTTAGTTTTAAGCGTTTCGAATATTAATAAGTAATTGTTTGCTGTAGGTGTAAAACCAGAGCAGATCGACTGTGCTCTGCCACTAATTTTACTAATTAAGTAGTATAATTTTTCAGCGTCCGATAACGATGGGTTATTGTGTATATTGTTTTGAAAACTACTGAAGAAGAAGGGCCACGTCTTAATATCACCATTGAATACCGGAATATCTATTGGCGGCAACCTAATTGAGTCACGAGGACGTACCTGCAATTCCGGCTTTGCTTCGTTTTGAGATTGTAGGAGTTTTGCCGTTCTTTTCACGCGACACAAAATATCTTCGAATGCCAGCAGCGGTTGGTAGTTCACTACGTATTTCGGGTCGATTTGTAATTCCAAATGATTAATTTGGTCTAATATTCTTTCGTAATCCGTCCGCAAAGAATCCACCGTTTCAATTTCATTCAGAAAAGTTTCCCGCACCGCTTCTACATTAATGTTCTTTATATGATCGCTAATGTTTTGTATACGTGAAAAAAGTACGTCCCTCTTGGCGTAAAGCGTTTTAATTTTAAATTCACCTCCACTAACTGCCATTTTAAATTATTATAACAAAGTTATTAATCACAATTAATCTCACACGCATAAACGATGGACGATGGACGCTCGGTATGCCGTATTACGTAATTAAATCGAACACCTGCTACAGTCGAGGCGACACGTTGCTTGCTAACTCCATGTTTTTATAAAGATTGTCGGGTAATCGTACCAAACGGTTGCTATCACACTGTTTCAATTATTTAATAAGCTTTAAATTTAACCAAATACGAGCGCTATAAAATAAATAATTCTGTTTGCGAGTACCTAATCAAAATTTAAATTTAAACGAACACTATTTAAGTCTATTCCATAGATTAGAGTGCATTATCTAAATAATTAATTTAATAATTCGACCAGAAAATGGTTGGAGGACCACCAAACACCAATCCAAATCCTGCCCGAAGTGACCATAAAATGGTGGAGCCACGTGTTTAAGGCTGCCGAAGTCTAGTTCCCCGGTCGAACCTTAAACCTATTACGCGAGATATTAATCTAAGTGGACTGTATCTACTAATGCTTCTACACTTGTATATGCGGTACAATGCACTCGCTCTTCCCAAAAAAACGAACTATTATTTGCCAAATCGATGAAAGGAATCCTGCTTGATTAGGAAAACACAAAATTGGAGCGGGTTAAAACAACTATATCAAGCAGAAAAATACTATTAGGAAAATGTTGACTCACCGGGATGTTTCTTCTATGCGGTCGAGTACTATAACTGCGACTTCTGGAACACTCCGGAGAGAGGCGGTGCGCGACTATATCTCACGCGAGGTGAGGCGGGTTCCCTGGAGCTTGATTGCTTCCAGGCTAAAGCGGTTTCTACTATCGACGTGGTTTCAACGACGAGCGCGGCGGGAAGAGCTCTTTAGGACACTATTATCCTAGGCGGTGTGGTTCAACGGCGAGTGTGGCGGGAAGAGGCCACGCGTCGGTCGCGCGTGTCTTATATATCCTCGGTTCCGATGATTACGTGATGTTCTAGAATCATCTTCTTTCACCTCCCCCCCCACCACCCCGATGTGTCGATAGGAGGGTAGGAATGATATCGTTTTGGAAAGGGATAACCGATTTGGCAGCCTACCGTCAAATAAAATAAATACGAATGGTTTTCCGCGCAACCAATACGACTGTAACCGACTTTTGTTTCGACCGGTGATCTAATTAAATTTTAGAACACAAAAGCTACTCTTGTGACTTAATTATGATAATTAGATATACTCCTTACGCGGACTTTTTTGAAGGTATTAAGGATAATAAGTATTAATCATGTAGCAT
Organism: Parnassius apollo; assembly: GCA_907164705.1. NCBI lineage: Eukaryota > Metazoa > Arthropoda > Insecta > Lepidoptera > Papilionidae > Parnassius > Parnassius apollo. Next base: position 7,162,373 of record CAJQZP010001153.1, on the reverse strand, counting down.
ATAATTTCTATGCATCATCAAGTTTTCTCAGCGCACGCCAAATAATGAATTTTATAAGCAAAATGTTTCTACTTTAGGTTACAATTTTCTTAAAGATCTCCGAATTTGTTGGAAAATAAATTATAGCCTATGTTACTTTGTGATAATTTAGCTTTCTATTGTTGAAATTATTAAAATCGGTCTAATAGTTTTGGAGTTATTATTTTTTACTATTTTTTATTCTTTTTTAATTTTGGTTATTTCATTTTTATTAGAAATATTATTATATTATTTGAAAAAGATAATATCTACAAAACATAAATTTATTAGTTCAGAGCTTCCCTCTAAACTATATCTGATGTTGTTTCATTTTGTGGCAGCAAAATATCCTCGTTATGTGAGGTAGTTGATCAGCTGACAGTCCGGTGATGATGGTCGCTACAGTTAAATTTTCCTTCAATTCTTTAATAAGTAGCCTCATCCCATTGCACATGTTTGGGGGGCTTTGCATATTTTAACATGAAAAAGAAGTACTATGACATAACTGTAATAGTTAGACTTGTGGTATTGCTGACTTTTTTGTATGGTATGTTCTATAAAACTGTAGTACATCACTTTGCTCTATTGTCAATAGTTTCTGCAGCGTAAGCAGCGTAAGCGATATAAGAATTTTTCGACGTTATATAATTTAACATGAAATGTGGTTGAAATAATACTAGTTTTTACGGAATTTATCGCGTGTATTTAACTTTTTTAATACCCGACGTTTCGAGAGCTTTACAGCACCCATGGTCACGGGAAGGGCTGAGATGTTCAACGTCCAGATGTCATAGTTAACCGCGGTTACCATAGATTAAAATTTTACTTTTGTTCCGATCTACACAGTATGAACTTATGGTATCATGAAGTCTTGCAGTTGTATGCTTGGGTTGGGTTTTAATTTTATTTATTATAGGATCCCAAGCAGATGGTAGCACCCAGCCATCTTCTCTATTGAAATTAGGATGTTTTTTGATTTCAATAGCCTCGCGAATCATCCTTGGAAGAAATCGGTGTTCTTTAGCGAGGATTTGTGGTCTATCAAATCTGATGTAGTGACGGGGGCGATCCTGTACGTGTTCACAGACTACAGACTTCCCGGAGCGTCGATTCTTCACATCAGCTATATGTTCTTTGACGCGGGTTTTAATTGATCTTTTAGTTTGTCCTATATAGGAGAGACCACATTCACAATCAAGCTTGTACACTCCTGCATCTTGCAGAGGGACGTTACACTTGACTGATGGTAAAAACTGACCAATCTTCTTCGGCGGCTTGAAGTATGTTTTGATGGAAGCGCGCTTCAAGATGTAGCCAATCTTGTCAGTGACTACTCTAACATATGGCAGTACAGCAGGTACACGCTCGACTGTGGCCGGCTTCACTCGTTCTCTGTGACGTAGGCGCGGGACCCGAAGCTTGTTGTCATGCAAAACTTGCTTGACGTGTTGGAGCTCGGCAGCCAGGTGTTTACTGTCACAGATCCCTCGTGCTCTCTGAAACAAAGATTTACCCACGGTAGCTAACTGTGAAGGATGGTGGTGAGAATCACCATTTAAATATCTATCTGTATGGGTCTTTTTTCTATACACAGTATGGCTCAAGGTGTTATCAGGATTCCGAATTACTAACACATCTAGAAGAGCTAAGGAATTGTTTGCCTCTAACTCCATTGTGAACTGAATTTTAGAATTTATAGAGTTAAGATGGTCTAAAAATGCAGTTACTTTATCTAAAGGTAGAATTGTGAAAGTGTCGTCTACGTACCGCTTGTAGAATCTTGGATTTATGGGAGAAATAAGCAGGGCTTTCTCCTCAAAGTCTTCCATGAATATGTCGGCGACAATGGGAGATACAGGTGAGCCCATCGCCACACCATCTACTTGCTTGTAGAACTCCTCCTTCCACAATAAGTAGCCAGATGGAAGGCAGTGTCTGAGTAGTACTGCATATTCTACGGGCATGTTGTTTTCTTCCAGCCTTCTAGTTACAATTGAGATGCAGTCTTCAACAGGTAAGCATGTAAACAATGACTGCACATCAAAACTGACCATAGTTTCATTGTCTGCCAGACGCAGGTCTTTAATCTCGCTGACAAAATGGTAGGAATCCTTTATGTGTGCTCTTGTGTGTCCCCTGAGCGGTGAGAGTATTTTCGCTAAGTGTTGAGCCAATCTGTAAGTTGGTGAATCGATTTGGCTCACTATGGGACGTAATGGAGCATTGGGCTTGTGTATTTTTGGTAACCCATACAACTTTGGTGATTTGGCGCACGTAGGTATTATCCATTTTACGTCCAGATTTAATTTTTCGGAGTGTTTCTTTATAAGGTCACTAGTTGTTTTTAGTGTGCTATTTGTTGGGTCGTTTTTAACCTTTTTTATAAGTACTTACATCCGACAAAAGTTCTTGTATTTTAGAATTATAATCTGACGTATCCATGACTACCGTGGCGTTTCCCTTATCTGCGCGGAGAATCGTAAGTTCTGGTTTATTGCGTAGGTTCTTTAACGCTATAAATTCGTCTCTGGGAAGATTCGGTTTAGGCACTGAACATCGACGTAACATAGACGAAATGTCTTGACGTATCGCCTCCAAATCTTCTTTCCGCATATTGTTTTTAAATAAACAGTCCTCGACGCTACAGATAATTTCTTCGTACGGTAATCTGCGCGGACTTATAGCATAATTGAGTCCTTTGGATAAAACCTTAATTGTTGCATCATCCAGTGTTTGTTTTGACAGATTATAGAACGCGATTAATCTATGATCTGTGTTTGTCAATGGTTGCTTTTGGTTCTGGCATTGATTCGGATGTTTGACATTTGATTTGGCCGTTAATTTTTGATATTTTTCTATATGTTTGTTTTTGCATTCGTTATATTTACTAATTTCGCGTTTATTTAATGTTTCCATGCAAAAATTATAATCAAATGTCGTTAAAACTTTCTTTAATTCACTGGATGATGTGTCTATGGATTTATTGATGTCATATAGATCGGAGCGTTTTTGTTGAATTACCGCCCGTAACAACTTTTTTACTCGCCTGATTTAAGATCTTAGCGCTTCCTCGAATGTCCTTTTTGGTGGATATTTTGACACACGTAGGAATGAGATTATGGTCTCGGCATCTCTTCAAGAAATTTAAGGCTGTTAGATATCTTGCGCGCTTAGTCTTTAGATCTTCTAATCGGCGTATTTTATTTGCAATTACCAGTCCGTACTGGTTTACATAATGATTTCTTATATTTACGCGAACACTACACATTAAAATAATACTAGTTTTTACGGACCAATTTATCGCGTATATTTAACTTTTAACCCGACGTTTCGAGAGCTTATAGAGAGACACTAAAAACAACTAGTGACCTCATAAAGAAACATTCCGAAAAATTAAATCTGGACGTAAAATGGATAATACCTACGTGCGCCAAATCACCAAAGTTGTATGGGTTACCAAAAATACACAAGCCCAATGCTCCATTACGTCCCATAGTGAGCCAAATCGATTCACCAACTTACAGATTGGCTCAACACTTAGCGAAAATACTCTCACCGCTTAGGGGACATACAAGAGCACACATAAAGGATTCCTACCATTTTGTCAGCGAGATTAAAGACCTGCGTCTGGCAGACAATGAAACTATGGTCAGTTTTGATGTGCAGTCATTGTTTACATGCTTACCTGTTGAAGACTGCATCTCAATTGTAACTAGAAGGCTGGAAGAAAACAACATGCCCGTAGAATATGCAGTATTACTCAGACACTGCCTTACATCTGGCTACTTATTGTGGAAGGAGGAGTTCTACAAGCAAGTAGATGGTGCGGCGATGGGCTCACCTGTATCTCCCATTGTCGCCGACATATTCATGGAAGACTTTGAGGAGAAAGCCCTGCTTACTTCTCCCATAAATCCAAGATTCTACAAGCGGTACGTAGACGACACTTTCACAATTCTACCTTTAGATAAAGTAACTGCATTTTTAGACCATCTTAACTCTATAAATTCTAAAATTCAGTTCACAATGGGGTTAGAGGCAAACAATTCCTTAGCTTTTCTAGATGTGTTAGTAATTCGGAATCCTGATAACACCTTGAGCCATACTGTGTATAGAAAAAAGACCCATACAGATAGATATTTAAATGGTGATTCTCACCACCATCCTTCACAGTTAGCTACCGTGGGTAAATCTTTGTTTCAGAGAGCACGAGGGATCTGTGACAGTAAACACCTGGCTGCCGAGCTCCAACACGTCAAGCAAGTTTTGCATGACAACAAGCTTCGGGTCCCGCGCCTACGTCACAGAGAACGAGTGAAGCCGGCCACAGTCGAGCGTGTACCTGCTGTACTGCCATATGTTAGAGGAGTCACTGACAAGATTGGCTACATCTTGAAGCGCGCTTCCATCAAAACATACTTCAAGCCGCCGAAGAAGATTGGTCAGTTTTTACCATCAGTCAAGTGTAACGTCCCTCTGCAAGATGCAGGAGTGTACAAGCTTGATTGTGAATGTGGTCTCTCCTATATAGGACAAACTAAAAGATCAATTAAAACCCGCGTCAAAGAACATATAGCTGATGTGAAGAATCGACGCTCCGGGAAGTCTGTAGTCTGTGAACATGTACAGGATCGCCCCCGTCACTACATCAGATTTGATAGACCACAAATCCTCGCTAAAGAACACCAATTTCTTCCAAGGATGATTCGCGAGGCTATTGAAATCAAAAAACATCCTAATTTCAATAGAGAAGATGGCTGGGTGCTACCATCTGCTTGGGATCCTATAATAAATAAAATTAAAATCCAACCCAAGCATACAACTGCAAGACATCATGATACCATAAGTTCATACTGTGTAGATCGGAACAAAAGTTAAATTTTAATCTATGGTAACCGCGGTTAACTATGACATCTGGACGTTGAACATCTCAGTCCTTCCCGTGACCATGGGTGCTGTAAAGCTCTCGAAACGTCGGGTATTAAAAAAGTTAAATATAAGCGATAAATTCCGTAAAAACTAGTAATTATTTCAATGTGTAGTGTTCGCGTAAATATAAGAATTTTTCTATCATTATGAAATGTGGTTATTTTGACATAACTGTAACAGTTAGATATATAATATCGGGGATTTTTTGTAGATAATGATATCTTCTATAAAACTGTAGTATATTACTTTGCTCTATTGTCAATAGTTTCCGCAGCGTATGCGATATAAGGATTCTTTTGGTACTTTTTTCACGCCGAGGGTTACATTAACGAAGTTTTTATACGGATCCCTAACTTTTTTGAAAATGTACTATAGCCTATGTTCATCAGAGATAATGTAGGATTTCAACGGTGAAAGAATTTTTCAAATCGGTCCAGTAGTTTGGAGCCTATTCAATACAAACAAACAAATTTTTCCTCTTTATAATATTAGTGTAGATATCACCGGTATCCTGTTTTAAGCATTACGAGATAAGCAAGCGGATGTTTGACTAAACAAGGCGTTCCAAAGTGACTACTTTGGAACGCCTTCGTTTTCAAAACCAAACTCAAAATTCTTCGACTTCTATATGACATAACTTTTAAATAGTAAATATGTCATAATCTAAAAGAGAAATTACTTTAAATATGTAACGGCAATTTACTGCTCAACAGCAGCGATTCTCTGCTTCAGGTCGTCTATGCGCTCCGTCAGTTTTTGTGATATATCCAGCTGGGACAAACTGACATTTGTCCCAGCAAACGCATCCTGACGGTGCGCACAACCCTTGGCCTGTTATTGCCTGACCTGAAGCATTTCAGTCTGCTGATGAAGGCCCTAGCCTTTGCGATACGTTCTTTAATTCTTATTCTCCAGGCTAGGATAGCGCTACTTTGTCCAGTAGCGCGTCCAGCCGTGGAAAGTTTGCCGTCTATAATACGGCAGACGGTATAGGCCTATACATATATGGGATCCCCAAGTGATGGTAACACCCAGCCATCATCTCTATTGAAATTCCTTATATTATATTGTCTCATATTATATATATATTTCTGTATATGAGTGTATCGTGAGGGTAATATGGTCATCCGGTTAATATGGTCATTTTCTTATAACTCAAAAACTGCAGCCTTGTTTGTATAGATGGCTTTGTGATACGATAGCTTTTCATCGGTCAATAAAATAATGAAGGGTCAAAAGGGTGCTGATTTATCGACGCCATTTTGACAGTTGACATTATATTAAATATTTAATTATTATCATCGATTTTTAGTGTGGTGTAATGTAGTTAGTTTTCGTTTAGTTTGATTTTTTGAACTGTTCTTCTTTGTTTTTTTCTTAATATATTAGTTATGGTATACGACTTTGTGTTTTTGTACATGTTTTATGAGGCGGCAAAGCTTATATTACCTTCACATACCTTATATATTATCGTCACTTCCCTATCTTAGGTATTCATATATTAAGATATGTGTGTACATGTTTACTTTTTATATTTTTTAGGTTCGTAGTGTTAACACTGCCCTAAGTTTGACTGGAAGAGAACGATTTTAGCATTAAGTTCGTATTTTAATCTTGTACTGTTTGGCAAGGTTCAATAAAGAACTAAAAAGAAATGATAAACATATTATATTATATATTATTGTATACATTTCAATTTCAAACATCTTTGGTAGGGATTGGTGTTCTTTTATTAGGATTTGTGGTTAATCAAGTCTATAATATATATAGGTAAGTATGATCCTAAACTCTTTCACAGGGTGCACATTTCCCAGAGCGTCAATGCTTCCCGTCAGCCATAAGTTCTTTTTCGTGGGCTTTAATCGATCTCTCGGTCTATGTTTACAAATTATTCGAAATTTTTATTATGATATGATTACCATCACCACTATCATATACTAGTCTATTCTTTGTTGCTCCTTTCGATAAAAAGTTTTTTTTTATAGAATAAGGGTCATAAACGAGTACACAGTCCACCTGATGGTAGGTGGATGCTGTGGCCCATAGACGAATCAATTAAGAATATGGACTAAGATGGTATACTGGTTCTCTATATTAACCATACGAAACACAGCAGCATTAAACTACTAATTTAAGCTGGGATTCTGTGAGAGTGTGGTCCTTCCCCGGTCGAGCCTACCCATTCATGCTACAACTATAATATAGCTGCAGCGTGATAGTTGCTCTTCAAACATTGATAGAGTATAATAAATGTGAGGGTTCGTGGACGCAGGTCTGTCGAAGTTCGCAAAGCTGGCCCGCAGCGTGACGCGGTCGCGCTCGGTGCTGGTGTCGGCGCTGCCGGCGCTAAAGGAGCCGCAGCGGCAGAGCCAGCTCGCGCATGTCAGTACCAACGCACACCATGTAAACACGCACGCATTCTTACCACTTTTCCGCACCGCCGCCGACGACGATCCGACGTATTTACGCTAAACTTCTTCATATGTCCTCATTGTGTCATGTCACACCGTATTTACATTTGCACACCCGTCACAGCAGTCTGCTGACTGTCCAGACGTTCGACCGTTGTTGATGCGCCTTAGAAGCCTCCGCCGACGCAAGCGTGCGTCCGCGGTGGCTCCACGCAGCCTTCACTTCTTACTATTTAATAAGAATAATACCAGGGTGATCTGAAAAGTTTCCGACCTCAGCGTGAAGATGACAGCACTTGTCAATAAAAGCTTATGAATGTAGTTGTGCATGTTTTGATAGTTACGCACCAAAATTTCAACCATTTTGGACGCGTAGAATTGATATTTTACAGTCGTTAGAGTGAATTGTGAGTGTTTTTGTGAAAATGGAAAACTGAGTATCGAATCGTTATTAAATTTTTGTTGGGGTTTTTGCACCATCATATACCACACTGAAATTTTGGGTAACTGAATTTAAACGTGGCCGTGAGAGCTTGGGAGACGTTGAAGGTTCGGGACGTCCAAAAATTGCAAACTACTGACGATAACATCGCTAAAGTTCACCAAATGGTGCTAGATGACCGTCGAATTAAAGTAAAAGAGATAGCAAGAGGCTATGAAAATGTCCAAAGAACATGTTTTTCACATTGTTACACACACACGATCACATCGCGCGTTTTCTCACGGTAGACCAAAAACGTGTTCGAATGAACATTTCCAAATATTTTTTGGTCCAGTTGAGGCGCAATAAATCAAAGTTTTGGCGGCGATTAATTACTGTAGATGAAACTTGGATACACCATTCTACGGCCGAAAAAAATACAGACATAACAATGGACTGCAAAGGATAACCGGCTCCAAAAAAAGCATAAAGTGTTTTTTGGATAGTCATGGATTTATCTTAGTCGATTATCTTCAAAAAGGCAAAACTATTACATGAGCATACTACACATCATTACTTGACAATCTGATACACAAATTGTGGAAAAACAGCCACATTTGTAGATAAAGTAAATTCTGTTTCACCATGACAACACGCTGTCTCTCACCTCAACAGTTGTCATGGCGAAAATCGACGAATTACGATTTAAACTGCTTGACAATCAAAATATCTCAACAGATCTAGCCCAAACGACTTCTTTTTGTTCCCTTATCTATTAATTGATTGCTCAGAAGAGAGATTTTCATCAAAAGAGGAAGCGGTAATGACGAACAATTATTTTGCAGAAAAAAACGCTGAGTACTAATTGAACGGGTTAAAGACATGGGAGCATCGCTGGGAGACGTGTGTAGAGTTACAAGGAGACTATGTAGAAAAATAAAAATAAAATTTAAGAAAAAATGTTCTTGTATCTTTGTTAGGTCGGAAACTTTTCAGACCACCCGCGTACAAGCACGAATGATACGATTTTATTTCTTTAAAACGGAGACCGCTAATTCAGAGATTTTATTTTATGAAGCTGAAGTGACAAAGAACTTGCAGGCCACCTGGAGGTATGTGGCTCCTGCAGTCCACCTGGAGGTATGTGGCCCCTGCAGTCCACCTGGAGGTATGTGGTTCCTGCAGTCCACCTGGAGGTATGTGGCTCCTGCAGTCCACGGACATCTGCAGCCAACTCTTAACAAAGAAGTCTTCAGAAGCGTTGCTACCTCTGAGGCATGTCGGAGGAATTCAGCTAATAATACTAACTCTCTATACCGTTCAGAGCAGAACACTGCAGGGCCAGCAATACTATTTGTTGGTAATGTGGTACCTCCTACCACCAATACCTGGTGATGGTACTGTGTATAATGACATTTGTGCTTTAATAACTATTCAATAAATTAACCAAATCGATTTGAATTAAGGATGTTACAATGTAATGGAACTAACAAAAGTTAAAATTACAGCCTGTATAGGCTCTAATTCTGGACAGAGGCCTCCACTTAAAACTGACAGAAATTTAAAGTGACGCCAAACAGGTCCCTGAATTCACAATATGAAATTATTGATTTGTTTTTAGTACTTTGAAATCGGTTGTTAGAAGTCAAAGTTTTGGCTTTTTAAGTGGATCCTCTTCTACTGAATATCACAACTTAAAGGAAACAAATAGAATTACGTCTAAATAGTTTTATTACAAAACCCACCCCAACCCCGTGGATTTTTTTAACAAATTTACATGGGATTACCACTAACGTACGTAGAACTTATATTTAAAGGAAGAATCATTAAACGCGTCTCACAATTCACGAAGATATCGCATAACACAAAACAGAACATACAGACGAGTTGAGAACCTGCTTCTTATTTTAGGAGTATAGGCTAACAATTTGTTTAAAAGGTTTCATTATTTGAAGTAGAATTAGAAATTTTACGATAGTATGTACATGAAAAATAATAAACGTTTTGTTTATTAGACTTCTCCGAAAATATGGTTATGACCGCACTCAGCTGAAGTACTAAAAGAATAACGATGACTCTTTCCGAGTTTTCTCTTGATTGTTATCTCGTAAAATGATATAATTCTTGAGTAGCACTTTAATCTTCTTCACACGCATATCATGCTTAATTTTACTTACATACAGTTCTCCGAATTTGCGGTCTCATTAATCGAGTAGTTAAATGTAATTTCGAAAACTAAAGCTATTGCACCGTTGCACTCAGTGATCAAAACTAAACGCACGCTCTGAACTTGTTCATGTCGAGAGCACCTGTGTTTTGTCTTCTGTCTCCGCACCCCCCTGTATTCGTGGCACGCTATTGGCTCTGGAGACACACTGCACACGCTGCACGGTAGCACGCGGGCACGGCCGCTGGCGCGCAGTGTACTGAGCGGGCGGTGTGGTACTACATAGTGTTGCGCGGCGCGCGGCATGTGGCAGGTGCTGTCGCTGTCGGGCGACGTGCTGCCGCAGTACCGCCAGGAGGCGCCCAAGACGCCGCCGCACATCCTGCTCCACTACTGCGCCTTCAAAGCCATCTGGGACTGGATCATCCTCTGCCTTACCTTCTACACCGCCATCATGGTGCCCTACAACGTCGCCTTCAAGAACAAGACGAGCGAGGACGTGTCGCTACTCGTCATCGATTCCATCGTGGACGTAGTCTTCTTCATTGACATCGTGCTCAACTTTCACACGACATTTGTGGGACCGGGTGGAGAGGTGGTCAGCGATCCGAAGGTCATAAGAAAGAACTACTTCAAGTCTTGGTTCCTCATCGACCTGCTGTCTTGTCTTCCATATGACGTGTTCAACGCCTTCGACCACGATGAGGATGTAAGTTTCATGATACATTTTTATTTCAACGTAAAATAAGGCATAGAGTTTTAAAAAAACTGAAAATTCGAAATAAAAATATGTAATATTAAAATACAGTGTTATTTTTCATAGCGTATCCAAATTTTTATATTAAAGTTCAAATATAAATAATGATATTCGTTTATTGCAGGTTTTAAAAATAGGAGTAAATAAGGCTTGTACTTTTATTTGAAATTATCCCAAATTGAATGTGATTTTTGGGCAACAATTACGCGTACGCGCGCTCCTCATTTCACATCGTTATTGCCGACAAAGCGACTCTTACGCATGTGTGCGTGCGTAGTAAAATAGTAGGCGTTAGATATTTTTATAATTGTCAACCAGTTAAAATAATGCATCACCACGCATTCTAAATTTAAAACGAAAAAAGCACAGGATGTTTGAGTTTTTATTAATCAATTTTTCTTCGCCATGCGCCTATATTACTAATTCTAAACCTTCTCTGTTTGGGTGTATATTGCAAAATAACACTGTATTTCTACTGTATCGTAGTAGACTAGAGATTGTTCAACATGTATTTCTCAGATATGGACTTGGAACACCAGAAATCTAATAGATTGTGACAATGAACTGGAATACTTGTCCTCGATATGTCCAGACAACTATACGCTGGCTGATGATTTATTATTGAAACAAGATTAACAATCAGGCGTACAGTCCACCTGATGCTATAGACGATGATCACAACTATCCTGGAGTTACAACTAAAATACAGTTGAATTTTAGCCTCTGAGGACTAAGATGGAATGCCTTTTACCAGTGATAAGGGTCACCGGTTCTACTTTACGAACAACAGCAACATTGAGCTCATAATTTACTATTTTATTCTGTGCGAGCGTTGTCCTTCCTCCGCTTTTTTGTCTTGCAGCCAAAAATGTCTTGCGTTATGTGTAGAAAATTGTAAACAACTGGTAGTTTATATCGGGAAACAATTTAATTTATAAATATAGTAATTGCATCACATGCATCATACTTTTGTTTTGATAACCTAACAATAATTACGTGAACTGCATGCACAATAAGATTAATAGAAATCGTCAATATACAGCTATTTGTATCAAGGACTCTGAACAAAACTAGGAATTCGATTGAACGTGAATTATAATTATTATATTGAAAAACATTTGAGCATTTATTCTAATTTTAAACGTTACCTCATTAGGATAAGATACGTTACTAGGATTTTCTCCTGTTTTATGGGGGCAGTTTATAAATGTAAATTTCACACGGATAAAAATCCAGACACGGAACTATCATTTGTGGCCCAAATATAAATATTTGTTACGTGTGGGATTCGAACCCGCCGCCTTTAGCGCTGCAACTCATTGCTTAACCACTGCGCCACGGAGCCGTCGGGTTATTAGGGAGGAAGTCGGCTACGGTGTGATGAACTTGTTGAAAATGCAAACATCCTAATAAAGTTAGTAGTTTATTAAGTTTATAAAATCTGCTCATATATGTAGATGGATTTTCAACGGGACGTGTTGAACGCACAGGGAATCGGCAGCCTGTTCAGTGCGCTGAAAGTGGTGCGGCTGCTGCGTCTGGGCCGCGTGGTGCGCAAGCTGGACCGCTACCTGGAGTACGGCGCCGCCATGCTCATCCTGCTGCTGTGCTTCTACATGCTGGTGGCGCACTGGCTGGCCTGCGTGTGGTACAGCATCGGTCGCTCCGACGCCGACTCTGGCCTGCAGTACTCGTGGCTGTGGAAACTCGCCAACGTCACCCAGAGCCCCTATTCGTACGTGTGGTCCAACGAGTCGGACGGACCCGAACTCGTGAACGGTCCCTCACGCAAGACCATGTACGTCACCGCGCTCTACTTCACCATGACCTGCATGACTTCCGTGGGCTTCGGCAACGTCGCCGCCGAGACCGATAACGAGAAGATCTTCACCATCTGCATGATGATTGTGGCAGGTGCCGAAATTCTTCTGTTATTAGCCGGAGCACACGGCGCGACCCCCGCGCAGCCCCGCTGCCCCGGGGGCCGCGCCCCTCCTACCCCCCACACCACATCCCAACACTTCACGTCCTTGTCTTGCCTTGTGTTTTGTTGTTTGACCAATTATGTTATCTGTCGCACGTTTGTGTGTGTGTGTGTGTGTGTGTGTGTGTGTGTTGCTTGCGTGTCACTTCTCATACACAACTGCGACGTTTCTTATATGATTTTTCTTATGATGTTTCTTTGTATAATTCTATACCTTGGTTTTTATAATTCATAATTTTAATTAATTCAGTAAATTGTTACTTTTTAGCCTACTTGGTTAAAATAACAATTTACTGAATTAATTAAAACGGTTACTTTTTAGTTTTTCTATGTTTTATATAAGATATTTTTACGAAATAGTTTGGTCTCCCGACGATCCACCCGCCCTCCCTCCGTGCAGGCCCACGAAGCGTCGCGGTGTCTAGTTCCTCACACCCACAAAATACTTTTGCTCTACGCTAAAATATCTCTAAATATCTCAAAACGAAAGAAAGAAAAATCAGATTAGTACACTATTGATATGCTATCTTCCTTTACAGTTGTTACTATCAATATCACAGTCTGTCAAATATTGCAACCCCTTTTGTTGAAAACCATCATAGTAATAATACCAACTGCTTTCATGCTATTAAACATTCCAAGTTGACAATTTTTTATGCTTACGTCTAACGCTGCAGAAGACATTTTAGTTTACTTTTTCCGTGTGTGTCAGTTATTTTGTCACACAATCACAGATAATTATGACCCCGGACCCCCGAGCTATATTTTCTTGAATCGTTCAATAGTCCAGTAGTGACGCAATATCTGAGCTCTTTCATTACGTTAGCGTGGACCAAAAGTACCCGTGACCTGCGTGCAAGGAAACTGTTCGCGGAGAGCTGCACGTGAAGCACCACGCGTGTCATAAAATATTTCATTCTCAGGTTGTTCAACGCTAATCCTTATATAAATCTAGGTATGTATGTGTCACTTACAGATTGTTGTTAAAGAAATCAGTTAATCTTAAATTGCGACCATAACTGGTAATAATTGGAAATAACCACATGTTTAGACAAATGAGATTTTAATAAATAATAAAAAGCTAAGATGTAAAGTAAGGCTGATCTACATATGTAACTGCTACTGTCGGGCACAGGCCTCTTCTCCTGAGAGGGTTATGGAACCATTTCTCCCTCAGCATAGCAGCGTAAAATAGCAGCTTAATGCTATTACGTTTCTTATGGCGTGTGTAGAGAACCGGAAGCCTCTTTTACTAGAAACGAGGCATTTCATCGTAGCCCTCAGAGGTGACAACGCACCTGCATTTTCACCTCTTGATTCTTCGATAAGGATAAATGTAGATGCCCGAGTATTTGCTTACGATCAGGTAGATTGTGTGCTCATTTGTCACCCTTAATCTTTAAAAAAAAAACTTTAAGTTTGTTGATCAAATGTTTGTATTCAATATACCACGCTCCCTTACCAGGGAACAGTAGGTATGTGTAGTATTGTAAGGCAAAGCTCAGCACTTGGTTGTGGACTGTGGAGCGAGGCAGGTGCGCCTCTGAGCGCTAACCAGTGAGCTTGCGCCCGCAGCGCTGCTGTACGCGACGATATTCGGGCACGTGACCACCATCATCCAGCAGATGACTTCCGCCACCGCCAAGTACCACGACATGCTAAACAACGTGCGCGAGTTCATGAAGTTGCACGAGGTGCCCAAAGCACTGAGCGAGCGCGTCATGGACTACGTCGTCTCCACCTGGGCCATGACCAAGGGTCTCGACACGGATAAGGTGCGAACTTTAGCTGTTTTATTTACTTGTGAAATGCATGAGACAAAAAGTTTGTCAAAATAACCCGATAAATAAATGTATTACGAATGCTTTTAAAGCACGCATTGAGTGCTTTACTATACGCAGCACTCTGGTGATAACAAGGCTGCCCTGATGTCTAACCGTCGGTGGAAAATTCATCAAAATATGCACAACATCTAAGTCCAGTTCCTATAGGTTGGTTATGAGAAACAGATTATTAGTGCGAGAGTTTCGTTTCTGCACTCAGCAACTCGGCTACTCGGCGATTGCGGGCAACAAATTTGGAAAATGGGTGATTTAGTCGTGGGAAGATGTTGTGATCAAGCTGAAAAAAGGATTGCTTCGGTCGTTCACACGAGTAGAAAAATCGAATGAGGGAAGAGTGACAAAGTAGACTAAACCTGCAAAAGTAAATAATATAGTCACCAACGGGAAGAAATCAAAAATTAAAGAGAAATTTATCGACCGAATTGGTGATTTAACCAAAGAGTATGCATGCGTAGATAGTGAGTGACTATTTGTACCGTCGGGAAAATAATATGGTGGTAAAAAATATTTTGTGTAAGGGGAATAGAAGCTACTCTCGAAAGTATTTTGTAAAATATAACTGATAGGCAAAATTTCCGAATATAAAAAAAATACATAAAAACAATTCCTCTTACCGCAATTGCATAAAACTAATAATTATTTTAAAACGGTGCGGCGTAGGCTACGAATTATATGCCTACCGTATACTGCAACATCTTAAACGTTTTTAAAAGATCGAAATTAACTTATTTACAATTTACACAGATTGATATTTACAAAATTATACTACATTACATTTGTTTACAAAAAAAAATCTTTTTAGCGATATCACAGTATTTTTTCAAAATGTCTACTGTTTCTTACTAAACACAAACTAGAACCTACAATCTTTGTAATTTGTTTGTTAAACTTTCACTAACACTTTGTGCTTCTTCTGTGTACACTTATTTATATATTTATTTAGATAGATACACCATTGACAATATCAATAAACATTGTTATAACCAAAATACTACATTTATGGATATGTCTTTACAGGTATATACATCACTATAAGAAAAAAAACTTAACAAAATATAAACTTTAAAACAAAAAGAAATCAAACTAACACTAAATTATCATTTTAGTTCGACCCACAAATAAAAGTCTAGAGGTTTTAGGTCAGGTGAGCTCGCCGGCCAATTCACAGGTCAACCGCGACCAATTCACCTATCACTGAATGGGGTGTCCAGATATGCACACACAGATCGTTCGTATTGAGCTGGACATCCGTCGTGCTGGATGTATATTCCTTGCAGATAGGTCAGGGGGTTTTCCAACATTGTGTTGATGATGGAATGTATCATTTGTAGATACGTTACTCCCCTCAATCGACCTTCAATCAATTTAGGACCAATGATTTGGTCGTTGATAATTGCCACCCCAAAGTTAGCACAGAAACGAACTTGATGAACATGTACTCTGCTCATTGTGCACGTTATAAATTCCAATACGAATAAATATCATTTTGTTGCACCATCTAAATTTCCACCAGACAACTCGAAATTAGAGTATTGGTATATGTTTATAAAACATAAACAGCACGACGGCGACGCGATTTTACGCCGCAGCCAATTACAGGTCACTAAAGCATTGCCCTTTAACTTGTGACCCTGCGAAAGGGCAAGGACACAGAGACCTACTAAATTTTTGTTTCGTAAATTAGGGTCCGTATGACTTGAATGATTATTTCGTTATTTCAAATTAGTGGTATTTACCTGTTACAACCTGTTTATTTTCCAGACGGTAAAAAAAAAATCATCGAGTATATATGAATGTGAAAGAAGCGAGAAAGGCGTGTCAGGATCGTGTCAAATGGGAGTAGGTCTTCTCTGCCTACTTCTCTGGGTGAGAGGCGTTAGAGATTATGCATGTATGTATGAATTTCAAAATACTAGTAAAGCAGAGAGTAGCGTTGGAAGAAAATTTTCAGCCGGTAGTACTAGTAGCATTGAATAATTTAATTTGGGAATTAAACGTTATGACAACAGAGAACTGATAAATTTAATTTAAGTAAACTGAATAAACATGTAACGGTAGATGTTGGAGCTTATTTGTTAGGTTCTTCCGTACACTAAATGTTCGGCAGGTACTGAACTACTGTCCGAAGGATATGAAGGCGGACATCTGCGTCCACCTGAATCGCAAGGTGTTTAACGAGCACCCGGCGTTCCGGCTGGCGTCGGACGGCTGCCTGCGCGCCCTCGCCATGCACTTCCACATGTCGCACTCGGCGCCTGGTGACCTACTCTACCACACCGGCGAGTCCATCGACTCGCTCTGCTTTATCGTCACCGGCTCACTCGAGGTCATTCAGGACGATGAGGTTGTCGCCATACTCGGTGAGCTTATCAACATGATACCGCTTTTTAATATAATAATACGAAAACGGCGGCCAGCCACAAATGACACTTTATAGTGCTTACAGGATTATAGTGCCGAAGTATGGGCGCAAGCACCGGTTAACTCTTTATTCCCTTACTCTCATAGTCTGATGGAATGGTAATCCTCCTAAAGCACGGGGTGAAACACCGCAACCTCAACCCAGGACCTCATGATCAGCATTCGCGTTTAGGACTACCAAACCAACGAGACGTCAACTACAACGACAAATTAAAAAATAATATAACGCAAGACTACTGCTCATAAAATAACTGAATGACTTAACTATAATGAAATTAGATGAGTAGCTGGTGTTCATATGGGTTATTGAAGAAAACCACAGAGAACCAGCACAGTATATAGTATACGCGCAGCAACGATGGGATTGTGACGGCATGACGATATAAGAGAGCGTCATGGAGTTTGCCGTCACAATTGAACAAAGAGACTCAGTTTTTTATCTCCCTTATACGTGGTAGAGCCTTGTAGTTATATTAATAATAATAATAAATAATAATAATAATAATGTTTTATTTGCTGTAACAGTTTAAGTACTTAGAATATATGTGACCAGTGTCTCCTTTTAAGCTTGAATCAGCCTGTGCCAGGGGACACTGCTCTTCCTTAAAATAGGTCATTTCTTACAAGAAAACTTAATAAATAATAATTACGAAACAAAATAAAAATATATAAGTAACAATAATATATGTGGTCTAACAAAAATGACTTAATATACTTATTTATTTACATTTATAAATCAGCCAAAGCAACTTAAGCAACATAAGCCTGAATGCGCGCGCGCGTGTGTGTGTATGTGAGTGAGTGTGTGTGTGTGTGTGTGTGTGTGTGTGTGTGAGTGTGTGAGTGTGTGAGTGTGTGTGTGTGTGTGTGCGTGTGTGTGTGTGTGTGTGTGTTTGTTTGTGTGTGTGTGTGTGTGTGTGAAACTGAGTGGTGTGTTTGTGTGTAAAATTCTAAAATAATATAATGTAATTTAATTATTGCTTCATTACTCTAGAAGAGCCTCAGTGTCATCGTAAGACTTAGGGAGTAGCCATATCTTAAGAAGTCTTCTACATTCAAAAAAGACTTTATCATATATTCCCAATACCTTGTTTGCTGTATTATATAGATGTCCTGACCGTTTGGTATATTGTCTTTTAGCAAAGGCAGTGTTGCTTCGAGGAGCTCGTACAACAATGTCATGTCTTCTCCTATTCTTGATATCAGGATTGTAAGGCAAGGATAAATGTTTTCTTAAAACTGCCTGCATTATGTATAATTTCCTAACAGAAAGAATACCAGTGTTTTGGTAAAGACGCTCGGTCGAAAACCCCAAATTTTGAAAACACATGGTCTTAATTAGTCTTCGCTGGGCCCGCTCTACCTCAATAAAACGGGTTTTGGCAGCACCACCCCAGATAGATATACAATATATCAAGATAGATTGCACCAGCGAGTAATATATTTTAATAAGGAGACCTTTTTCAGAGCTAGTTTGGTTGTCAACCATCCTGGGCACCACGTATCTCAACATCCTGAAGATCCAGATTAATTTTCTGAGTCTTGAGGAAACATATTCCAGCTGCGGATACCATGACAACCTCTGATCTACATAGACGCCTAGGTATTTTACTTGGTCAACTTTCTGAATTTCAGGACAACTACAAGTTTTTACATTTGGGCTAGTATTGCATTTATGTATTTTTATAGAGAAATCATTTGGTGGTTGTGTATTATTATAAATACTAAAGCAAATATAATTAGTTTTGGTGGTATTTAAAGAAAGGAGGTTATTGCTTAGCCACTTGTTTATCTGTTTCAAGCCACTCTCAGCCTGTTTCCTTACGTTTTCCCATGAGTCTGCACTGAAGACTACGGCTGTGTCATCAGCGTATGAAAGGATTTGAGCATTTTTTATTTTCATATCACAAAGGTCATTAATGTAAATGAGAAAAAGAGTAGGCCCAAGGATACTACCTTGAGGTACACCATATGTCACTTCCGAGTCTCCACTAATGAAGGAATCAAGTTTTACCCTCTGTTTCCTATTAGACAGGTAGTCCTTGAGCAAATTTAGTGGTGTTCCCTTCATACCAATTGCTTCCAGTTTACGCAGCAGGATAGGGATAGAGACAGTGTCAAACGCTTTTTGTAAGTCAAGGAATACTGCCATGCATTTTTTGTGACTATCAAGTTTCTCAACCACCAGCGAGCTCAACGCAGAGACTGCGTCTTCAGTCGATCTTCCCTGTCTAAAACCATACTGAGAGGGAGATAAAATATTGTATCTGTTCAGATAGTTAAGTAACCGCGAATTGAGCAACTTTTCCATTATCTTAGAAATGGCGGGCAAGACAGAGATCGGTCTATAATCAGTTACACTGTCTCTATCCCCTGATTTGTGAACTGGAGTAATGATAGCCTGTTTAAATAGCGATGGAAAGGTCCCCTTGTGAAAACAAAGATTTATGAAATGAGTTAAGATCGGTACAATTTGAAGTCTTACACGCTTGAGAAATATGGTAGGAATGTTGTCCCAGCCAGGGGCACTGCTCGTTTTTAGTGACAGTAGTGTACTAGACACCTCATCCTGATCAGTGTCAAGCAAAACAAAAGAGTTTGACTGAGTTGGTAAGTTACGCAAATAATCATTCAATTCCTCTTGAGACAGCTGTACCTGTTGAGACAGTTGTCTCCCTATATTTGCAAAAAAAGTGATTTACGTAATCCGCAGATGCAGCTGGAGAGGGCATGACGTTTAGTAGATCTATATTATTGTTATTATTACTCATACTGGTAAAGGTAATATTTTTAATATTTTTCCATAATTTTTTATTATTATTAATAGATTTATTCAATAATTCTCTTTCATATTGTCTTTTTAGTTTTTTAATAAGATTGTTACAATAATTTCGATATCTAATATATATAATTTTATTAAGTTCATTGTAGGGGTCGTCTTTTACTTTCTTTTGCAATTTATTTCGATTTCGGATACAGCGCAGAATTCCAGGCGTGATCCATGGCTTAATGTTACGATTTTTTTTAGGTATAGTTGTAACGACAGTATTGTTTTTAATTATCTCCTTTAAACTATACACTAGACCATTTATCACAGCATCCGGGTCATTGCAGTAGAGCAATTCTGTGAGGTTTTTAGTTTCAAGGTCTAGCGCAGCAGCTTCATAATTTACAATTGTTCTAGTTTTGCTTGCTATTTGATGGTTTTTTATTTTTGATATCGAAAGAAATGTGGTAAAGTGGTCCGTAGTACTAGTATGTAATACAGCTATTGTTGCATGGAATTTGGTTTTATTCATTTTCATCATAAAATGGTCCAAACAATTTTTTTCCCTGGTAGGGATTGTGTGACCAGGTAGTATACCGTACACTGCCAGCATATTTAAGTAATTGATGCGATCTTTTAATTCATATGGTATATTAGTAGTATAGTTGTAGCAAGAATGGGTCGGCTCGACCGGGGAAGAGGACCACGCTCTTACAGAATACCAGCGTGAAATAGTAGCTTAATGCTGCTGTGTTTCGTATGGTGAGTGTAGAGAACCGAGACCGTTTTTACTGGAAACGAGGCATTCCATCTTATTTCTCACGGGTGACAACGTATCTGCATTTTGATTCATAATCGAGGATAGATGTAGATGTTTATGGGCCACGGGAACCACTTACCACTAAAATTTATGTATTAGATTTATATTTGTGCTCCGCAAATATAATTTCATATGTTTTCGATTCGCCTTCGCAGGAATACTCACATTATCTCTGTTTTGTATGGCGTACTGTTTAATGATTTCACTCCTCGTTATTTAAAAGACCGTTTCCAGTATTTTTACCTTATCCATAATCGGTCCTTCGATTCTCTGTCAATCTTCCTCTCTTTACTTCTTTGCACTCTTCCTCCTTTTTAAGAAGTCCTTAACAAATCGTATTACTTAGAACGCTATTAGATAAATTACCTTTCCTCTTTCATACTCTTTTCATTTAATTACTTTATCATATCATATACCATTTGGACTTAAATGTATTATATATGTATTTTTTGTACGCCCCCTGTATTTTAACTATTTATATTACATCAGTTCTCTACGCAAAGGTTGTTGTGGAAGAGATCACTTTCAGAGTGATACGGCCGCCTGTTGTACATAATGCCAATACTGACTATATACTACTATATAGTACTATAATACTTTAGATTTAACTCGACTCGTTATTCTGTATTTTGGTGTAGAATAAAGAATAAATAAATAAATACAGAGACATACATCCATTTACCTTAAATATATTTTAAAGTTTCTATGGACAATTAAAAATATAAAAATTGCATGATATAAATACCATAAAAAATTATATTTCGTATCTGAAATCATTGATTCACACACGTTTGATAGGTTTGGTGTACATTTTGAAAACATTTAATTACACTTTTTTTAATTTATCGTAAATATGTAAAGGACGCCTTATCTCTAATTTATTTAAGTGGCCTTTAATAGCATAATTTTATTTAATTATTTCAAACTATATATAATAAAATAATGAAAACTGGTCAAATGCACCA
Organism: Parnassius apollo; assembly: GCA_907164705.1. Taxonomy (NCBI): domain Eukaryota; kingdom Metazoa; phylum Arthropoda; class Insecta; order Lepidoptera; family Papilionidae; genus Parnassius; species Parnassius apollo. The sequence goes on along the minus strand of CAJQZP010001153.1, from coordinate 7,140,869 downwards.
AGTGCTCGCAGGTGAAGCTAAATATAGTTTCGATTTTTTATGATTCCTGTAAGTCGAAATCCATACTGACGGCTCTGCTCGATGAAACTCGTACAATTAGATATATTTATTAATAGCTTTTTACCCCCCGGCTTCGCTCGCGTGGGCTTGAGTTTAGAAACATCGTTAATACTATTTCGTACTAAAATTAGCAAAACTGGATCACTTGTAGAGAGACGTCGGTATCCGTGTCTATATTGGAAATATTATAGGCTACAGAAACACATAAGTTAGTTTATCAGAATCACATAAATATCATACGTCAAGCAAAACTTTTTAATATCGGGCTTCCGATGTGTCCGTATTTACGGAAAACTGTCCTGGAATCGGAAATGCGTTATTTACGTAATATTTAATATTAAAGTTGATATAGTCTTGATTAAATAAAGTTCGATTTCATGGTCTTTAATTGGTACAATTGAATATTGATTAGCACCACATGCCACTATTTTTTTACGTTCGAGTAGTCTTCGAAATTTCATAAATGTAGTTATATTCACGGAGAACGTGTGAGAAGAACTAAATTCATGAACAGAAATAGAAATCTACATAGGATGGGCAATAGCGTCGTCCTGATCATAGTTCAAAATATTAAAAATATGTAGTTGGCAACCCGCATGCCAAGCGTTGCTTCTATGGCAAATATCCAACTTTATTAACTATTGGAAATCCAATTGATAAACGGGAGTAGAAATAATATATTAGCCATGTAGAGGTGGCGAAAAAGAAACCACTGGCCCATGTCATCCCGTGGTGTCTTAAGAGGCGACAGAGGGAAACTGAAACAGGAGACGGGCAGCATCTTCTCGATAACAGCGCGAAGTAATAAAGAGTTACCGACCCGCTTGCCAAGCGTGAGTAGTGCTGCAAACACCCGGTCTATTTGGCATACAATGGGGGAAGCCTATGATCAGCAGTGGAAAGCCCTATTAAAAATAAAAAAATAGGAGTCTAAATACGTCCCGCAACTGGGCACAGGCCACAGCGAGTTTGATTAAAAAGGAACTCCTTTACGTTGGATTCAACTTAACCAACTGGTTAAGTTGAATCCAACGCTGGATGACCGACTTCATATAACTCTATCTAAAAATGATTTCCGAAATATTTTTTTAACATCTCAGATATGCAGATTTCCTGCTATGTTTTTGATCACCACCGAGAACGTGGTAAAACGAAAATTCTAATTGCAGTTTAAATATGAATGGAGTCGGCGCGTTTAGATCGGTTTGATTACAGGCTTATACAGATGACTTTCAAGATTCTACCAATGCAGTTCTACTCATAGTTAAAATTAAAATAAACCCATGTTTAAAATTTGCTTTCTTTGATATTTATCCGAAAATATGAAAGCTATCTTAGTATATAACAAACTACTTTATAAATCTCATTATAAGTAAAAAAGGCTGCATTAACGGTATCACGAAATATTCTACTAATTATGGATATAAATCTCATTGTGTATTTAATTTTCAATATTTTATATCGGAATTAATACAAAAATAAATTGGTGAAATATTGCTATGCCGATAGACACACAACATATTCAACGAAAGACCTTCTCCTAATCAAAGTCCTACTACTCAAAGTTTTGTGTATACAGTTTTCTTAGTGATTTTGCTAAAATTGACAATTATGATAAAACATGCAGACAATGACCACAGGTCTATACCGGTCTGACAATTTTTGATGCTGCAACAGTAAGTATGTACACATATTCAATATAATTGTGCTTAATTTGACCAGTTATGTACTTATTATCAGTTTATTTATCAGTAATTAGATGCCGCTATTATTAGATTAAAATGATGACAACCAAAACTTTACCCTCTAGTACTCAGATTCAAGTTGAGGTGCGACTGGAGTGGCTCTATCGCAAAACAAAGACGCTAACATTTATATAATACATACATTGGCATAAATTCTGTTTTTATCAAAGCATTTAAAAAATCTAGCGGTGTGTAATGAAATTATTTAACGATTTAACAATAACATCTAGAAAATGCAGCAAGCAATGTCCGGTTTAGTTGTTAATATCGCCAAACAATCTCTACTCATTGATTTGGTCAAGCTATCATCATCATCATCATCATTACAGCCTTTCACAAGTCCACTGCTGAACATAGGCCTCCCCCAAGTAATGCCACAAAGCACGGTCCTGAGCCATCTGCATCCATCGATTTTCTGCATGTCTTACCAGGTCGTCACTCCATCTAGTGGGGGGTCACCCTACACTACGCCTACCGGTACGAGGCTGCCACTCGAGAACCTTTCTTCCCCATTGGTTATCGGTTCTTCGAGCTATATGGCCGGCCCATTGCCACTTCAGCTTACTAATCCGTTGGGCTATGTCGGTTACTCTGGTTTTACTGCGGATATCCTCATTTCTGAGTCTATCAGGCAGAGAAACTCCGAGCATAGCCCTCTCCATAGCTCGCTGAGCGACCTTGAGCGTCCTCATACAGCCAGCAGTGAAGGACCACGTCTCAGATCCGTAAGTCATCACTGGCAACACGCACTGGTTGTACAATCTAGTTTTTAGAGATTGAGGTATACCTGACGAGAAGATATGCCTGTCGTAATTTCCCGAACGCTGCCCAGCCGAGTTGAATCCGTCGATTGACTTCTCGGTCGAAGTTGGACTTACCTAGTTGGACTATTTGTCCCAGGTAAAGGTACTCGTCAACAACTTCGAGCATAGTGCTCCCAACAAATACCGGCATAGGTGTGACATGGACATTAAACATAATCATTGTTTTGTCCATGTTCATCTTAAGACCTATCCGTTGGGAGGCACTATTGAGGTCATTGAGCATAGTGCTCAAGTCCTCCAGCGATTCTGCCATAAGGACTATATCGTCGGCAAATCGAAGGTGAGTGATGTACTCGCCATTGATGTTAATACCGTATCCTTTCCAGTCCAGTAGCTTGTAAACGTCTTCCAATGCAGCGGTGAAGAGTTTCGGGGATATAACGTCACCCTGTCTTACACCTCTCTGCAGTTGGATAGGTTTCGAGCTCTGGTTCTGTACTCGGATAGCCATCGTAGCCCTACTGTACAAACACTTCAGCACTTCGGTATACCGACAGTCAACTTGGCACCGCTGAAGGGACTGTAGCACCGCCCAAATTTCGACGGAATCAAAGGCTTTCTCATAGTCAACATACGCCAGGCAAAGTGGCGGATACTCTTCGGTCACAATCTGTCGCAGGGTATGTATGTGGTCTATGGTTAAACCGGCTTGTTCGGGAGGCTGGAAGTCGTCGAGTCTGCGTGGGAGACGATTCGTAATGACTCTCGAAAACAGCACGTAGACGCGGCTCAGAAGGGAAATCGGTCTGTAGTTCTTCAAGAGAGCGTTGTCGCCTTTCTTAAAGAACAAGACCACCGCACTTCTGCTCCACGCCTCTGGAGTAGTGCCACCATGGAGGACGGAATTGAAGAACTTCTGAAGGACTTCAAGTACCGGTGTTCCACCCGCTTTCAGAAGCTCCGCTGTAATTCCATCCTCGCCTGGGGCCCTGCCAGTCAAGTCAAGATATATCATGATTCAATAAACACTGTTAAGTTTATGAATATTTATTTTTTTTTTTATTATAAATTCTTAGATCTGACCAATACATATATAAAACTCTTTATATTTAAACTATAAGGATAATAAGGGTTTTGTACATACTAATTGCAATTTTTATCAGTTTATTTATAGATAAAAAATACCGACTAAAACTTTTTATAGATTGGAAATTAAACTTAGAAACATCCTTAATTTTGTTTACGATTTTCGATAGATGTCACTACTATCCACTTAAGTAGTAATTAGTTACTATAAAATTTATTTATATCTACTAAAATGAAATAACAAGAACTAAAAAATGTACATTAGAATTTTCAAATCAATTATAAATTTAATTAAATAACTTTATAATGACAAATGAGGCAAAATGTCATTACTTTTTGTATTTTACGTTAGATAGCACTGTCTTGAAAAAGTGAATACAACAATAATATCGTAGATTGTCGGAAATTAATTTTGGGCTTTATTCATAAATATTTTGTTTATTTTAATATAACACATCGATCGTATAAAATAGAAATTAACACCCAAAGGAAAGAAAATACTTAACCCTCCTTTTTTAAAGTTGCTATTTACAAACAAACTACCTATACACAAAATTTCATGGAAATCTGTATTCGGTAGTTTTTGCGTGAATCTTTTATACACAGACAGACAGACAAAAATTCTAAAAACCTCTAATTTGGCTTCAGTGCCCTTTATTTAGTCCCTTGAACTTGTTTTTTCCAGAAAATATTAGAATAATAAACACGACTTCTCTACATATTTATTATATGTATAGATAGTAATAGGTATACGTACCGATGAAATTGCTGTTCTGCAACATTGGCCCATTTCAAATCAAAATAATTTTTGTTTGGTCAAGAATTCTAATTTCAAATTAACATTAATTTTCGAAACATTGAATTCTGTATTCAAAATTAGTCATTTGTTTATTGATTAGTGTTATGTTTTCACTGCATTTGAACTTTTTCGCCATCATGGATACGTTAAAAATTCGAGTAATTATGGAACATGAGTCATGGCAGCAACGCGGCACAAGTGGCACGCAGCATCAACGACGTTGACGGAGCAAATATTACAAACTAACTCACCACCTGTTATTAGTTTGTCCACATCCGTTCTAGAAATTTTGACCCGAAAAATGAACCCCGTGGTCGTCCGAAAACTTTGGACGCAAATGACGAATTAAAGGCGGTTGTGAAAACTGATGATAATCAATCTACGGCTGAAGTAGAGCAGCTTGTGACAATAGCATCAAAACAATATTTGCGTCAAATTGGCTAGGTAAAAAAGGTTGACATATGGGTGCCCCACAAACTCAATGATCACCAGTGCGAAATGCGCGTCAAGACGTGCCTTGCACTACTTAACAGGCACACAAACGAAGGAATTGTGAATCGCATTGTTACCTGCGTTGAAAAATAGATTCTGTTTGACAATTGCAAGCACTTAGCAAGTTGATTGGATCCTGGTCCAGCACCTAAACGAAAACTTACCGCTAGAAAAGTGATGGTCACTGTTTGGTGTTTTAGCGCCGGTGTTATTAACCACTTAAACGTGATGGCTGCATATACTGTGAAGAAATGAACACAATTATGGAGAAGCTCGCACGACTCCAACCAGCTTTGATCAATCGCTCATCCACGCTTCTTCGGCACGACAACGCGCGACCACATACTGCACAACAGACCGTCTCCAAGTTACAAGAGTTGGGGTTTGAGACTCTCCGTCATCCGCCACACTCACCAGCCATTGCACCTACAGACTTCTACTTTTTCCAGAATTTGGATAACATTTTAGCAGGAAAAATTAAACAGCCGAGAGGTAATGCAAAAAGCCTTGTAAGGATTAGTTGCCTCTCGTTCAGCTGATTTCTTCAAGAAGGGCATCAATAAACTGCTACTGCGTTGGCAAAGATGCATCGATTGCATGGGTGATTATATTTTTTTCTTTGATTCATAGAAATAAAAAAAATATAGAAAAAAATTACGTTAACTTATTCCATTTCAAAAGTAAAATTTCAAAGGTAAACCTGATATTAAGGTATGTGGGCTATAAAATAGAAATAAATATAAAGTTTGATGACAGCATCACTACCCCATTATTGTCACTATCACAGCTGTTGCGGCACGTTCATTCAAAAACGTTCAAACATTGAACTTCGTTTACTTTGATATGCACAAAACTTGCAAAAATGGCAAACTACAAATGCCGTACAACTACGTGCCACGTCACACTAGATGGCAAACTACAAATGTGTACTCATACTATGCGCATATGCGTACACTTCATAAGGATGATAATGCCCATGACACACTAAGCGACTTTGTAGCTATTTGCGTATTTCAAGCAATTTGAAACTACTTGTAAGTCTGACGCTGGCATAAGATAAACCCACTTTTAAAATCTGAATGTCAATTCTTTGTCTAAATACGAAGTGTAAACCACATTAAAGTAACAAAGCGGACCTGCCGATTCTCGCTAAATAATAAAAATGTGAACTTTATTCGACGACGATTTGCTTAAAAGATCACCTTTTAATGTTATTAATAATAATTTTAACATTAAAAGTAACAGTAATCAAGTTATTTTTCTTTGAAAACATGATGTGTAGGCAAAGGCGACGTGTTCGGGGACTCGTTCTGGAAGGACACGGCAGTGGGGCAGTCGGCGGCCAACGTGCGCGCGCTCACGTACTGCGACCTGCACACCATCAAGCGCGACCGCCTGCTCGAGGTGCTCGACTTCTACCAGGCCTTCGCCAACAGCTTCGCGAGGAACCTCACCCTCACGTACAATTTACGACATCGCCTCATATTTCGTAAGGTGAGTGTACTTATTTAGTTATTTCAAAAGTTAAATTCAACTGTTTTTCTGCACTATCAATATTATGATACTGGGTGGAGTACTACTCTCCCCTATTTATCCGGATTTTTTTTAAATTTGGAATAGGGCAACAAAACCCAAGGAGCCAGCAGCAGGTTAACTTTATCAAGAAAGAAGGACTCTTTATGTTAAACTCTTTCTTCCAAAAGCGGCTCCACAGAAAATGGACCTGGTCTAGCCCCGAAGGTTCGACAAAAAATAAGATTGACTTTGAATAAAACTATTATTTACGGATTTTATCGCGTTTAATTACAACTTTATTTCTTTTATTATCCCGTCGCTTCGGGTGCTTTACAGCACCCTTCCCACGGAACGATCTTGAACATGTTCGCAGACTGCAGACTTTTGCGAACATGTTCAAGATCGTCCCCACCATTACATTAGATTTGATAAACCACAAATTCTCGCAAAAGAACACCGATACCTACCAAGGATGATACGCGATGCTATTGAAATTAAAAAACATCTAAATTTCAATGGAAAAGATGAATGAGTGCTGCCACCTGCATGGGATCCTTTAATTAACAAAATTAAACACAAACCCAAGCACACCACTGCAAGACTTCATGATACTATAAGCTCGTTTTGCGTAAATCGGAACAAAAATTAATATTCAAAAACTGAAGGTAGCCGGTAACTAACTATGACATTGGGGCGTCAAACATCTCAATCTCCCCCCCCCCCCCGTGACCATGGGTGCTGTAAAGCACCCAAAACGTCGAGATAGTAAAAATAAATTAAAATTGTAATGTAAAAAAATGTAGTGTTCGCGTAAATTTAGGAAATCATTATAAGATTGACTTCACTATGACGAACAGACGACAACTGTTCAGTGATCTTAAGGGTGAAAACCTGCAGCGATCACCGAATGGTGAGAGGCACACTTAACCTAAACGTGACGTTGAAGAGGTCACGTTTAACGAAGTCAACGTTCCGTCCTCCTCGTGCTCTAATCTTACTTACTTAAAAATATCAGCGTAGAATATTGCAAGGAAGTGGAGTTCTGGAAACTGTTTATGCGCTCGGAGCTAAGTTCTGTAAGACCCATTGCAGTAGAACACAAAAACTCTCTGATTACACTCTTAATCGCATGGCTGTTAAACGGGAAATGAAGCTGCAGTCGTCAGCATGTATGACAGCATACAGGCAACTGAATAGACAGATCTCCAAATGCTTGCGGCGGGACTTACGCAACTTCAACATATTGAAGAAGCGTTCGAGTGGAATGAGGACTCCAAAGTTTTTTCCAGAGATCTATCTGCCAGAAAGAGCCAACTGTCAAAGCTGAAGACCAGATGTGGCAGCATCGTTTCCGGGACAACTGAGATTCTGAATGAGATTGAGAGGTTCTACGTTCAGCTGTACACGTCATCGTTCGAGCCCCACGCAAGTGTGTGACGATGCAAAGGAAAGTCTTATCCGACACTATTCCGATAATATCCCGGACATTAGTCTGAGCGAGATTATAATAGCTCTCCAGCACCTTAAGTATGGCAGGTCCCCGGGTGAGGATGGAATTACAGCGGAGCTTCTGAAAGCAGGTGGAAAACCGATACTTAAAGTCCTTTAGAAGCTCTTCAATTATATCCTCTATGGTGGCACTACTCCAGAGGCGTGGAGCAGAAGTGCGGTGATCTCGTTCTTCAAGAAAGGTGACAACGCTCTCTCGAAGAACTATAGACCGATTTACCTTCTGAGCCGTGTTTGCGTGCTGTTTTTGAGAATCATTAGGAATCGTCTCTCACGCAGCTCGAGACAGCTTGCAGCCTCCCGAACAAGCGGGTTTCCGAAAAGGCTTTAGCACCATAGACCACATACATACCCATCCAAAAGTTGTACAGAAGTCTGAAGAGTACATTCTGCCACTTTGTCTTGCGTATGTGGACTATGAGAAAGCCTTTAATTCCGTCTAAATTTGGGCGGTGCAGCAGTCCCTTCAGCAGTGCCAAGTTGACGGGCGGTACATCGAAGTGCTGAAGTGTTTGTACGGTAAGGCTACGATGATCATCCGTACAGAACCAGAGTGCGAAATCTATACAACTTCAGGGAGGTGTAATACAGGGTTGGAAAGGATACGGTATTAACATCAATGGCTAGTACATCACTCACCTTCGATTTGCCGAGTTGTCTTTTGGAAAATGGGGGATAAGGATATGTTCCGTTCCAACGGATAGGTCTTAAGATGAACATGGACAAAACAAAAGTCATGTGTAATGTCACACCTATGACGATGGTTGTTGGGAGCACTAAGCTCGAAGTTGTTGACGAGTATGGTTACCTGGGACAAGTAGTCCGACTAGGTAAGTCCAACTCCGACCGAAATGTCAATCGACGGATTCGGCTAGGCAGGTGCAGGTTCGGCTCAGAGGTCTTTTTTTCAACAATCATATTTTATAATTGAAACATATGTATGAATACAACAAGAATAGCAAAGAATTAAATTGAATTGAATGGAATTATTAGACTTAAGCCTATGCTTCATTTCCAGTTTGAGAATAGGGCGAGAGAGCCAGATTATAGATACCATAATATGTCAGAAGTTTTGGACTCTTGTTGGGATTGTGGTTGGATTTTTGAAATGTGAGGCACAAAACCAGTAATTAATTTTGTTTCTTTTTTTTACGTTTGATAATTACGTCTGGATCAAATATCAGGACTTTTTATGGTAAACAGGTTATTTGTCAGGACTTTTAAATTTTAGATGTGGTAACTATAGTCTAGATACCACTAGTCGCCTCTCATAGAGTCGTGTTGTCTCGGGCGATAGGTGGCGGACGTGCGTCGCGAGCGCGAGCTGATGGAGCGGCGCAAGCGCGAGCCGCAGCTCGAGCAGGCGCAGGACCACCTCGTGCGCAAGATCTTCTCACGCTTCCGTCGCGAGCGCAGCGTGGCCGCGGCTCCAGGGCCGGCGCCGGCGCGTACTCAGACCACCCCCGCCGCCCCCGCCGCCCCCGCGACTGATGCGGAGCGCGGGGAGGCGGGCTCATCTGTGGCTGCCCCCGCCCCCACTCCTATCCCCGCCCCCGCCGCAACCCCTGCAGCTGGCGAGGGCAAGGCGGCGGTGCGCGGCAAGTGGGGGCGGCTGCTGGCGGGTGGCTCGCTCGATATCGCGGCGGAAGCGCCGCGCGCCGCCTTCACGCGCAGCCTGAGCACGCGCGACCGCCCGCCCTCCACTGAGAGCCTCACCCAGTCTTCCGCGATAAACTCGAATTCACTTACATTAAAGGTAATTATACAAATTTGAGATTTATTTGTAATTGTTACTTTCGACCAGGTGCTGTCGCCGAATTTTGAAAAAAATATTATTACATGAAAACCGTGGTGCTAAAAAAAGTGCCTGATCTCTCGACCGGTCTTTGGACACTAGTCACTTAACTCTGAAGTACTACTTCTCTCTGAAGGAATTTTGCTAGAATTACTAAAAAAACCATTATAGTCCCAACACATAAAACTATTTTTGTTTTGCAGAAGAGGGCCAGTGCTAGAGCTATTTACAACCTCCAACCGAGAGAGTCTCTTAGAGAAAAATTTAAAGAAATAAATATATTAATTTTGTCCTTATCTATGAAAATTTGATATATGTTCACAAAAACAAAGGTAGTTTTAGTAAAAAAGTGACACACTCACAAACACTAGGAAGACCAAAAAGATGTTTCCAATTATCGACTCATCTTAATACGCAATTTGAATCCCGACCAAAACTATCCACTACTTATGCAGTAGAGGAAATTAGCGACTACGTCTGTGAAGAATTAGATAAAAGCAACCAATCAATAAGTATTTTCCTTGACCTATCAGAATTTTCATACAATTTCTATTTACATACTATTCACTGAACTAGGGAACATTCGAGATAAACTTTAACTTTTTGTGACTATTTAGAAAATCAAAGTCAGTATTTAAAATCTATAAGGTTTCAATTAGTTGCGAACTACTCTAGAACATCTATTTTCATTTTATATTCAATAATTGATAAGGTTTGATTAGCTCTGAATAACAAAATATTTGTTTTGGGGTGCCCCAAGACAATGTATTAGGGCCAACCCTGTCTTTTATTCATATCAAAACAATAGACAATGTTTATTTATATTCATAGCAAGGTTTTGATAGAGTAAATAAGTGGCTTCAACAAAATACAATGACATTGAACGCGGATAAACGAAAATATATTCATGAATGTTACTATTCTCAGTCAAAATATATAGATGACTCTTTATATTGACTCCAGAAATTCATCAATGTTGCTAATTTGCAAAAAATTTAATACAATTACCCAGTTATTTTAAATACTTAAATAATATATAATTATAGATTAAAACCTAAAATACATAGTTAAAAAAACATAAAAACTCACGCCTGTAACCCAGAGGGGTAGACAGAGACTACAGACTACCATTTGACATGGTGCTGACAAAACTCTCTCGCCTCCTCCACATTCATATACCTACGCATACATGCTCGTCGGTTAAGGGTACTCCTAATTTGGTCCAAATTCAATATATCGCCAATTTGGTCGATAAACTGTCGCCTAGGACGTCCCTTTCCGACTCTTACATTCACTTCTGCAACATATATTTGCTTTGTCACTCTTTCCTCATTCATTCTTTCTACATGACCAAACCACCGAAGCATTCCTTTCTTAATCCTGGTCACAGCATCATCATGCAAACCACACTCTTCTTTTATCTCAAACTGTTGCTCAGATTAAGCCCTAACATACTGTTACGAGCTTGAGGTTCGTGACAATAAAAATTGCCATTAAAATTACCTAAATTAACACTTTAATTTACTTTACACAAATTAAAGTTAAAAACACTAATAATTAAACACACTTATTCACTTTATTCCGCTCCGAAGCTTCGCTTGTTTCGCCAAATCAACACTACTACCATCGCATCTTGCAGCGCCTATATATTTAAATTAGCAAAGAAATATCCAGAATGTTCAAGTAAACACGCGCAAGGTACCGAGCGTTCGAGTTTCGACTAGGCGCTGTCGGTTGAGTGATTTGTGATGTCATTTTCTCAATGCTCCCCCTCGCTCTCGTTCCTGACACTAGATGGCGCTAGTTGACTTATTCATGCAACACTGCCCCCTCCTAAGACATGCTCGTCCCGAGCATTATCGGTCCCATAATAACGCGCCAAGCGATCCACATGGACGATCTTAGGAGTCCCTCTTGCGCCTTTCTGTATCCGGTAGGTCACATCGTTGATCCTGGTTACAATCCGGTACGGGCCGTCCCATTTAGCTTGAAGCTTAGAAAAAAGCTTAAAAAAGGGAAATCTTTGCTGCGGACTGAATTGTGCAACCACACAAGTGAACCTTCGTCGAACCCTTTGTTGTTCATTTTGCGGTCATACCGGGTTTTCATCTTTTCAGACATTTGCTGGCCCGATTGTCTGACGTGCTCATAAACGTCATTCATTTTTTTCCGCAAGTCATTTGCATAATCGGTTATACTGCGTGGAGCATCAGGTGGTATCCCGGTGATCAGGTCTGCAGGCAGCCGTAATTCTCTTCCAAAGTTTGCGAAAGCTGGTGTCACTGTTGTACTTTCGTGAACAGAACTTCGATATGACAACAAAAACGGTTATATGTGCTTGTCCCAATCTCGTTGCCGATTGTCTACAACTTTTGCTAGGTACCTCTCCAATGTCTGATTAAATCGTTCCACCATTCCATCAGATTGCGGGTGATAAGAAGTCGTTCTTGTTTTATGAGTACCCATAACTCGGCAAGTTTCCTGGAATATTTGAGACTCAAAATTCCTTCCTTGATCGCTGTGAATCTCTAAAGGTACTCCAAAACGACAGAAGACTTCATGAACTAGTTTATCTGCAACTGTTGAAGCTTCTTGATTTGGAATGGCGAAGACTTCTGGCCACTTAGTGAAGTAATCCATCACAACCATGAAATACTTGTTACCGCTTTCACTCTCCGGAAACGGCCCCGCCACGTGAATGGCTATTCTCTCCCATGGTGCACCAACATTGTACAACTTCAATGCACCTCTACTACGAGTCTGAGGTCCCTTTACAGCCGCACAACTTGTACATTTGCGACACCAGTCCTCGACATCGTTTCGACAGTGGACCCAGTAAAACCGTTCTCGGATCTTCAGTAGAGTTCGTTTAACTCCCAGATGGCCTCCTGAATTATGGTACAGCTGTAGAACATCCGGTACTTTAGCTTTAGGGACAACCATTTGTAAATGACAGCTGTCTCCCCGAACATTTTCCCATTTACGGCACAGAACTCCATCCTGAAGCAGCAAGCTGTCCCACTGGGCCCAATAGCTTTTAGTGGTCGAACTCATCGCTGAGACGTCGCTCCACTTGGGCTTGGGAGCACTGACCTTCATCCATTCTAGGATCGGCTTGATGTCCGGATCTTCCTGCTGTGCACGTTGTAAGCTGTCCTTCCACTCGTTGCTGAGGTGGTCTGCCCTGAGCATCCTCACGGATACCACTTCCTTACTCTCTTGCCTAGTACAATGTTTGCAATCTTCAGGACAAGGTCTTCTTGACAATGCATCTGCGTTGCCATGAGATTTCCCGTTGCGATGTTCGATCTCAAAGTCGTATTCCTGCAATAGTTCAATCCACCTCGCAACTTGTCCTTCTGGATTTTTAAACTGCAATAGCCATTTTAGTGCAGCATGGTCAGTTCGTAAGTGAAATTTTCGCCCCAGAAGATATTTGCTGAAATGCTGAAACGACTTTACCACAGCTAGCAATTCGCGTCTTGTGACACAGTAGTTCCTTTCCGGTTTTGACAACGACTTGCTGAAGTACGCTATCACGACCCCTTGGTCACCATTCCATTGGGACAACACACCGCCAAGTCCTATATCACTCGCGTCTGTGTCAACTATAAATTCTTTGCTTGCATCAGGGTATCCCAAAATAGGTGTTTTGCACAGACGGTCCTTGAGCTCCTGGAATGCGATATTGCAACTTTCATCCCAGCAGAAATGTCGCTTCTCCTCGGTTAGCTTATGCAGAGGTTTGGCTATATCTGCAAAGTTCTTCACAAATCGCCGGTAATAGGAGCACAAACCCAAAAATGCTTTAACCTGCGTCTTGTCTTTTGGAACCGGCCAATCCTTGACAGCGGCGATTTTCTCTGGATCTGTGCGGATACCTTGTTCCGATACTACAAACCCCAAAAAGTTAACTTGCCGTTGGAATAGTGAACATTTCTTCGGGCTCAACTTGAGGTTGGCACTCTGAATCTTCATTAGCACGCGTTCCAGGTTTTGAAGGTGTTCCTCAAACGTACGGCCTACAATGATGATGTCATCCAAGTAGACCAGACAGGCATCGCCAATTAGCCCGGTAAGTACAAGTTCCATCAGCCTTTCAAACGTTGCTGGAGCATTGCACAACCCAAACGGCATTACTTTAAATTGCCACAGACCCTTTCCCGTCGAGAACGCAGTTTTCTCCTTGTCCTTAGGGTCAATTTCAACTTGCCAGTAGCCACTTTTTAGATCCAGCGTGCTAAACCACTTTACTCCTGTAAGCATGTCCAGCGTGTCATCAATTCTTGGCAAGGGATAGCTGTCCTTCTTCGTAACGTCGTTCAGACGGCGGTAGTCAACATAAAACTGCATGCTGCCATCCTTCTTCTTCACCAGCACCGCTGGTGAACACCACGGACTAGAGGAAGGTTCAATAACACCATCCTTCACCATTCCTTCAATCATGGTTTCCACTTCTTTTTCACGTGCTACCGGCAATCTTCTTGGCCGCTGACGGATAGGCAATTCTTCTCCTGTGTTTATTTTGTGTTGAACTAAGCCAGTCTTTCCTATGTCAGAATCGTTTGATGAGAATACATCGGCGTACTTGAGTAACAACTTCTTCGCCTTGACCAATTCGTTCGGGGAGAGAACACTCCGACAGTCTTCCAAAAGTGTGGTCACTCTCGTTTCTGCATCCTTGCTGGGGGTCCCACTCGTTATATATTGGCACCGACGTAACCAATCCACTTCCTCACAAGTACCAATCAGTGTGCCTTTTTCTATAATCTGGTCCCGGTCGCAAAGGTTCAGCACACGTACTCCTGAGATGTCAGTGGTCCTGACCAAGGTTCGAGCTACTTTCCATGAAAGGTCATTGTTTACCCTTTCCACAAGTACACAACGGTGGGCTTGCCCAGCGTTTCGAGGAAGACTAACCGGAACAATCGTTTCCGATCTTGGCGGAAGAACAATCTTCTTAATGCTGTACACGTTCCCTGGTAACGCACCTTCCATAAAAAGTTCCTCCTGTCCACATTTCAAAACACCTTGCTTAACGTCGATCTCACAACAATTATTCCTCATAAAGTCTAGGCCTAGGATGCAGTCGTCCATTATATCAGCCACGATGACATTATGCAGATAGATCACGTTGCCTAGCTTCAACTCCATCTCCTTCTCTCCACGGACGGGTATACGCTGACCGGTGGCTGTCACCAAATTAATGCGTTCTCGGTTGTATGCGGAGTCCCCAAGGAACTGACTTATAAGTTGGGAACTAACAACCGTACGAGAGGCTCCAGTGTCTATGGTCAGTTTACACGGCATTCCGTTGACCTCGCCCTTGATGATTAGACTGTTCCCATCATGGGTTTGTGAGATCGAGATCCTTGGGGCTCTTTTAACATCAGCCAGCACCCGCCCCGCAGTTCTGGCTTTTACTCGTTTCCCTGCTGCTGCTGGGCGGTGCTGTTGGCCGCACTACCCTCCTGAGATCGTTCACCTTCCCTTTCTAGGGTTCGCTTAGGGCAGCTGGATCGAAGATGGCCCTTTTCCCCACAGCCATAGCACCTTGGGCTGTATCCATTGTTGCGGTAGCGAACTGTAGCTGCTGCAACCTCCCTGACGCGATGGGAACGATGATCCTGCCGCACGGCTTCCACTTCCAGTGCATGGGCCAAGGCGTCCTTAAGCGTCTCGTGGTGCCCGAGCCTCACAGCAGCTCTGACTTCCAGGTCGCGGATGCCGTCGATGAATGTCTGCACCAGGTTCCCTTTAATGAGCGCAGGTACAGACCGGTATGCTTTTCGCACCAGCTTCTCCACTTCTAGAGCCCACTGCTGCAGATTTTCGTTGATGCGCTGCACACGATCTTTAAGCTGCGCACGAAAGACGTGTTCCAGGTGAGCGTCGCCATATCTCGCCTCCAATCCCTCAAGGAGTTGCTCATAAGTCACTTCCTCACCGAGAGCTTCCAGAACTGTTAAGGCCTGGTGACGCAGGCCTAGTGTGAGAGCAGTCATGGCCTGATTTTTATTCCAGCCGTTCGCCTTCATAACAGCCTCGAACTGGATTTTGTAGGCTGACCAGGAAGAAGTCCCGTCGAACGGTGGCACTTTGAACCCACGTAGCGAAAGTGTAGTAGCTACTACGGGAGCTGTATTTCCATCACCCAGTTTGAGGTCGTCCAGCGTTTTCTTCACGTTAGCCACCACGTAATCAATCCGATTGTTCACTTGGTCGATTTGGGTTTTAGGTTCCTTGATTTGGGTTTCAGCTTCCGACTGGCGGTTGTCATGTTGAGCAACCTTATCCTTCACCTCCTTTATCTCTTTCCCAAAGGTAGCATGAAGGTCCTTAATGAGGAGCATCTGCTCTTCCGACCGACGGGCCTGTTCCTCCTGTCGGCGGGCCTGCTCCTCTTGTCCGCCCCGCAGCTGCTCTTCCAATTGACGGACCTGTTACTCCTGTCGGCGAGCCTGTTCCTCCTGTCGGCGAGCCTGTTCCTCCTGTCGGCGAGCCTGCTACTGCAGCATCACCATCAGAGCACCTAAGTCAGGTGCTGCAGATGTAGGAGCTACCGACGGGCCTTCAGCCGGTGGCTGGCCCTCCGACGTCTGCGGCGTTGCACCACCAAATCTTCGTTGGTCCGTCTCCTGCTGGCGTTAACTTCGGGTACGGACACCCTCGGTTTCCTCCTTAGGTAAAATCGGCATGATTTTATCCCACTTCTGACACCAATTGTTACGAGCTTGAGGTTCGTGACAATAAAAATTGCCGATAAAATTACCTAAATTAACACTTTAATTTACTTTACACAAATTAAAGTTAAAAACACTAATAATTAAACACACCTATTCACTCTATTCCGCTCCGAAGCTTCGCTTGTTTCGCCAAATCAACACTACTACCATCGCATCTTGCAGCGCCTATATATTTAAATTAACAAAGAAATATCCAGAATGTTCAAGTAAACACGCGCAAGGTACCGAGCGTTCGAGTTTCGACTAGGCGCTGTCGGTTGAGTGATTTGTGATGTCATTTTCTCAATGCTCCCCTCGCTCTCGTTCCTGACACTAGATGGCGCTAGTTGACTTATTCATGCAACAATACTTCTTAGCAACCGCATTTCTATTGCATTTATTCTACTCTCGTGCTTCTTCTGCCACACCCAACTTTCACTACCATACGTTAAAGTAGGTACTAACATAACATTGTGAATTACCATACGTGCCTTTATTAACACATTTTGAGATTTCACAATAGAGTGTCCCTGCTGAATACACATCCCAAATATCACATACACATTAAACAATCATCTACTTGCTCGACCACCTCACCACCTTCTATTGTAATTTCACATATCATTTTACTTTCTTCTTTTTCAAAAGCCTTAACTTTCATCTTACTTTCATTCCCTTCTTTTAATGATCGTTTACTAAACATCATTTGCAACTCGGCTGCCAACGACGCAAATATGACTTGATCATCGACGTACAAAAGGCATTTGATAGTTAACTCACCCATTCTTAACCCACGTTCTTCAACTTTCAAATTTTCCAAACAACTGTCCATAATAGGTTGAACAGCCATGGGGCAGCCACACAGGCCCATTTGACACCTTTATGGATGCCAAACCAGTCCGAGTAGGCCCCATTGATCCCAACACATACACTCGAATCCCTATACAGAGACTTGAGACCACCCTGAAAGCGTTATTGTACAGGACGTGGAGATCGTTGTAACTTCGTTTATTATAGTCTGCCCACGGGCTCTATGAATAGAGTGACCTACAATAAGCTCTAAATAGTGTAATTTTTACCTCCTGTGAGCAACACGCAAACCTGCGGGCTATCATGTTAGCTCTAATGGACAACGCTCTCCGCTCCCGCTCAATGTCCGCATTGTCCTTGAGGTCCTTAGTTATTATGTGTCCCAGGTACTTAATTGATTGACAACTTCTAGGGGCACCCTATTTAGTAACACTGGAGGTAAACCCTGGGGACACCTTAGTACCTGCCTTGAAGACCATGCATTGACTTTTCTTCACATTGCACTTTGGACCGTGTCCACTTCGTGCATACTCTTCACAAATGCGTATCAGTTTTCTTAAGCCACAGATCGACGCACTCAGCAAAACAATTTCGTCTTCGTAACTCAGATTGTTAACACATACGCCTTCGATATGGCAGCCGACGCGCTGGCTGCTGAGAGCGGCGATCAAATCATTCATATACAAATTAAAAAGTGTCGGAGATGTTAATCCGCCTTGCCTGACTCTACATTCGAGCCAATACGGGGACGGTACTGCTCCCGCCCAACGTACACTGTTAGATTGTAGTAGAACACGCTAATGAGTTCCTCAGATAAGTTTATGCTTCTCAACTTATCCCATAAACGGTGGTATCGGACTAAATCAAAAGCCCTTGATAAGTCGAGGACGCAGGCGTCTTGCGGTTTGTATAGTATTTAACGGTATGCTTAAAACACATTATTGCGTTTTCAGTCGACAGCTGCGGTCGAAACTCGAACTGGTTTCATTCAGCTTTACGTGTTTATTTAACTGTGCATTAAGCAACCCGTCAAACACCTTTGCTACGACAGTGGAAAAGGAGATAGGCCTGTAGTTACTTTTGTCGGTAAGATCACCAGTTTTATTTTTCACTACAGGCACCACAACTGTCCTCATAAAATCGACTGGTAAGTAAGAATGGCCCAGGCACATAGCCAATACCCTCGCGACACATGGCCCGGCGTACTGCAGGTGCTCAAAACTAAGACCGTCATGTCCCGGTGACTTACCTCTTAATATACCTTTTATGGCTTTTGAAACATCTTTTGCCAAAAACGCGGTCGTTACCACGTGACTACTCTCATGTTACTATTGATTACCCCCCAGCCGCGCTCAGTGGCGATTTCACAGAAAAGTGGTCCCTAAAGACATTTGCAATGTCCTTGATGTCGTTTACATCATCGACGCTCACAAGAAGGCCAGGCCGTACAAATTTTACTAGTGTTTTTCCAGAATCCCTTAAAGTTACCCTTTGAATGCTTTTCCGCAAGAGAGTCCATTTTTATTTGTTCTTGGTGGTCTTGGCACCACTTTAATCTGGACTTGAAAACTCGTCTGCTTTCGCACATTTCTCGGTAAACAGGACCGACTTTGGCTTTCCGCACATAACCCATTGATGTAACTTGGACCTAGCCTCCCCATGATTATGATTATATATTAATAATTAATTATTATGCATTAATGACTGTATCAGCACTCAACCCAAATGAGTTCAGTGTTTGCCATAATACATCCCTGTCCACTCTGTCATAAGCTTTTCCAAGTCCATGAACGCACAAAAAACATTTTGGTTTTTGACCAAAAACTTCTTCGCGATCATGCGCATGGGAAAAACTTGATCTGTATATCCCATTCCCTTTCTAAATCTCGCTTACACATCCCAAATTTTTCTATTAGTTTGTTTCATAACTCTTTCAATTAGTACCTTAGCATACAATTTTCCCACAATGCTAAGAAGGCTGATACCACGGTAGTTTTTACAGTCCTGTTGCGACCTTTTCCCTTATATATTGGAACTATCACGGCTTTGCAGCAGCCTCCCGGTACCCACTTTAGTTCCCAACATAAATTAAACAAGGTGTACAGCAGGCCTGCCACCACTTCCTCTCCAGTCCTTAGCATTTCGAGAGAAACTCTATCATATCCGGCTGCCTTACCTATTTTCATGTTTTTCATTGCTTTCATCTATACTTATCTCCCTATATTTTTCATCTTCTTTCGGAATTTCTATATCATTTAGTTCACGCGTCTCCTCGTCATAAATATGCGTTCAAAATATTCCTTCATTCTATTTAGACTCAAAAGGTCATCATTCAGATTACAGCAATTCTCGTCTTGTATAGTATTAATTCCATTGAATGTCCCCTAGCAGTTCTTACGAGTTTCCAGAACATTGTAATATTTGCCTGGAAGTCATCCGATATTCTTCCATCATTTCTATCCCTTTTTTCTTGCTTTTTCTTCTCAACTACTTCTTTTAATCTCTTTTTTAGATATCTGAAAACTGCCTTTTTTCTTTCAATATTATCATTCGTACCGCCAGAATTATCAGCCTTTATTGCAAGTAAATCTAGCCATGCTCTCTTCTTTGGTTTAACTTCCATACGTACCTCATCATCCCACCATAACGTATTATTTTTCCTTTCATTTGTTCTCTTACTAACACCACATACTTCGGTAGCTGCATCTACTAAACCTTTTTTAACATTTTGCTACACATTCTCCAAGCCAAACTTATTCATACACAATTCATCCAAACCACTTATATTTTCTTTCTGTCAAAAATTGTACTTGATTAAAACTACTTTTACGGATTTTATCGCATTTTATTAATATTAATTTTAATACCCGACGTTTCGGGTGCTTTCCAGCACCCATGGTCACGGGGGACTGAGGTGACTGATGTCCCGATGTCAAAGTTAACCCTAAGACTTCAGCTTTTTAATTATTGTCTTTGGTCCGATCTACGCAGAATGAACTAACTGTATTTTGAAGTCTTGCAGTGCTATGCTTGGGTTTAGTTTTAATTTTATTAATTATAGGATCCCAAGCAGGTTAGTACCCCCTCCTTCTCTATTGAAATTAGGATGTTTTTTAATTTCAATAGCCTCACGTATCATCCTTGGTAGGAATCGATGTTCTTTTGCGAGGATTTGTGGTCTATCAAATCTGATGTAATGGTTGGGGCCATCTAGAATATGATCGCAAACTGCAGACTTCCCGGAACGTTGATGCTTCACGTCAGCTATGTGTTCTTTTACGCGGGTTCTAATTGATCTCTTTGTTTGCCCTATATATGAGAGACCACAATCACAATCAAGCTTGTACACTCCTGCATCTTGTAGAGGAATATGGCACTTGACGGATGGTAAGAACTGACTAATCTTCTTCGGCGGCTTGCAGAATGTTCTAATAGAAGCTCGCTTCAAGATGTAGCCAATCTTGTCTGTGACACCTCTGACATATGGTAGTATAGCAGGCATACGCTCGACTGTGGCCGGCTTCACTCGGTCACTGTGACGGAGGCGCGGGACCTGAAGCTTGTTGTCGTGCAGAACCTGCTTGACGTGCTTAAGCTCGGCGGCCAGGTGTTTGCTGTCACAGATCCTCCGATCCTCCGGATTTTCTTAAGAAGTCTAAAAATATTGTCGTCATTGCAATTAGTAATTTAATAAACTTAAGCTTAAAATGGTATATTTCCGGAGGTCTTTAAAAAATCTATAATCACACCCGTATATAAGAGTGGTAACAGAGATGAAGTAACTAATTATAGGCCAATATCAGTATTAATGTCAATTTCTAAAATTATGGAAAAAATATTAAATAAAAGACTACAAGGCTATCTTAATAAATATAATTTAATTTCAAAGTCGCAGTATGGTTTTCGGCAGGGTTTATCTACTGAAGATGCTGTTGGGGATCTTACTAAATTAATTGTGCAGGAAATTGATAAAAATAAAAAATGTATAACAGTATTTTTGGACCTAAAGAAAGCTTTTGATACAGTCTCCGTACCCATAATGTTTAAAAGACTAGAAAGCATTGGCTTAAGAGATAAAACTCTATCTCTTTTTGGCAGCTATCTTAGAAACAGAAAACAGTCGGTAAAAATTGGAACAACTGTAAGTGAAACTGTAACTGTTAACTATGGAGTCCCACAAGGAAGTGTGATGGGTCCAACTTTATTTTTGATATACATTAATGAACTATTTCATATGAAACTTTATAATGGACAGATTTTTTTCATATGCAGATGACACTGCCATTGTATTTACAGGAAACACATGGGACTCCGTAAGGAAAGCAGCAGAATTAGGCCTTGCTAGGGTTGCAAATTGGCTCAATCAGAATCTACTAACCTTGAATATAACCAAAACTAAATATATCTGCTTTACCATGTATAACAGCACCCAACCTACACCTGATTTTCATATTAAAATTCACGATTACTCGGACGTCCAAACCTCTAGTTGTAAATGCTCCCAAATAAATAAAGTCTCAAATATAAAGTACCTTGGAGTAATGGTTTACCAACGACTATCTTGGTATTAACATCTAGAATTAATGGAAACTCGGCTCAGAAAACTTATTTGGATATTTAAGTCTTTACGACATGTCTCCACGAAGTCTTTACTTAATAAAATATACATAGCTATGGCTCAGTCAACTTTGGGCTACTGTACACTTTAGAACATTCTACAATCCGCCGAAGAAGATTAGTCAGTTCTTACCATCCGTCAAGTGTCATATTCCTCTACAAGATGCAGGGGCGTGTGATTGTGGTCTCTCATATATAGGGCAAACAAAGAGATCAATTAGAACCCGCGTAAAAGAACACATAGCTGACGTGAAGCATCAACGTTCCGGGAAGTCTGCAGTTTGCGATCATATTCTAGATGGCCCCAACCATTACATCAGATTTGATAGACCACAAATCCTCGCGAAAGAACATCGATTCCTACCAAGGATGATACGTGAGGCTATTGAAATTAAAAAACATCCTAATTTCAATAGAGAAGGAGGCTGAGTACTACCACCTGCTTGGGATCCTATAATTAATAAAATTAAAACTAAACCCAAGCATACCACTGCAAGACTTCAAAATACAGTTAGTTCATTCTGCGTATATCGGACCAAAGACAATAATTAAAAAGCTGAAGGTACTCCGGGTACCGTCGTCACCTCAGTCCCCCGTGACCAAACGTCGGGTATTAAAATTAATATAAATAAAAAGCGATAAAATCCGTAAAAGTAGTTTTAATCAATGTATAGTGTTCGCGTAAATATAAGAAATCATTATAAAATTTGTACTTGTTTTTATCACCTTTATCTTGTAATCTCTCTGTTCTAATACGCTGTAAAGCAGTGGTATGTACAGATTTTCGATGCCACCAACCCGTTGGCCAACGTCTGAATAGACAATTAATTCGGCATAAAACCAAATAATGATCCGTCCTACTTTGAACCCCCTGCAAACCCTTGTATCTACCACTGCGCTCCTTATTCTTTCATCAATAATTATGAAATCTATCATGCTTCTATCATCACTTCTTTCCTAAGTCTACATGTGAATCTTTTTGTTATGAAAAAAAGTGTTCGTCACAGAGAGATTCCTTTCCACACATACGGTGAAGAGGCTTCCACCATTCTCATTTAGACTTTCATCACCAAACGTTCCCAATATCCTTTCATAACCAATCCTCTTCACCCCAAACCTTCCATTAAAATTTCCTAGCATAACAATATTTTTATTTCCCTTTTATTGCATTAACACTATCCTCACCATCTCCCAAAACTGCTATTGGATATAAGTGGACTTAGAGATATCTGGTCCGTAGACCCCTAGCACAAACAACTTCTTTGAGCCTAATTTAATTCGTATCCATAGCAGTCTCGGGCTTACACATTCATACTCTTTAACACATTGACCAATTCTTTCTGAAAGGATGATACCTACTCCCTAGCATGCACGCTCGATCTCGTCTACACCAGAACAGTATGCGGTATACGTACCGTGCGTGTGTATGACATTCTTTCCTTTCTATTCCTCTATCATACATCATACATCATATCGCATATTTCATACATCTTATCATTCATTGCTCCACATACATTCTACGTAGCTAGATGGGCCTCAGCAATCCACTTTTCGCCCTTCGGGGAGACAGAACGTGACGGGTGGCGAACCTCGTCGCAATTATAGATTCTAGATTCATAAATAAACTATAGATTCGAAACCTATTCATCTGCAGACAGGTGCACGACAGGATGACATTTTGTCCTAGAAACTCTTCACCGTTGCGTTGGAAGACGTTTTAATAAGCTACTAGACAGGAAACGTGTCAACATTTATGGCGAATACTTCACTCACATTTGATTTGCCAAGGATAAAGTCCTTACGACAGAATCGCTAGAAGATTTCAAAATTACCCTCAATAATATCCCTAATAGTGTCTTTCAACGGATAAGTCTTAAGGTGAACATTTGGAGTTTGTATTGTCTAGAAATAATTTGTTGACGACTAGTGAAATACATTGCGTAGGCTGCATTCACGCGGGGACGCGCCGCAAGCGTCCTGAGCGCTGCAATCGCACGGCGTGACGCCATCGACGAGGAGTCGGACGAGAAACGGCTGACGCAGGGGGTGGCTTCCTCCCCCTCCTCCACCCCCGCGCCCGTCGTCACTCCCACCACCGCCCCCGCATCAGCACTCTCCCCGCACGATGCCGCGCTTGCCGAGCTACGCCGCGACGTGCGCAACGAGGTGCAGAGACTACAGCAAAAGGTTTGTCATATAAAATTATAAAATTTAACTGCTCACAAGCTTGCCGTTTAATGTCCTACAGACCGAATTTCAGTCACAGTGACAAGTCTCAACCTGACAAGATTATAGTGCCCGAGTGTAAGCGCAAAACCAATGGAGCAGTTATCTGACACGACCGGAGAGAGATCAGGCGCTGGACTAAAGCCACCGCCAACGTCCTGACTTCGGTCTGCTACTGAGAATTTCTTGACAAAAATAATTGATTTTGACCCGAACCGGGATTCGAATCCGGGACCTCATGATCAACAACTGCGTTTACGACTACTAGACCAATGAGGCAGTCATTACCTTGCCGTGTTATAGTGACGTAAAAGATTCCTCCCGTGCTCTCTCCTCCCTCTAGATTTCTTCCCGTGCCTATTGTTTACGGGATTCTCCTTGTTCAATATTAGTTTAGAGGTTTAAGATTGTTGAAGATATAAGGAGTGTTAAAATTTAACCAAATTATCTGTACATGTATACAATATACATACCGTGTGATTTCATACGTGATTTCTGGCAGTTGACGGAATAATTAAACCGTACGTGCTTCATCTGCAGCAACTATTAATCTCCACTTTCTAATGGTAACAATAATCCAAGGGCGGACTGTTTACTGATGGGTCGTCAGCATACAACATACACGCTATACAATAGAAAGTATTAAATTGATTTGTGCACATAATCAGCTAAAACGACACTAATATTTACTGCTCCCGTTGTCTAAATCTAAAGCACCCGGACAAGTCCAGGTAAAATTCAGTAATAAACGCTACCCTTGTAACAATTATAAATACTATACCGCGTGTTTGTGAAACGCTCTTGTAAACGATACCTTTGATGATGGGACAAAAGGAAAATCGATCCTGATGAAAAAAAATATCATTTTTTTACAACGTTTAATTAGCTTTATTCACGCTCCATCATGTTAGTACAACTAAATGAAACTATAATTTCATTTAAAAAAACCATGAAAATACTTAAACATAAAACCAGCAGTGAAACTTCAAATACCTAACATCGGCTGATAAGGGTCAACACACTACGGCCCTCAGCTTGCGATCGTACCAATACCGAATAATTTACAATACCTTTTCAGTCCACTATTGTAACAGAAGTAAGAACCTACCTTTATCATGATCCCAAACTAAAAAGCACGTTTTTGTGTTGTAAAGCCACGTTGCAGCTGTGTTATGACAGGAGAAAGATCACACTCGTTTACAATTATTACTTTGATTGGTGCTGACGGGGATGAAACCCAGGCTACCCACATACTGTAAAATTTACAGCTACCCTTGAGCTTCTACGGATGTTTTTAAGAAAATAGGATATTTTATAATACTAAGTAAAACTTCCCTACAATATTTTAATGCATCTTGTCTAAATAACTAGCTTACTTACTTAACTTACTATTTTGCCACTGTGCTAGTCTCAACCTAGCCACCTTATTCGAATTCACAGGTTAAATAAACCAATACCTGGTTCGATTCCCCGCCAGTGAAAAATTTACTTAAATGAAATTTTAACAAGGATAGAATCATGCTTTTTTATCCATCGTGTAGGTATGTGTTTTATCCTGACGTATTCAGTTATGTACCTTTTCAGATCAGTTCACTACTAAGTTATAAAAAAAATTAGGAATGAAATAGCTTCCCGATCTAAATCCTCCGTTATCTTATGAGATGTGGCTCATATTGTGCTGGTCTTATAACCAACGGCAGAAAACACCAGCAGTCTTGATTGTCAGGAACTAAAGCTTGCACTTTTAGCACATTTTATGGACGCATTCAGTTACTCTTTAACACCTTGTGAACTATTCAGTATGACTCACTTGTTCTATCTCGATACCTTAGCAATTTAGCGATACTTCGTGTACCTAAGTTCGGATTCCAGCGAAAGACGTCTAAAATGTGCTCCTCGGAGTGAACAGCCACTTTACTTCCACCTCTTGCCGCTACCGAAGCAATAGGCCGATTTTCCAACACTCGCCGAAATGTTGCTGTTATCAGACGAAACTCAGCGGTCGGGAATTTCTCTCAGTAAATTCGTAATGCACGCGAACCATTCCCGTGTGATTCTCCAAGGTACATTAACATGTTGCCGTGTTCACGAGCACTATAAACGTACGCGTTAGGCACTAAGAAAACAAAACAAGAAACACAAAACATACATACATAAATACATAAACACTCACGCCTGTCACCCAGAGGGGTAGGCAGAGACTACAGACTTCCATTTAGCACGATCCTGACATACCTTTCTCGCCACATCCATATACCTACGCATACATGCTCGTCGGTTACAACACAAAACGTAACAATAAAAGTAATAAATAGGCGTAGGGAAGTGACGACCCCATCGTAACGGTTATGTGACAAACCGCTACGTCAGCGCAGTCAGTCAGCACCTTGCCAAGAGGTGTTAGTGCCGTGCCTCGGCAAAAATTGAAGGTGCAAAGGCCCGCTTGTGCACATGTCCTCACCATGAAACGGCACCGGGTCTGGGCGTCTCCCGCTAAATGACGCCCTCAAAAATGGATGATGGAATTAAATAGCACGCGCAAAGGGCCGCTGCCTGGAGGTCGCCAGGGCGCGTCTGGAGCTGGCGCTGGACGCGACAGCATGGCATGGACAGCAGCGAACCGCCAGCCGAGTGCGAGGCGCTGCACGACCACCCAGCAGCCCCTCGCATCCATCATCCCCACCAGCTGGCTTGGTGTCGGCAGGGTCTTCGCGAGCACAGCAATCGGCACCCGCCACTGATGGAGTACGCCGCAATCGTTGGACAACCCAGATAAACAGCAACGCATTGCGAGCGTATTTTAGGGCGAAAGGGGGAGAAACTGGAGGTTTTGCGTATCGGGCAAGGATGCATCGACTTTTTACTGAGCTGGAGCCATCTGTAATCGTTACCGAGCAAAACCTGGCAGACCGAGTTCGGTATATCTTGCGCTCAAATACTTTTGATGGCGCCGAACTCGAACGGTTACGACGTGAGGTTGTTCCTCCATCGGGTGAAAATGCTGCGGCTGAGGATGCGGCGCCACAACTTGCTGATCAAACGGCAAACGTGGATGCCGCCGTGAATACCCCAGTTGTGGTTGATTCAAACGATGATGGAACAGTCGCCCAGGAACTGGAACTAGAGCAAATGAGGAGTAAATTGGAAGAGGCGATTGTGGAAACGCGCAGTATGCCTCTCGAAAATCGACCGCGACTTCCCCGCATAGCTCTAAGCAAGCGGAATCGGGCTGTCGTGAGGGCTCTGAACCCAATGCTGGTTACCTATTTGGAAGCCAGCCGGGACCTTTGTGAGACGGACTCAATTCTTTTTGGCGCCGCACTGGCAGTTCCGTATTATAGGCGGCAAACTTACCACGGCTGGACGCGCTACTGGACAAAGTAGTGCTATCCCAGCCTGGAGAATAAGAATTGAAGAAAGTATCGAAAAGGCTAGGACCCTCATCGGCAGACTGATATGCTTCAGGTCAGGCAATACCAGGCCAAGGATTGTACGCACCGTCAGGATGGCGTTTGCAAACAAATGTTGGTTTGTCCCAGCCGGATATAATGCAAAAACTGACGTGGCGCATAGATCACCTGAAGCAAAGTATCGCTGCTTGGGGGAAGCGGGTTCAGCGATATACCGAGAGGTCGACACGGTTCAACCAGAATCGTCTCTTCCGGAGTGATCAGAAGTGGCTCTATAAATCATTGGAGCGACCAATGGTAAGTGGAACGGGCCCAGCACCAAATCAGGCCGACACGGTCGCATTCTGGCGCAGCCTGTGGTCAGAGCCTGTAAACCACAACGAGGGCCCTTGGACGGAAGTTGTTGCGAGTCAGTGTGCGGGTATTACGCCCATGGATCCAGTCATCATAACGCCAGATGACGTAGCTGAGGCGGTCCGTAGGACCCCGAACTAGAAAAATCCGGGGCTTGACGGGCTGCATCACTATTGGCTGAAGGGGTTCATGATGTGTCACGCTGTGCTCGCCCGACAGTTCCAAGAGGCTCTCAACCAGAAGTCGCTCCCGAGCCTCTTCACTACTGGGATCACTCATTTGGATCCTAAAGATCAGGTTGCCACAGACCCGAATACCGCCCCATCACGTGTCTACCGACCATATACAAGACACTAACATCCATTTTGAGCGCGAAAATCACTCGTCACCTGGACTCAAATCAGGTGATGTCGCGCGCTCAAAATGGATGTCGGGGCGGCGGTAGTGGAACCAAGGAACCACTCCTCATTGACGCGGTCATTGGCAAAGTGGTGAAACGCAACCGTCAGAACTTCTCGAGATTACAGAAAGGCATTTGACTCGGTGCCCCATACATGGTTAAAGAGGGTCCTCGAGCTGTACAAGATTGACTGTACAGTTCGAGACGTCCTCGAGCATTGTATGGGGCAGTGGAGTACGATCCTCTGTCATCTAGGCGAGCGGATGACGGTTGCGGAAAGCCGCATAAGGATAAGAAGGGGTATATTCCAGGACGACTGTCTGAGTCCAATCTGATTCTGCCTCTCTTTGAACCCTCTCAGTACTTTACTGGAGGGCTCCGGGAGGGGATTTCAGCTTCTGCAAGGAGGTACAAAAGTGACCCACCTTTTCTATATGGATGACCTCAAATTATTCGCCTCCAATCGCTCCCATCTTATGTAATTGCTAAACATTACTTGTGAATTTAGCAATTCTATTAGAATGGAGCTGGGGACGGATAAGTGTGCGGTCCTCCATGTTGAAAGGGGAAGGGTTGCTAACTCTGAGGGCATACACTTATCTATGCCCGTCAACTCAAGGACCATTTCCGAGGCTGAAACATACCGATACCTGGGTATGTCACAGAACATCGGTACCGATGAGGCTGGTATGAAACAGTCAGTTTGCGACGTGTTTTATGCACGCTTGACCAAAGTGCTTAACAGCCTTTTGTCCGGTGTGAATAAGACACCATACGTATAACGGTTGGGTCATGCCTGTCCTCATGTATACCTTTGGCATACTCAGTTGGAGTCAGACTGATATGATAGGATGCATCATCCGCGATCGTCAGTAATGAGGCTGTACTTGCCGCGAAAGCATGGTGGGCGTGGCTTCCTGAGCGCGCTCACCACGCATAATCGCGAAGTGTGCAGCCTCCGTCATTACTTCCTGGCGAGATCGGATGATCCATTCTATAATGACGTCATTTCTAGTGATAAAGGACTTACCCCTCCATCCTTAGCCAACGAGCAATGGCAAGACCCGGTAGTACAGAGCATTTCCGACCGGAAGACCGTATGGAAGGAGAAGGAGCTCCACGGGAGGTACTACAGGGCTCTACATGAGCCTCACGTAGATACAGCCGCCTCCCTCAACTGGCTACGCTTCGGTGAACTTTTCGGGGAAACCGAGGATTTTGTCTGTGCAATACAGGATCAGGTTATTAAGACCAGCAACTATCAGAGATACATCCTAAAGGATGGCACTTTCGACGTCTGTCGAGCTTGTCGCCATCCCGGGGAGTCACTTAGGCATGTCATCTCCGGTTGTTCGGCGCTTTCTAACTCTGAGTACTTGCACAGGCACAACCTAGTAGCCAGAATTCTACACCAGGAGCTTGCTCTGAAATACGGTCTCGTGGACTGAAAATTGCCGTATTACAAGTACTTGCCGGAAGCCGTGCTCGAAAATGACCGCGCCAGGCTCTACTGGGACCGGGCCACAGACAGGACTATTCTTGCGAATAAGCCTGATATTGTGCTGATGGACCGGGCACAGTCAAGGATATTTTTGGTCGACATTACCATTCCGTATGACGAGAACCTCGTGAAAGCCGAAACAGATAAACGAACAAAATATCTGAACCTGGCTCACGAGGTGACCGATATGTGGGGTGGTATGCCGGTCGAAATTATTCCTGTAGTCGTCTCTGCGAATGGGCTAATCCCAGTCATCCTCTCGGGTCATCTGAGGCGACTGGGACTCCGTAACGGACCGCTCCGGACTCAAATGCAGAAAGCGGTGCTCCTCGATACCGCCCGCATCGTCCGCCGGTTTCTTTCCCTTTCTCCCTAACCCTCGGCCGTTTGGTCTCCCCTGCCGAGGGCTTCCATCTGGTTGAATCTTATTGATATTGAAATTTTATTAATATTTATGTATATTTATCTTTTCATTTTAAATTATAATTATATATTTATAGAACCCAACCAGATGAGAAAATTATATAGATACCACAAAAGTAATAACAAGAAGAATTTAATTAAAAAAAACGACTGAACTGTCGCTCACGCGCACGTCATTACTTAAACTAAAATTCTCAAAAACGTTCGCTACCCGTAGTTTTTTTTGCGCCCGAAGCAAATATGGGCAACCCTCCGGAAAGCAGGGGAGGGAGACGGTGAATGCTCATAGTATACCACGCAGCCGGCTGCGTGGTTATGTGGAGACTTTTACCCACTAAACACCGCCTTTTAGGGACTGGCTTAACGGTCTAACTGGAGGACTCTAAGCCGTATACGAACGCGACCCTCCTTGGCAGAAAGGAGGGCGCAAGCGGCGAAAAGCCGCTTAGACGACTGCCTAACTAAGGGATGTGTTATGTAGGCTTAGCCTGTGCCGCCAGGAGGCCGTTCAGGTCAGCCGAAAGCTTGTTGGGGGTTCCGAGAGAGAGTTTCTCGGTCTGCGCACACTATAGCGAGTGTGGATAGGGGCTGCATACGCAGCTGTCTCACGAATGAGATGATTTGGGTGGGACTCTGAGGCTTTGAAAAATCTCTCAGAGAGTGATTTAAGGAACTGCTGGATTGTTGGGAGCTCTAAGTCTCGGTGTAAGTCGGCATTACGGACATAATAGGGGGCGCGAGTTAGTGGCCCTACGACAGAATAGATTTTGGACTATTTGAAGTTCATTTATAGCTTTGGGCTTAGCATGTGCGAAAATGGGGGCCGCGTAGGTCATGACAGGTCGTATGCAGACCTTATATAGGGTTCGCTTGTTGCGGAGGGACATTTTACTGTGTCTGCCCAACATGCTGTTGAGCCTACCCATGTAAAATCGTGCGGTGCGAGTAACCTTCTTGATATGGGGCTCGAAAGTGAGCCTTGCATCAAGGGTGACGCCTAAGTATTTGGCTTTAGTTTGCCATGGGACAGGGGTTCCTAACATCCTGATTGGCGGAGTGGTGGTGAGACGACGTCGTTTATATTCGAAGCAAACGGCGGAGCTTTTCTCCGGGTTTACGTCGATACGCCATTTTTTGGAACCAAGCTCCTAAGTCGCTTACTGACTTTTGGATCTTGTTCCGAATCTGTGGCAGTGAGTTGCCTTTAGAGTAAAGGGCTGTGTCATCTGCAAAGAGGGCTAGTTTAACACCATTCGACGGGATAGGGATGTCGTTGGTGAATAGTATGTATAGGAGGGGGGCAAGCACAGAGCCTTGAGGGACACCGGCTTTGATTTGACGAGTAGAGGATAGCGTGCCTTCGTGTCTAAAGCGAAAGGTACGATCCTTCAGATAGGAGGCTACAAGGCGAACGAGACGGTCTGGGAGGCCTAAGTCATACAATTTGTAGATAAGGCCCTCGTGCCAGACTCTGTCGAATGCCTTGGCAATGTCGAAGAAGACCGCGATGGTTTTTTGACGACGAGGATAAAAACCGCTGAGGATATATTCCACTATGCGGTGAACTTGCTGGGGGCACGAGTGTTTGGCTCGAAACCCGAATTGTTGTGGGATGACAAGAGGGTCGCCGTCTGTGGAAAACAAATGGCGCCTCATGCGCACGAGAATGACTCGTTCGAAAAGTTTGCCTATGGCCTTGAGGAGGCTGATGGGACGGTGATTGGAGGGGAGGTGGTGAGGTTTGCCTGGCTTGGGAATGTCAATGACAGTTGCCTCTTTCCAGGAGGTGGGAAAATAGCTGAATTCGTAGCAGGCGTTGAAGATTATGGCCAATAAGGCGATCACCTGCTCTGGAAAGTATTTGAGGGCTTGGTTTGAGATGCCATCCGCACCAGGTGCTTTTTTGGGCTTAAGTCCTTTGATGGCAGATGAAATCTCATCTTTGGACACAGTGATAGGGTCAGAGGCGGTAGGGGGCGAGTTCCGGCGACGGACCTCGTCCTTCACTAGTTGGATGTGTATGGGGTGAGTGGGTTGTGAGCTGGGAGAGCATTGAGCGGCGACGCTGTCGGCGAAGCACTCAGCCTTTTCTTCGTCTTCGAAGGCAATAGAGCCGTCGGGACGAGACAGAGGGGGAGTATGCGTTATAGCGTCTATCCGGAGGGCTCTCGCCATCTGGTAGTACGCTGTGTGGGAGGGAGAGATTTTCTCCATGAGATTGCCCCTTTCGAGGTCTCTGTAATCTTGGAGGCGGTAACGGAGTTTGCGTTGAAGGCGGTGGGCCGCGAGTCTATATTCGGGAGTTGGATAGCGTGCAGCTCTACGGAGGGCAGCTTTTTTGGCTTTTAGCAGGTTGCTAATATCTAGGGGAAGACTAGTTTTAGCAACCGGGACAACCTTTTCATTCTCTTTAAGAGAGGATGTTAGAAGTGAGGTGAGATTTTCGACCGCGATGTCTATTTTCCCCGTACTGTCGAGGACGTCGGAAGAAAGGGTTATGGGAGGGTCCGGAGAGTCTATAGCCGAGGATAGAGACTTCTTGGAGCCCTTCCAGTTGGTGTAGGTTTTGGAAGTGGGAGTTGGAGATGGCTGATGGCCAAGAAGGAGAGATACAGGACGGTGGTCGGATCCTAGATCATCGAGAGACTCGATTGCTCTGAGGTTAAGGGAGACTCCTTTAACTAGAGCAAAGTCTAGCACGTCAGGAGCGTAATTAACATTGTCGGGATAGTGGGTGACAGCGAGGGGGGCTGTAGACAGTCAGGTCGAGAGACTGAGTGATATTGAGCAGCATCCTGCCACTACTGGTAGTAGTGCGGCAGGTCCATTCAGTATGCTTGGAGTTAAAGTCTCCAAACATAATGACTGAGTCGCCTAATGCAAGGATGGCTTCGAAATCACGGGAGGGTTCCGCTAGGGATATAGCAAGAGGCTATAATGATTGACTGGTGTCCAGTCATGGCTAATCTAGTGATAGTAGCTTCCATACTGGTAAGCGTCGGAGTGGATATGTGGGAGCAATGAAGGGACTTTTTGTAATAAATTGCAGTACCGCCGCCTTTGCGGTCGGGTCTGTCATTTCGCAGAAGTGAATAATTTTTAATAGAAAGGCCTTTAGAGACCTTGGGGCTGAGGTGGGTCTCCTGAAGGAGGAGGAGGTCGGCTTCGCGATCTCGAAGAAATAGCCTAAGCTCTGAGTGGTTATTTCGCAAACCGCGGATATTGAATGAAACAAGCGACAAACCCTTTGGTTTGATACGACCGTGCGATATTGCGGGAGCAGAGGGCTCCGGCATAGTATTATTACAAAGACCTTAGTAGGTTGATGTGCTCAGTAAGAGCAAGGAGACGGTCCTGAGTGGACTGAGCGGTGCGCAGTTTACGCGCAAGGATAAAGATTTCCTCTAAATTGATCTTATTCAAAGTGTTACACACTAGGCTTAGATCTTCTACTACAGGGTCTGCCTGTTTTTGTGGGACGGCGGAGGGCCGCGGGATATTTGACGCCTTTGGGAACCAAGGGTTTATTGGAAGCGGCGCAGGCTGGGAGAGCGGAAGGCTCATAAGGGGCCGAGGAGGGCCCTGAGGTGGCCGATAGGGGCCCTGAAGGGGGCCGATAGTAGCCCTGCGTGGGCTGAGTTGAGCCCTGAGGGGGCTGAGGTAGAGGGCGTTACAAGAGCTGGGAAGGTTCGGTCATTGACCTGGGGTGGAGCTTTGTGGCTCGGAAGTGGGCGAGAAGCGCGAGGGCAACCTCTAAAATTGGCCGGGTGGCCTGTTTGTCCGCAAAGGACACATAAGGGTGGGGATTCGGCGTTTTTGGCCCGAGGGCAGAGTGATGGAGCTGAGCAGTTGGCTGCCGCGTGCCCATAGAGTTGGCAGCGGTGGCACTGCGCTGGGTAACCGCGCCGGTGTGGGGCTTCGACCTTTACACGCGACAGTCCGCACACAGTGCGTACCTCGCGGAAGATGGCCTTCGCCTCCGGCACGTTGGTGAGAACGAGGAGGGCGAGGTTAAATCTTTCGCCCCTGCTACTGTGCATTTTGTGCACAGCTTCTATGGGGAAGCCTTGGGACTTCAGGCCTTCCAGAATGTCCTCGTTTGCGAGTTCATAGGGAACTCCGCGGAGGACTGCCTTAACCTTCCTTTCTTCGGCGTTGAGGGCGTATGTGTGATAGGACACACGCTTGGTCGTAAATAGACGGGTTATATTCCGGAAGTCTTCTATAGACGCCGGCATGATTTTGATGGCCTCACCGACATTGGTGGCTTGGTCATATTTGAAACCCTTATCGTAGAGGGTTTTGGACAACTGAGTGAATTTAGCCTTGTCTCTGAGAAAGACAGGGGGCGGGACTTGGTTTTTAGCCAGTTTGGGAGCGCAGCGGGTTGCTGGCTTGGCGGTAGTGTCTTTCGACTGAGAGGCGGCAGCGTTTGGGGCTGCGGGAGTAGGGGCAACGATGGGAGCTGCGGAGGTAGAGGCAGCGGCGGAGGGAGTGCGGGCGGCGGCGGCGGCCGCCGGGGCGGGGGGAGTGCGGGAAGTC
Source organism: Parnassius apollo (assembly GCA_907164705.1). NCBI lineage: Eukaryota > Metazoa > Arthropoda > Insecta > Lepidoptera > Papilionidae > Parnassius > Parnassius apollo. Next base: position 7,106,096 of record CAJQZP010001153.1, on the reverse strand, counting down.
GCGACGCGTTTCGGGCCGCGCTTAGATTTCACTAGGGTGAATTGGGCTGAGTCGGTTACAGTTCCTTCGGAGTCGGATGAATCCGAGGAGCCGGTGGAGCTGAGGGCGGACCTCTTCCGGGAGGAGGAGGTAACGGACGTGGTGTCCGAGTGCTCCATATCGGAGTCGGGGGACGCGGGCGAGTCGGTCTGCGGGGCAGCCGCTTGAGTAGCGAGGAAGGCCGCGACGGCGGGCGGGGGTACACATGCCTTAAAGGCAGCGGGGAAAATGGCGTTGGCAAGAAGGGTCTCGTCAATTTGGGTGGTTATGGGTATTCCTGCGGCTTGGACGAGTTGGAAGATCGTAGCCGCAACTTGGCTCATGAGAGTGTTTATGTCTACGGAAGACATGTTGATCTGGACAGGGGGAGACGATTTATTCTATGAAACTAGAGGTCCCTGTTCTGAGAAGAACAGGGCCTTGGGAGGCAGATGGGGAGTACTGACGCTCTATTCCAAGAAGCTGGGGTCCCTATGTTCTGAAAAGAAAAAGGGCTCGCTCTGAGAAGAGCACGAGACGATCTTCTAAGAACAGTAGCAACACAAAATAACAGTATAACAATAAAACAATAACAGAAAAATTAAAAATAAAACAAAACAAAGCAAAGCGCGCTCAAACATCCCCGCCGGAGCGAGGGGCAAGAACGATGCGAATAACAAAGGAACTCCACCAACGGCGTCTGCTCGGCCGGTGTTAGCCGGGGAGAGCTTGGCGCGCGGGCGAGAGGTTACATTACCGAGAAGTCGGAGCGCGAATGAACTGCATGCGCGACCGCTCGGGGGCGGTGCGCAAACGGAACTGACGCTTAGTTCGTGTGTTCTTGCGGTAAGCACTTTGATCATTTCCACAGATCCTTAAACCGTTACGACATTCCCAACTTATATTTTATAAGTTTAGTTATCCCTACGATAAGTCTTCATACGAAATTTAGAAGTTAAGGTTGTCATTTTTTAATACAATTAGACAATCAATTATACCCTGACGCAACAAACAGTTAGTTTCTAGAAAAATTATATTGAAATTAATGAACACATTTACACAATTATACTTGGGTACTCATTTACACAATTATAAATACTACTTATATCATCGTTATCTTTAATTTTGTACATGAAAATAGAAATGAAATGGTACTGAATTATTTAATAGTTAAAATCAATTGCATTTATGATCGATAGTTAATTAATCTATCAGAATTAACGTAAAAAATAATTCTTTTACTTTATTTTAATTGACTTTCCGTTTTTAATCCGTCCAATACTTTGAATTTAAAAAGAGGTACGTCAAAACTATTGTTGCAAGCTTAATGCCACTAGCGCCATCTAGTATCAAGTAGCAAAACTAGGAGAGATTTCTAGAACATTCCTTGCTAGAACTTTTCCACTAGCACCATGTAGTATCGAGTGGCAGAACTAGGAGAGAACTTCCTACACTTAGTTGGTTGGATTCAAGTGAATACTTCGAAGCGATTTGATTGCGAACTAAGTGTGAAGTGTGATAAATTATTAGTGTGTCTTAAGTTTTAATTAGTGTTTGGTAATTAAAGTGTCAGTTTTATACGTCAGCTCGTAACACTATTAAAAATTACTTGCAGGTTTTATTGTGCTTGACGCCTCTAATTATTATGTTGCGTCCAATTCTTAGTAGGTAAGTATCGGTGCAACATGTGCAACGTTGCCAACACCAATTTGTGAAATTCCCCGAAAATCCACGTGAAACTCCCATATTTAGGGACAACACGACAACAACAACACGGGGAAGTGTGTTGAAGTTAGACCCCTTAATTTTATTTTAAAAAATGAAACAATTTTCAACTAATTTTATAGGATTTAATTTTAACAAACTTTTTTACCGAAAATGTTAAGATTGTGCCCTCTCCTATAAAAAAATGCTTTTGACAAATCACAAAACACACCTATCGCATTCTGAAAATTCTCTCAAGCATTATAAATATGCTGAATTAAACACATCCTTACGTTAGTTATGGAGTGCCCCTCAATAAATGCAAACTGATTCTGGTGAAATAATTTAGTTAAGTATATATCCATTTTTAATACGTGACAGAGCCACGCTGTTGCAGAGCATAGGTGTAGCACGATTATGTCAGCTCGAACATGGAAGGACGGTGGGGTATTTAAGTAAAAAAGCAGGCCGAAATTCAAAGCTTATTCCTATTTAGGTTTTTGCAGTCGCTGATTACGAATCCGAAGTCAAAATTACAAAATGCAAAATGGCGGATCCAATATGGCGGATCTGTATTTCAAAAACATGTCCGATTTAGACAAAATTTAGTATCATGGGGTTTTTGGAGTTGCTAATTACGAATGTGAAGTCAAAATTACAAAATTCAAAGTGGCGAATCCAATATGGCGATATATCTCCATATATTCAATTTTTATCAAAAGTATATATGGAGATATATCGCCGTATTGGATCCGCCATTTTGAATTTTGCAATTTCGACTTCAGGTTCGTAATCAGCAAAATAAAAAGGCAAAAGAATGAATGAAAATAACACTTTATTTCAGGAAAAATTACGTAAGCTACTCAAGCGACAAATTCCAATCCTGTTCATCTGAAATGTCATCAGTATTATCAAATACATTATCAGAATCATTTGCGTCAATTTCATCTTCTTGATTTCCACCCTCAGCATTAATGAATTTCGGCACTTCAAAAGGAAGTAGCATTTCTAAGGTTTCTTTGCTAAACGGCATTTTTGGTTTTATCGGTTTGTGTCGATTGCAAGCTTGTTAGTAAAGGATCTGAACTAAGTAGTTGCCGATTAATAACATCTCGATTGCACTGTTCTCTAGAAAAATTTCTTGCAAAATTCAGGCGATACAATCTAAAGTGTTTGTTTCGCGATTCAGTTGCTTCTTCCGATAAATTACCGATTGGTAATAAAGCATGTTTTATGACAGTAGGTCCATGTAGTAAAATCTTATGCACGATGGGAGACATTGGGTGCCACGGATAAAGATCTACGTATAATGTTGCGGTTTCGGAATTATAATTGGCAAATTTTTCAAAGTGTACCTTATGACCACAAGAAATAACTTCAAGAATAACTGAATCTGTTGATAAGATTTAAATCCAAGCCAGTTATTTCTGCTGATGCTTCTGAATACACGAAAAATCTCCTACTTGTATTGCCGTCATTTGTCGTACCAAAACCTGCCCTAGGGACGTCAACAATTAGTCCTAGTTCTTCTCTGAAAATCTGTTGTATAGTTAATTTTCTTTCTTTAAGGGCTCTCTTGTCCTCATGTGAATGTATTTGCCATGTTTTAAAAGGTATTTTTTATGAAAAATGTAACAAAAATTCAAAGAATCGAATTCTCGCATGTAATATTGACAGGCCAACCTGGAGCGTTTCTGCATCTTCTTTTTTTGATTTCGAAAGATAGTTAAAATCTTTACTGGTCGCTTTACAAATATAACATCTCAGAGTGGATGTTGTTTGTGTAGCTACATTGCAGACCTTCCCATCCACCATAGTAGGAAGCAATGTGTAAAATGTTTGTGTCTCGTAAACTTTCAATTTGGTTATTAATGTATTGTATTTCTTCATCAAGTCAGATAGGTACAGATCAAGTATTCTCCATGCGCATGATCGCGGAGAAGTTTTTGGCCAAAAACCAAAAGGTTTTTTGTGCGTTCATGGACTTGGAGAAGGCCTATGACAGAGTGGATAGGAATGTGCTATGGCAAACACTGAACTCATTTAGGTTGAGCGCTGGCTTGATACAGGCATTGGAATCTCTTTATAGGGACTCTAGTGCTTGTGTTAGGATCAACGGGGTCTACTCGGACTGGTTTGGCATCCATAAAGGTGTCAGACAGGGCTGTGTGGCTTCCCCGTGGTTGTTCAACCTATTTATGGACAGTTGTTTGCAAAATTTGAAAGTTGAAAAATGCGGATTAAGAATGGGTGAGTTAACCATCAAATGCCTTTTGTACGCCGATGATCAAGTTATTCTTGCGTCGTCGGCGGCTGAGTTGCAAATGATGGTTACATTAATGAACAGATCATTAAAAGAAAGGGGTATGAAAGTGAACGCAAGTAAGACGACAATTATGGTTTTTGAAAGAGATGAAAGTAAAACGATATGTGAAATAAGAATAGAAGGGGAGTTGATCGAGCAAGTAGATGAGTTTGTATATTTGGGTTGCGTATTTAGCAGGGATGGGAGACATGATAAGGATATAGAACGACGAGTGAACGCAGGAAACAGAGTAAATGGAGCCCTGCACTCTATTGTGAAGAGTCAAAATGTGTCAAAAAAAGGCACGTATGGCAATTCACAATGCTGTGTTGGTCCCTACTTTAACGTATGGTAGTGAAAGTTGGGTATGGCAGAAGAAGCACGAGAGTAGAATAAATGCAGTAGAAATGCGGTCGTTAAGGAGTATGTTAGGGCTGAATCTGAATGACAGGGTGAAAAATTGTGTGATAAGAGAAGAGTGTGGTTTGCAAGATGATGTTGTGACCAGGATTAAGAAAGAAATGCTTCGGTGGTTTGGTCATGTGGAAAGAATGGATGAGGAAAGAGTGACAAAGAAAATTTATGTTGCAGAAGTGAATGGCAGAGTCGGAAAGGGACGTCCTAGGCGAAAATTTATCGACCAAATTGGCGATTTATTGAAAACGGGCCAAATTAGGAGTACCCTTAACCGACGAGCATGCATGCGTAGGTGTATGGATGTGAAGGAGGCGAGAGAGGTGTGTCAGGATCGTGCCAAATGGAAGTCTGTAGTCTCTGCCTACCCCTCTGGGTGACAGGCGTGAGTGTTTTATGTTATGTTATGTTATTTCTTCATCCGTAATATCTCTGCCTTCACGTAAAAATCTTATCCTGATTGGCCGGCAATATCGAGGTGACGAGTGTATAGGATTTTGCCAAAGTATAATGTTTTATTTTTACGACTTATAAGTCGGATATGTACTAATGATGATTGAAATATATTAGCATCAGAATCACAGCTATTTTCAAATATTTGTTTGAATTCTGATTGCTGCGAACCATCACACCCCCATTTATATATTAGTTCGAGAGTATTAATGTCATCAGCAGCCAAAACATTTAAAATATCCTCCAAATATATTATTAACCGCTTACTTGCATGGTCCAATAAAGCTTGAAGCTGAATTTTGGCACTAGTTGCAGTCACCTGACACGATTCTGGGGCAGGATAGCATTCCTTTTTAGCCTTTTGAATGATGCTATAACAAGGAAAAAGTTTTTTGTCACTCGTCCGTATAATTTCATACAGTAAAATAGTTTCCTTGACAAATTAGTCTCCAAAATAATTATCAAGGCTTTTAATGGTGTCAGCTGTGATTTATCATGTTCGCAGCTGTGGCAGGTAAATGCTTTTAAATATTTTGCTGCTCTCTTAGGGCTTGTTCTAAAATCTTTTACAACTTTTGTACCTTCAATATTTCGGAGTTTCATTTGTGTGGCATAAAACAGTTTTCCGATATCCACAGTTTCCCTCAATTGCTGTGTCTTTCGCCGCTTGCTGCGTTCGCTTGACTCATCAAAGGATTTGGAAGGTCGATCAACTGAGTTTTTCTGAGTGGGTACTTCGATAGTGCCTTCCAGCCAATCACGGTTTTTTTTAAAAAAAAACACTCTCAACTTTGTATGCAGCAAGCCACCTCTTTTTCATTTCGGACTTTATATAAGAGGACTTTCGTTTAAAGTCCTTTATGTCTTCTTTGGGAAATGACTGCTTTCCCAATATATCGTTTTCAATAAAATTGAGCTTGCTTAGGAAATCTTTCACAGGACACTTCTTCGTAAGGTTGTAAAGATGTCTTCTTGTCAGGATTTTAAGTCCTGAGGTCCCTGAAACAAAGTTGGAACAATAATATATACACGTATAACATGTCTACAATTAAGACGATTAATGACTTATACCAGAAAAAGCATCATAAAAAATACATCTGCGGTATTCTGCGGTTGTTCTTTGAATGCGTCGTAAATACAGAAACTATTCTTTCAAAATATACCAATTCTGGTACAGGGAAACACCCAGCACTATAACAAAAACCTTCAAATTTATGTAAAAGTGGAAAAAATATACTTTTTAGGAGGCTTCCTTGAAAAAAAAAGGTTAAAGAGTGAAAAAAGCAATAAAAATCTAATTACATACCTGGCTGATCGCAATCCATAGTAAACACAAACAAACTTCACGAAAAGACCGTTCAAAGTTATTTTTCATTAACATAAACAAAGCGATGAAAAAATAACACGTGCAAACACTCTTGAGACTTGTCAGATACTGATCGATCGTATAGTACTCAAATGATTTAAAAAAAAGTGTTACCACACTCAAATCCCCCGCTTATTATAATATCGTAAATGAGTGTCAGTTGCTCGAATTACTTGTTTTGGGAAAATCGACTTATGGCCAGATGAGGCCAGATACCCCTATGCATATAGCACTAGCGTGAAATAGGAGCATAATAAATAGCTGCTATGTTTCGATCTAGTGATGAGAAACGCTGACCCTCTTTACTGCTGCATTTTAATTCTAAATCGAGGATAGATTTATGTTTCTCTGGATTACAGCATTCACTTACCATCAGGTGGGCTATGAGCTCGTTTGTCACTTTTACTTTTATACGGAAAAGGATCATCAGAAAAAGTTAGGTATATGAATATTCCAAATTGTAAATACAATATTTTTCATTAGGGTAAGAATTATAAAATAAATAGAAGAGAAGAGAAAAAATAGATAGAATCAGGCGTTATTTTGCGGAAATCCATTAAAGATGTTAAAAATTAATTAGCTAAGACCCGCGTGATAAAATAAAATAATGTGTACCTACTCACCTGTCACCTACTTCGAAGACTCGCCTCCCGCTCGCCCTCAATTGCGTGCACAATCCACATTACACCTTCGATAGTACAACGACACGTGTTACGCCTCTAAATGAGGCATCCTCAGGGGAAGAGGTCTTTGCGGGGACAGACCGCTTGGCGGTTGCATTAGATGACTGGAAAAAACTTTCAACCTTCGGTATGAAACTTATTAGATAGCTAAACAATTGTGCTGTCGCGTGTGCAGCTAGGACGCGTTGAGGAGCTGCTGACTCTGCTGGCGGCACGGTTGGGTGCGGACCCGAGCGCGCCTGACGCGGCTGCCGCGCCGCCACCTGCCATCGCGCCCACCCCCGTGCCCACCGCAGTGCCCGCCCCCGCACCCACCCTTGCGCCTGCAGCCGCGCCTGTCTCCGCTCCCACCTCAGCCTCCACTTCCGCCTCTACAGACGCCGCCGCCACCGCACGGAAACGACGCTCCAAGGTATGGTTTCACCAACTAAGTTTTAAATGCTACGAAACCACGTCTTTGGACATTCGCAGTCCGTGTTCTTAACTATTCGGTCTGCCGTCTTATTACTCAATTTTATCAATACCATTACATTTTAATGTATTATATTGTCGTTTGCTAATTCTACGACATAGAATCTAAATTAAGACGATTTTTCTTTGCTTGACTAGACTTTGTGGTCGGTTAATTTACACATCTTGGTGATCCTCCTCTCTACAATTCAAAAAATCATTCTATATTAGAGAGGATTGACCACAATTATCAAGATATAAAGGTGAAATTTTATTGGTATGATTTAATTTTCCACTAATATTTTACAAAAATCCCTGTCTTCAAGGAGACAAATAACTTTACGAATTTGATGCATTTGCGAGTAAGAGCCTACGTACGCACATACACATGAAATTACATTGTTATCGATTTATCAATCATAGTTCTGTACAAACGACCGACCAGCAATAGCTGATACATTTTTATAACGTGATTTTTAGCTATCAATAAATTGGCTAATTTATCTATTAAATCATTTCATTATTCATATATGGTCCTTCCGAGCCGGATAAAACCAGCGTACTGTCGTTTATATTTATCTTAGAGAAGTTCGGGAGTCCGATCTTATTGTATTATGAAATGAAATGAAATATTTATTTGCGTTTGGTTTAGGTACACTGAAGATGGTCATATTAATTAAACATCCGCTTAATCAGCCATTATTAATGGCATGCAAATCTTACATATATAAAATAATAAGATAATAATATTTATGTGTAAAATGTCTAAAATAATGAAATGTCAACAATTAATCAATAAATAGGTAATAGGTCATCATCATTACAGCCCTTCACAAGTCCACTGCTGAACATAGGCCTCCCCCAAGTAATGCCACAAAGCACGTTCCTGAGCCACCTGCATCCATCGACTTCCTGCATATCTTACCAAGTAGTCACTCCATCTAGTGGGGGGTCGCCCTACACTACGCCTACCGGTACGAGGCTACCACTCGAGAACCTTTCTTCCCCATCGGTTATCGGTTGTTCGAGCTATATGGCCGGCCCATTGCCACTTCAGCTTACTAACCCGTTGGGCTATGTCAGTCACTCTAGTTTTACTGCGGATATCCTCATTTCTGAGTCTATCACGCAGAGAAACTCCGAGCATAGCCCTCTCCATAGCTCGCTGAGCTACCTTGAGCGTCTTCATACGGCCAGCAGTGAAGGACCACGTCTCAGATCCATAAGTCATCACTGGCAACACGCACTGGTTGTACAATCTAGTTTTTAGAGATTGAGGTATACCTGTCGAGAAGATATGTCGTAATTTCCCCGAACGCTGCCCAGCCGAGTTGAATCCGTCGATTGACCTCTCGGTCGAAGTTGGACTTACCTAGTTGGACTATTTGTCCCAGGTAAACGTACTCGTCAACAACTTCGAGCATAGTGCTCCCAACAACTACCGGCATAGGTGTGACATGGACATCATGATCTTTGTTTTGTTCATGTTCATCTTAAGACCTATCCGTTGGGAGACACCATTGAGGTCATTGAGCATAGTGCTTAGGTCCTCCAGCGATTCTGCCATAAGGACTATATCGTCGGCAAATCGAAGGTGAGTGATGTACTCGCCATTGATGTTAATACCGTATCCTTTCCAGTCCAGTAGCTTGAAAACGTCTTCCAATGCAGCGGTGAAGAGTTTCGAGGATATAACGTCACCCTGTCTTACAGCTCTCTGCAGTTGGATAGGTTTCGAGCTCTGGTTCTGTACTCAGATAGCCATCGTAGCCCTACTGTACAAACACTTCAGCACTTCGATATACCGACAGTCAACTTGGCACCGCTGAAGGGACTGTAGCACCGCCCAAATTTCGACGGAATCAAAGGCTTTCTCATAGTCCACATACGCCAGGCAAAGTGGCAGATTGTACTCTTCGTTCTTCTGTAAAATTTTCCGCAGGGTGTTATGGTATGTGGTCTATGGTACTGAAGCCTTTTCGGAAACCGGCTTGTTCGGGAGGCTGGAAGTCGTCGAGTCTGCGTGCGAGACGATTCGTAATGACTCTCGAAAACAGCACGTAGACGCGGCTCAGTAGGGAAATCGCTCTGTAGTTCTTCAAGAGAGCTTTGTCGCCTTTCTTAAAGACCAAGAACACCGTACTTCTGCTCCACGCCTCTGGAGAAGTGCCACTATGGAGGACGGCATGTGGATGAAGAGCTTCTGAAGGACTTCAAGTACCGGTGTTCCACCCGCTTTCAGAAGCTCCGCTGTAATTCCATCCTCGCCTGGGGCCCTGCCGTTTTTAAGGTGATGGAGAGCCATTCTAATCTCGCTCAGACTGACGTCCGGGATATCATCGGAATAGTGTCGGATAAGACTTGCTCTTGGATCGTTACTCATACTTGCGTGTGGCTCCAACGATGATGTGTACAGCTGCCCATAGAACCTCTCAATCTCACTCAAAATCTCAGGTGTCCCGGAAACGATGCTGCCACACTAAGTCTTCAGCTTTGACAGTTGGCTTTTTCTGGCAGACAGATCTCTGGCAAAGACTTTAGGAGCCCTGGTTACGCTCGATCGCTTCTATACGAGCAGTATTAAAGTTGCGTAAGTCTCGCCGCATGCATTTGGAGATCTGTCTGTTCAGTTGCCTGTATGCTGTCAAATCTGTTGACGATTGCAGCCTCATCTCCCGTCTAACAGCCATGAGATTAAGAGTGTGATCGGAGAGTTTTTGTGTTCTTCTGCGGCGGGTCTTGCAGAACTTAGCTCCGACCGCATTGACAGTTTCCACGAGCTTGTCATTCATATTGTCCACTGCATTGCAATCTTCTAGGCAATGAAAGCGGTTTTGTAACTCGAGCTGAAAGATTTCGGGATTCTGTATTAGAGCACGAGGGGGACGGAGCGTTGACTGCATTAGACGAGACCTCTCCAACTTATTGTTTAGGTTCAGTGTGCCTCTAACCATTGGGTGATCGCTGCCAGTGTTCACCCTTGCGATCACTGAGACATCACTGAACAGTTGGCGTCTGGTCGTCATAATGAAGTCAATCTCGTTTTTGTCGAACCGTCGGGGCTCGACCAGGTCCACTTTCTGTGGGGCCGCTTCTGGAAGAAAGAGTTCATGATAAAAAGTCCCTCTTTCTCCATGAAGTGAAGGAATCAATGAAGCCAGCTGCTGGCCCCTTGGGTTCCGTTGCCCTATCCCAAATATCCCTACCTTCAGCTCACCGTTCTTTCTTGTGCCCAATTTTGCGTTGAAGTCTCCTCATTAACATCGTATAGTGAGTTTTGGAGGAATGCATGGCTCTAGAAATGTCCTCATACATTTCCTCCACCTCCTCATTGGGATGTTCCGAAGTGGGCTCGTAAACCTGTATGACCTTCAGCGAATACAGTTGGATGATTCTGAGTATAAGGTACGCAACCCTCGTACACTCCCAATCTTTAAAACGTTGTTAACCAGAGACTTGTGGACGATAAATCCAACACCTCCTTGGGACAGATGGTCGCCCTCCCGGTGATAGAAGAAGTTGCCGGATTCGAGAATCACCGTGTCCTCCCCCTCTCTTCGGACCTCGGATAATCCTATAATGTTCCAGCGCAACTTGTCTGTCTCTTCTTCCAGCTCCAGGATCTTCTCGTCAGTCCCCAGGGTGCGTGCGTTAAATGTTGCCAGGTTGATTCGTCGTAAGTGGCAACCGAACCTCCACCGGAGATTCTTAGCACCCCCTGCGCCGCCGTTACCATGGTCGCCACCGTAGCCAGGCCACCGGGGACTGGGGGCCGTCTATTTGTGTAATTGTTCATGGGGGGTATATGGCCATAGTGGCCACGCTTGGCGAGCGGGTTGGCAACCGCAGTTTTTTTTGTCGTACAGTTGCTGTTATCAAGAAGATGCTGCTGCCCATCTCCTGCCTGTTTCCCTCTGTCGCCTTTTACGACACCCACGGGAAGATATGTGGTAGTGGATATTCTTAACCGCCACTACACGGCGTAGGTAATAGGTACTTAATAAATATTTCACAATTGGTCCAGTAAATTTATATCAGTCTAGTTGCTATTACGTATCGTGGCTTAAATATTTCTCTACAGTATAAAAAGCCTTTTCACTGAGCCATTTGTATAATTCTCTTTTAAATTTAATGAAAGGTAGGTCTTGAATTACTTGTGGTATCTTGTAATATATTGGCATACACATCCAATAGCAATTTTTATGGAATCTCGCACTCTTGGGTATTATAGTGGAAACCAACCTATTCCTATTTCTAGTGCCTCGTTTGTAGAACTCTTTGGCTTGTGTGAAATAATACATATTGTTCTTTACAAATTTCGCCGCTTCAAAAATATATAGACAAGGAAGTGTCAAAATTTTCAAGGATTTGCAATGAATGCTTTTTTATGTCTTTGCTATTACCCCATATAATGAGTCCGTATCGCAGGACTGATTCAACGTAAGTGAAGTACGCAGTAAGGGCTGTTCTTTTTACTGCTATTTTTGTAATTTATAGATTGCAAACGCGAAACTATTGATTTATTGCACACTTTTTCGACTTGTTGTTTCCAACCTAGTTTTTGGTCAATTTCTATACCCGAGAATTTCGTTGTTATTGTATTTTCAAGTCAAATTTTGTATATTAATAAAGTTAATTAAATTCGTTTTGTCAATGTTAATAATTAAATTATTAGTTCTAAGCCAATTAATTATTTGAATTATAGTTTCACTAATGTCATTTTTGTGGTCATTTTTATTTATTTTTTTTTTTTTATTTATTTATTATCACACACAACAGATTACAACTATTACTAAACAAATTATACAAAAACAATCATTTATAAACTAGGTTGCATTCCACAAAAATGTGTGTACATGAAAAATTACAAGGGAGTTAAATATGTCTACACAATTTAAGGTTTAACAAGAACAGTAATCTAAATAATAGGTACAATGAACAATACTAAATAAGAATATAATAGGGTTAAAATATAAGGAGACCGAGAGTCCAAGCGCTGGGATTAGACTGTCGGCTTGTGATACAGTATGCTTTTAATCAAATTAATATAAAGAGTTAGTTTAGGTAGAAAAACGTCAAAGGTTTGGTTACCCTTGGCTATTTCATTGCACTGACGAGCCATCCTAACCAGGGGGGTTGTAAAAGGAGGTATTATTCTGATACACTTGTAAAGTAAAAAGTGCTATTTGATTTGCTCTACGAGCACTATATTTGATATTAAAAGTTATCTCAGCGAGCAAGGTAGGAACGTCTAATATGGAGTGAAGTATTTTATAAAAGTAAACGAAATCAAAATATCTTCGACGTGTTTCCAATTTTTTGTACATTAAAATTAATGAGACGAGCTTCATAATCAGGAGTTTTGCGCCTCGACTGTTGGCGGTAGCTTAAAATCCGTAGGCATTTGCGCTGCACTCTCTCTATATTTTCAATATGAACTTTGTAGTGCGGAGACCATATTGGACTACCGTATTCCAAAACGCTTCTGACGAGTGTAGTGAAAAGGTAAAGAAAAGAATGAGTGCCCTTGAAGTCTTTAGTAGATCTAAAAATAAACCCCAGAAGTTGATTCGCTTTTTTCACTATGTGGTGGTAGTGTTCGCGAAATGTCAGCTTATCATCAAAAAGGATTCCGAGATCTTTGACAACATGTGACCTCTCAAGGGTCTGGCCGTTGATGCTGTACTCATTAACGATCCCATTACGCTTGTTAGTGAACGTAATAACGAAACACTTGTCTATATTAAGGTACATTAGATTATTTCTGCACCAGTGAGAAACAGCAGTTAAGTCTTTCTGTAAAAGATTACAGTCTTCGAAAGAGTTTATTGTTTTAAATATTTTCAGGTCGTCAGCGTATAATAGACATTCACATGATATGTTCTTAATGAGGTCATTAATGAAGACAACAAATAACAACGGGCCCAGATGTGACCCCTGGGGCACGCCTGACGTAATGTCAGTAGGGGTCGAGGTGTATCCTCTCAAAGCCACCAACTGACTTCTCTTATTCAAATAGGAGGCCAACCAGCGAAGGAGACTACCGTGAATACCACAGGTGGCGAGCTTGTTACAAAGTAGTCTATGACTCACTTTATCGAAGGCCTTCGAGAAATCTGTGTAGATAGAGTCAACCTGACCCCCTGTGGCAAAAGCCTTGCACAGGTAGTTTTTATATACAAGAAGATTTGTGACAGTTGATCTACCCTTAATGAATCCATGTTGATTTTCGGGTATCAGAGGCTTAAAATGGCTGTATAACTGAGTGTGTACTTGGGACTCGAAAAGCTTTGCGAAACATGACAAAATACTTATGGGTCTGTAATTATCGCAGCGCGACTTGTCTCCGTTTTTGAAAATGGGTACAATATGTGCTATCTTCCAACGACTGGGAAAAACTCCATTCGTAAGGGATTTGTTAAATATGATGCTTAATGGTGTGCATAGCTCTTTTCCACAACATTTAATGTCAATTCGTTATCAGTTGTCACTATTACAGATATATAATCAGCGAATAGGATACATCGATACTTGGTCACATTTGGAAGATTATTAATATAGATCAGTAAGAGAAGAGGTCTCAGGTCAGTCTCATACTTCCTTGTGGAACGCCAAACTCGTTTTTCCTAAACTCAGATCTGTGATTTTCAGCTACATGGTTAGACTCAAGTTTTGCGATTTCGACTGATTGCATTCTGTTCTGCAAGTATGTTTTGATCCAGTTCAAAGCAGTGCCTCTAACGCCGCACTGCTCCAACTTTGCTAGAAGTTGATCATGAGCAACAAAATCGATAGCTTTCGACATATCAAAGAAGAGTGCCGACGTATATTGTTTGGCGTTTAGTTATGTAAGGGTCTCATTCAATAAGTCATATACCACATGTGTAGTAGATTTACTTTTTCGAAACTGATTGTGTTGGAGTATCTAATATTTATCAAAAAAATGATGTAAATTTTTCATGCACAACCTTCTCACACTTTGGATAGAATGGGGACCAGCGTAATGGGCCTGCAGTTACTTACGAGTGTTTTTACCCGTTTTAAATAATGGCTTCATCAATGAGAATTTTAATGTGTCTGGAAATATCCCAGTTACTATTGACTGATTTATCAGAAACGCCAAAACAGCACCTAATTGTTTATTACATACCTTGATAATCTTTGTAGATACCTCGTCGTAGCCTTCTTAATTTGTATTATTCAGTGATAAAATTATTTTCCTAACATAATATTCGTCAATGGGAGTCAAATAAACAGAATTATTTAAAATGTCATTAGGAGTTTCACATACTATGTTTGCATTTTCTTTATTTGTCAATTCAATAAAATAATTGTTAAAAATAGTCGCAATCTGTGTAGGATCATTTATAACATTGTTTTTCTATTCAATTGAATCCATATAATTATTATACTGCGGTCTAGTGTCAATTTCTTCCTGTATTACTTTCCATGTAGCCTTACTAATATTATTGCTTTTTGATACGTATTTGTTATTTGTTTGTATTTTTGCTTGGAATATACATTTCCTTAATAACTGAGAATAGGTATAATATTTATTTTTGTTAATATAATTTCTTTTTTTTAAATAATTGTACCGCAGGATTCTATTTTTACTGCAGCTTTTTTAATACCCTTTGAAATCTATATTAAAATGATAAGTGAGCTAGCAGCTGACACCTGATGGTAAGTGGATACCGTACCATGGACATTTGCAACCGAATGCAGTTAAAGTGAACTACCGACGTAATGTTTTCATGTAATTATACTGCTTGACCGTTCCCTTCAATTCGGAAAATACCCCAGACCAACCTGACCATACAACCTACTGTTAAATATTTTTTTAAGATACCTCAATCAAAGGGTTAGAATAGGTGAACGTAATGCATAATAATGTGTTTTAAAATGGATATTGGACACAATTTTGCAGGCGCGAAGTAAAGGTGCAGCGCCGCAAGTGCCGACGCCGACGTCGCCCGGCGAGGCTTCGAGTGGGCCGGGAGGGGGCCCACTGTAGCGCGCAGCGGGCGAGGCCGCTCCGCCCCGCGCGCCCCGCCCGCCCCGCGCCACACTATACGCCCGCCCAACGGATACACATCACGCCGACCCCTGTAAATGACACGTTGACGTTGAGGATAAGCGACGACACCACACGTCCAGCCTGTAGTAGAGACCAAGAGTCGCAACGTGTACCGCCGCACTGATTTGCACAACTAGTTTCTCTGTCAATACGCTGACGCTAGGGTCGACTGTCGGTGTCGTCGTGCGTCCCGTACGTTGTGACTGTAGTTGCGGAGCCCGCCGCTCCTTGTATATATTGGTTAGGTAGAGTGTGGAGCATTACGCCGCGATCGCTTAAAGCACCGCCACTCACTGTTGCGTTACATCTGTCGCGGCGATAAATAGCGTTGCTATGCAATAAATAGCTTCTAACGAATATGACGTCACGACTGACTCGCTCGGCTGCTCGCTCGTGCCACCCACTCTGCATATTTCATTTCTGATGCGGCTTCTTACAGTAGGATGCAAATGTTTAAGTAATTGTAAAATATCCACCTAAGTCCAGTTGGGAGGAGCTGTAGCCTAAATCGGCCTGTAATATTTTTATAATTTAATAAACGTAACTAATAAGCTTATTCACTCTTGATAACTCATGGTAATAAACGTTAAACAGCGTCAATGAACTGATCAGACTGTTACAAATAATATTTTATTATAATATGCACTACTAGCTGACACGGCAGACTTCGTTCTATCCTTTAGGTAAGGTGGCGCGATAAATTCTTACAGTGTAAATATAAAATTAGATTAATGACTCAACCGTAGCGCCACTTACCGGATCTTCATTTGTGAATCCCTTCTGGGCATGATTTAAAAATACATTATTAGTACATAAATGACTGCCTCGTTGGTCTAGTGGTTATAGTAGTGCGACTGCTGATCATGAGGTCTTGGGTTCCAATCCCGGGTCGGACCAAAAAATTAATTTTTGAGTTATTCCGTCACGAAATTCTCAGTAGTTACCCGGAGTCAGAAAGTTGGCGGTGTCTCACCCCCGTGCCTCGGAAAGCACGTAAAGCCGTTGGTCCTGCGCCTGATCTCTCTCCGGTCGTGTCGGTTTACCGTCCCATCGGATTTTGAGAGTACACCTGTGCTTGCGCATACACTTGGGCGCTATAATCCTGTCCTGCGCCGATTGCTAGCCTCTGTTGAGACAGGCCGCCGTGGCCGAAATTCGGTTTGGAGGGCATTATTAGTACATAAATATTTCTATATTTGTTAAAAACTTGACTAAAGCGGCAGGTATCGGAACCAATCATAGCCATGAACCATATGAACTGCTTCAACAAAACATGACCTCAACCTTAGTCATTCAGAATTTCACGCACACATGATCACTAACAAAAACACCAACGATTATATTATTACCATAACAGCCTATCAAAAGCGCGCAACTTAACATAGGCCTCTTAGAGGAAAGTTTGGCATAGTTGGCATAGTTGGCACTCATGGCAGTGGGTTGGCAACCGCAGTTTTTTATTATTTTAAATTGATGTCAGGAAATTGGCGCTGCTCACTTGTTTTATTTCCTTCTGTCACCTCGTACGACGCACGGACAGACATGACGCAATGGATTCTCTCACACGACAACGACTATATAAATAAAGACAGAGATCAGAACTCATTTTTCATTCATCTAAATGGTTTGTACGATAGCAATTGTAACATGTGTTAGATTGATGCACAAAATAATTTGAACAAGGTGAACAGAATACTCCTTTGGATTAATGAAACCCCGCTGGAAAATTTCTTAAATTGACTGCGTCGGCACCTAGGCTTAGTTTATTAGTTAGTTTTAGATGAATGACAACCAAAGCTAATGTTTCATTTCTAAAGTACTAGTTGTCGATGTTAACTGTGAATAGGAGGGTGAGCTAAAGCAACGCTTGGCACTTGGACGGCCGAGCGAGCGCCGGACTCATTAGACTCGCTAACATTTATATCTAGGAATTATCGTTAAACATATTTATTAAGAATTCACTAGTGTACTTCACATTTAAAAGCAATACTATATAACACTGTTTATTTCGAATTTAATTGTAAAAACATAACTCAAACGACCAAATACCTTCTTACTATTGCATCAGATATATGTATGTGTATACAGTTATAAACTACGATAATTTTTTACGCTCCGAAATACAATTTGACTTATATTTATGATACACTCGAAGAATATTTTGTATAAGTACCAAGTACAGATAAATTATTCGCGCACGATATTAATTGGAGCGACCGCGCGCAGTCGCGTTTTGTTACTAAAGTGTATACATTTTAACAAACAGTTTATTATCTGTTTAGCGGAACTGGAGCCACGTAGTTCCGCGGCACACACATATCCATTGTTGATGTGTTGTTAACGTTTTCAAAGTCTATCGCGCGGGAGCCCTCGCCCTTCGCCACTGGCGCCCACGCTATGTCGCAGCTCATATTGTCTTTTTATTAAAAATAAATCAATACGATAACTTATTGCCTTCTATTTATTTACCCTACCTATATATCCCATTGTGCCGTGTGGCGACGGCGTGTCCACATGCATTCGTAGTCACCCTAGCCCTAGGGTGTCGTAAGAGATGACTATGCTGATGATAATATGAGTTAGCGGTATGAAACTCTCGTTTGACGACAGACTAAAAAATATCCAGATCATGGTCAAGATGCTCACATCTGCTACTGCAATTGTCAATTTGTCTGTCACTTTAAAACTGTCACAAATTTTAAAGTGGACATATCTCTTTTGATTGTCGATCGAAAGAGATATGTCAAACTAAAAATTGAAAAGCAAAAAAAATAATAAACCTTTTTCTTATACCTTAGCAACTAAGTTCTTAAACTAATGTAAATTTACCTAAGTATACCTATATTTTTGTAATTATTTTGAGTTTTTAATTGACCTTATTAACTAAGTTCATAAACTAATGTAAGTATACCTAAGTAATTTTGAGCCGCTCAATTCTCGGCCCATTCCCATACTAGTCCACATTAATGATTTACGTTCCCTTGTAGAGAATAATCTTATAATTGATTGAAAACTTAAACGGCAGTCAGTTAAATACGACGAGGTGGATAATGCTATATAAAAATTAGTGCATTGGGTTAACGTTAATAAAAATGTATACAATTAGTTTTGTTATAGGTACACACACTACAGCAAATTTATACAATTAGTTTTATTATAGGTACACACACTACAGCAAATTTATACAATTAGTTTTATTATAGGTACACACACTACAGCAAATTTATACAATTAGTTTTATTATAGGTACACACACTACAGCAATTTATAAATTAGTTTTATTATGGATACACACACTACAGCAAATTTATACAATTAGTTTTATTATAGGTACACACACTACATCAAATTTATACAATTAGTTTTATTATAGGTACACACACTACAGCAAATTTATACAATTAGTTTTATTATAGATACACACACTACAGCAAATTTATACAATTAGTTTTGTTATAGGTACACACACTACAGCTTAGTTTTATTATGGGTACACACACTACAGCAAATTTATACAATTAGTTTTATTATAGGTACACACACTACAGCAAATTTATACAATTAGTTTTATTATAGATACACACACTACAGCAAATTTATACAATTAGTTTTATTATAGGTACAGACACTACAGCAAATTTATACAATTAGTTTTATTATAGGTACAGACACTACAGCAAATTTATACAATTAGTTTTATTATAGGTACACACACTACATCAAATTTATACAATTAGTTTTATTATAGGTACACACACTACAGCAAATTTAAAAATCTGAATACAATATGTTTTTAATGGGAAAGAATTAAGTTCTGTCGATTTTACTGCTTTTCTTAGAACAACTGCTGACGCAAAGATTCATCAAAATTAATCATTCATCAAAATTAACAAGCAGACTAAGCACTGCAGCATATGATGTAAAAAAGATTAGAAACCTCACTAGTGCCAAGGCTGTTAGATTATTGCATGCCTTAAGCGCAAAGCGCGTAGGCATGTTCTACTAGCGCCAAAAATCAAGAATCCAACGTTTTGTCGCATGAAATCGTATCTAACAATCATATTGGATATATAAATTATATAAAAAGCACATTGTTAGAAAGATAAATAATTGTTGCACTTATTAATTTTTATTTTAATCGATTAATTGCTGTTTTTACTTTAAAATCATAGGACATCTGTGTCTACCACTGCGTTACAGCGTATAAGAATTGAGAGGTTTAAGTTAAGGTTTAAGATGAAGATGTGAAGGACAAGTACAAATGTAGACTGAGAGAAAATATAAGTAATTTGGATGAGTTGTGTGTGAATGGGTTAGACTTGGAGAATGTGTGGCATAATGTTAAGAAAGGTTTAGTGGATGCAGCTACCGAAGTATGTGGTGTTAGTAAGAGAACGAATGAAAGGAAAGACAATACGTTATGGCGGGATGATGAGGTACGTATGGAAGTTGAAGCAAAGAAGAGAGCATGACTAGATTTACTAGCGACCAAAGCTGGTAATTCTGGCGGTAAGAATGATGAGAATGAAAGCTTATGACAGAGTGGACAGGGATTTGTGTTATGGCAAACGCTGAACGCATTTAGGTTGAGCGCTGGTTTGATACAGGCATTAAAGTCTCTGTATAGGGACTCGAGTGCTTGTGTTAGAATCAACGGGGTCTACTCGGACTGGTTTGGCATCCATAAAGGTGTCAGACAGGGCTGTGTAGCTTCCCCGTGGCTGTTCAACCTATTTATGGACAGCTGTTTGGAAAATTTGAAAGTTGAAGAATGCGGGTTAAGAATGGGTGAGTTAACCATCAAATGCCTTTTGTACGCCGATGATCAAGTCATACTTGCGTCGTCGGCGGCCGAGTTGCAAATGATGGTTACATTAATGAACAGGTCATTAAAAGAAAGGGAAATGAAAGTGAACGCAAGTAAGACGAAAGTGATGGTTTTTGAAAGAGATGAAAGCAAAACGGTATGTGAAATAAGAATAGAAGGAGAGTTAATTGAGCAAGTGGAGTTCGTATATTTGGGATGTGTATTCAGCAGGGATGGGAGATATGATAAGGATATTGAACGACGAGTGAATGCAGGAAATAAAGTAAATGGGGCTCTACACTCTATTGTGAAAAGTCAGAATGTGTCAAAAAAGGCACGTATGGTAATTCACAGTGCTGTATTGGCCCCTACTTTAACGTATGGTGGTGAAAGTTGGGTGTGGCAGAAGAAGCACGAGAGTAGAATAAATGCAGTAGAAATGCGGTCGCTAAGGAGTATGTTAGGGCCGAATCTGAGTGACAGGGTGAGAAACTGTGTGATAAAAGAAGAGTGTGGTTTGCAAGATGATGCGGTGACCAGGATTAAGAAAGGAATGCTTCGGTGGTTTGGTCATGTAGAAAGAATGAATGCGGAAAGACTGACAAAGCAAATATATGTTGCAGAAGTGAATGGAAGAGTCGGAAATGGACGTCCTAGGCGGAAGTTTGCCGACCAAATTGGCGATATACCAAAAATGGTTGGATGTGGAAGAGGCGAGAAAGGTCAGGATCGTGCTAAATGGAAGTCTGTAGTCTCTGCCTACCCCTCTGGGTGACAGGCGTGAGTGTTTATGTTTTATATATTTACTTTAAAAATGTAGTTTTAGTGGCTTATAGTGTAGATTTATCACACCCGCATGGAGTGGTAAACACGATAACTTTTGAAAATATCAATTGTTCAACTCAATTTCTTTTTAAATCTCTTCATCTGTCATGTATACCTAAAGGCATGGAATGTAAATGACAGAATAACATTTCCGAATTTTCGATGTTTTGAGCAGCCTTGTAATAATCTATTTTACTAAATATACTTTGAGTCTTTGGCTCGGCCGCCGTCAGGAGTGGTTTATATTCGTCGTTTGTCTACAGCGCCTCGTGATGAAAAATATCGATTGCTGTAGAAGAAATACACAATATTCCAAAAACCAAATTTGATACATACTTGACCAAGGTAAGATATTATTATTATGTGTGGGGTATCTATATAGTTTTCTCATCTGGTTGGGATGTATAAATATATAATTACAAACGAAAATGAAAAGATAAATATACATAAATATCAATAAAACATAATAAATACGAAAATACATAAATAAGTAAAAGTCCAACCAAATGGAAGCCCTCGGCAGGGGAGACCAAACGGCCAAGGGTTAGGGTGAAAGGGAAAGAAACCGGCGGACGATGCGGGCAGTATCAAGGAGCACCGCCTTCTGCATTTGAGCCCGGAGCGGTCCGTCACGGAGTCCCAGTCGCCTCAGATGACCAGAGAGGCTAACTGGGATTAGCCCATTCGCAAAGACGACTACAGGAATAATTTCGGTCGGCAGACCACCCCACATGTCGGTCACCTCGTGAGCCAGGTCCAGATATTTTGATTGCTTATCTGTTTCGGCTCTCACGAGGTTCGCGTCATACGGGATGGTAATGTCGACCAAAAATATCCTTGACTGTGCCCGGTCCATCAGCACAATATCAGGCTTATTCACAAGAATAGTCCTGTCTGTGATGATGGCCCGGTCCCAGTAGAGCCTGGCGCGGTCATTTTCGAGCACGGCTTCCGGCAAGTACTTGTAATACGGCAATTTCCGGTACACGAGACCGTATTTCAGAGCGGGCTCCTGGTGTAGAATTCTGGCTACTATGTTGTGCCTGTGCAAGTACTCAGAGTTAGAAAGCGCCGAACAACCGGAGATGACATGCCTGAGTGACTCCCCCGGGATGGCGACAAGCTCGACAGACGTCGACGGTGCCATCCTTTAGGATGTATCTCCGATAGTTGTTGGTCTTAATAACCTGATCCTGTATTGCACAGACAAAACCCTCGGTTTCCCCGAAGAGGTCACCGAAACGTAGCCAGTTGAGGGAGGCGACTGTATCTACGAAGGGCTCATGTAAAGCCTTGTAGTACCTCCCGTGGAGCTCCTTCTCCTTCCATACGGTCTCCCGGTCGGAAATGCTAAGCACTGCTGGGTCCTGCCATTGCTCGTTGGCTAAGGATAGAGGGGTAAGCTCTTTATCACTAGAAATGACGTCATTATAGAATGGATCATCCGATCTCGCCAAGAAGTATTGACGGAGACTGCACACTTCGCGATTATGCATGGTGAGCGCGCTCAGAAAGCCACACTCACCATACTTTCGCGGCAAGTACAGCCTCATTACCGACGATCTCGGATGATGCATCCTATGGGACGTCATGGTAGTGCGGACTTTTCTATCCAGGGCGTTAAGCTCAGTCTGAGTCCACCTGAGTATGCCAAAGGTATACATGAGGACAGGCATGACCCAGCAGTTATATGCGTGTGACTTATTCACACCGGACAAAAGGCTGTTAAGCACTTTGGTCAAGCGTGCATAAAACACGTCGCAAACTGACTGTTTCTTATTATTATTATTATTTTTATAATCACAGTTTTTATAAGAATATATTGTTTCGCTAAAAGTACGTAGGATTTATATGTAAATAAACTTATACGTCTTGAACTTTGTGGAGTGAACTGAAGGTGTACTTCGGTATCTGCTACTGGAAGAACTTGACGTAGTGACCTGATGGTGTACTTCAGTAAATGCAACTGGAATTCCTCGAAGAGTAGTAATAGTAATAGGTGTGCTGAGTTTGGGCTCGTTTTGTTAGTTATGGTGAGACCGTACCGTGGCGGATTATCCTTAAGGCAAACTATAAATGTACCTAGGAGTGTGAAGTTAGAAGGGGCGAGCACGGAAGTTTTTAAACATAAAAAAACTCGCTGAATTTGATTACTCCTAAATCGCTTACCCTCTCATCACATTTTTGATTTATGACCACCTGTTAAAGGTACTCGTATCATAATTATTTCGCAATTATTAAACTTTATTATAAATTATAATATAGTTTATTTGCAAAATGAGTAGTTTTAATTTTGGATATAATATGGCCACTCGAGGGGCGCCAATAAGGTGCTAGGCTAGCCTAGAGCGCTGTCGACATTTAATCCGCCTCTGCCTCTAGACTTGATAGAGTGACCTGAAAGTGTACTTTGGTGAATGCTACTAGAACTCCTTTAAGAGTAGAACTAGGTGTGCCGAGTTCAGCATCGTTCGTTATTTATGATGAGACCTTACCTCCGGACTTGACAGAATGACCTGAAGGTGTGCTTCAGTAAATGCTACTGGAACTCCACGAAGAGTAGTACTCGGTGTGCCAAGTTTGCCTCGTTTTATTAGTTATAATGAACCTCGAATGACTCGAACTGAAATCACGAGAATTTCTCTCACCTCCAGAACATAAACATGATTAAAATAAAATCACCTGCTTCGTTTTATTGTTCACATTTATAATATTACTAGCAACCCACCCCGGCTTCACACGCGTTTAATTAACATGTGGTGTCATTTATATTAAAAAAAATACTTTTCGACAAAGACATTTTAGTATGTGTTAGTAATCAGAAACAAAATTGTCGTCTGTAACTTTTGTCCTATAGGATATATCTCCGATTTTGTTATTTAGTCTAAGTGACATCACCGAAAGGTCAAGACCACAGAAATCTAAATATAAATAGAAGTCGTAAAAGCGCGTGATCTCGTCGCCGCACACATGTGACTCGTAGGCCACAAGCGCGCGAGGAGCGTTTGTTCCGGTCACCACTACTGTTTCGAACGCTGAGACGTAAAAATGGTGTTTTGAAGCATATCCTAATGCGAAAATTCTTCCATAACTTGCAAATTTTCAAATAAAGGGATAACATTTCATAAATAAATACTTAGTGTTTTAAACAATGTTGTATTTAATGAAATATAAGTATTTAAATAAAATTATCCACCAGTACTACGATTGTCTTCGAAATTTTAATTGTTTTCACACTGCAATATCCATTGATTCCTAAGCTAGTTCATGTCTACGAGTACCTACGATAGCTAAAATCAGCGATGGATTTATAGTATGGGCAATAAACAAAATTGTTGCGTACACCTGGAACATGGCCGCAGGAGTCTAATGCGAGTCAGTTACGAGACACAACTATTTTGTATCGATAATTTATTATGTTTGGCTTACCTAGTTTTAACGAAACGGGAATTAAATGTGATTTTTCGTTAATTATTTATTTACACCTTTCTACTTTTTTCTTGCTAAACCGTTTATAGGCAATTATCTGTTTGTTTGTACTTTTAAATTACATGATAAATTTTAATAACTTATATTGTAAGGATAAGTAATTATATTGTAAGAATAGTAAGTAATAGTCGTCGTCTTATCTCGATCTGTAAGAAGTCGGGAAACTGAAAAGTAGCAAACAACAGAAAGTCAGTTACAGATCTTTAAAACTGATAAAAATGATAAATATGTCACCCATACATATATTTATTCGTTTGCTGTTTGTATAATGTTGTATTCATTTTATTTATACATCTGTTTATTTAATACAAAGATTTTATTACAAGTTTCCAAAAGATCCGGTTATTAAAGATAAATGGATATATTTATTCTTAACGTATTATTATATTGCCTTTTTTTCTAATTGTAAAACGTCTAAAAGCTAAAGCTCAGACTAAAAGCGTCTATTACTGCGACAACTACAGTTAATTAGTTATATCTTGGTGTGAGACTCCTGGAAGATCAACGACGCTTAACCTTTTGAGCGCCACGCCAAAAACTCACTACCGTGTCCTGTACGCCAAAGCGAAAAGTAAACAAAAATACCTACGAAAAAAACAGTGCTGCCAAGAGTTGATACATCGATAACACAAAATTTGTTTTTGTTGGTTTTTTATACAATAAATGACTCTTTATAATCGGGTATGTTTTATTTAATCTTGTGCTGTCTTCCACTCTTTTTATATATGTACTTTGTACATAAATAAAAAAGAAACAATAACAATAAAATAGTAGTAAACCACAACACTACTCTCCATCGTGATCCTTTCTTTTTGAAACTTTCTTAGAGATGTAGCCGTGTCGCACGTTGTGTATCGATTTCAAAATCGATCTAACCAAAATATACAGACATCGATTCTAAATATTTTATGGCGAGGCGTAGGCCAAGTGAATCACAGAAGAAAAGTCTTACGCTCTTATGACAATGGGGGTTTCATATGATGCTGATGTTGCTAAATGATTTTGGATTGAGAAAGAAAATCGCACAACACAAAATGAAAAATTGCTCTTCATACCTTAAGTAAAGAAAACACATTTATTATTTGTAATTATATATTATTAAAATAAAAAAGGTACATAATTATTCACTAATCAACAATTGTATATAGGTAATTATTCGCACTAGAAAAATCAGTCTTATAATATTAAAATATTGGTCATGGAATAAAAAATCAGTAATTATTATAAAAATCAACAAATGGTACATAATTATCGACCAATCAACAAATGTATATAATTATTCGCACTAGAAAAATCAGTCTTATAATATTAAAATCTTGGTCAAGGAATAAAAAATCAGTACTTATTACAGAAATCAACAAATGGTACATAATTATTCATTAATCAACAATTTTAAATAATTATTTACCCTAGGTCTAGTCTTAAAATATTAAAATCTTGGTCTTTAACTCAATCAGTACTTAATATAGAAAACAACAATTAAAAATAATTAATAAATTATAGGTAATATTAGTCTTAAAATAATAAAAATCTTATGGAATAATAAAACAAATGTTTAGCTGTCCAAAGCAAATTTTCTAACGTGGTAGAGCCATGCTGCAGTTATATTACGAGAGAGTAGTTGTAGCACGAATGGGTCGGCTCAACCGGGGAAGAACCACGCTCTCACGGAATACCGGCGTCAAATAGTAGCTTAATGCTGCTGTATTTCGTATGGCAAGTGTAGAGAACCGGAGACCCTCTTTACTGGAAACTAGGCATTCCATCTAAGTCCTCACGGATGAGAGCGCATCTGCATTTTGATTCGTAATCGAGGATAGATGTAAATGTCTATGGGCCACAGCAACCACTTACCATCAGGTGGACTGCGTGCTCGTTTATTACCCTATGCTATAAAAAAGAAATTAACCGTAAAAAACTATAAAGTGTATTCCTACCTCATTGAGGTAGAGTTAATCGAAAATGAAAAACTTTGGTTTCATGATAATTTTAATGTGCCTATTATGAAACGCCGCTACATTATGTATCAAATTATTAAAATAATAGAAAACAACTCATAAAATCGCTAAGCAGGTACGGATTGTATAATACATATTTTTCCTTTATTGAAACTGTCACTAAAAACATATAAGTACTAAATTATGTGCATATATTTATTTCTACTTGGATATTTTCAATTTTTTATTTATTTAGGTAGGTAACTTTTGTACGGCTATACTGTAAGACGCGAAAGTGTTAGTAACAAAAAAAAGAACGTCGCAGCCGAGAACAAAAGAGCAATTTAGTACTAAGTCGACACGCTATTTTAGATCTTAATGTTTTACCATTACATTGATTTTTAGTCTACTCACAATACTACTCGAAACGATTGTAATGCCGAAAGGTAGAAAGTCGATATACTATTTTGGACCTTAATGCTTTTTCATTACGTTGATTTATGATTTATGGTCTACTCACGGTACTTACTTTTTATGAAGGATTATGGTGAAATATGGCTTAAGATATTTATTTCGCTAAACAATATTACCATTCGCTTTTTGACAGAAAAAATATCTACTAGTTGCAGTATAAAAGTAAACGAACAAGATGAGTTATTGTAAACTCGAAAACAAAAACATAAAAAATGTGCTCACAAGAGTCGCCCGGGAAACAGTTCCATTATGTATCGAACTTATTATATTTAAAATTAAACAAAATATTATAAAATAATAGATACATAAAATAGGCAATATGCATGTAGTAAAATAAGTTTAATTTATTAGGAACTTAAGACACTTACCTCACTTAAATCTTCAGGTAATGATTCAGATTCCGAAAAGTCATCATCGTCGACGCTTTCCAAAATCCGAATGAGTTCTGAGGGCTGAGGAATCGTTCATATTGCACTGCACTAATTTTTCCGCTAATCGCTTATGACGTCATCAGCGTGTCGTCTATACTAGACTACGGCGCCCAGGGGAACTGATTTTCGATGTCTCGCTAAGGATGCGCCAGAGTTGAGATATTAGATTTATTATGCGAAGATAATTTGATAATTTTTTTAATTCATGTAGCTAATTATAGTTTTATATTTCTAACCTTTTGTTTTATTTAAATATCAATAATAATAGAAAAAAAAAATAACACGTTTGAGCTTAATTTTGAATAGTTTTCAATAAATTTATGCCTAACGCATTACAACACTAGCGGTCTAACATAGACGACTTTGGCGTGCTGGACATAGTATTTGCTTAGATAAAAATCCATTTTTTTTAGTTCAATGTTTCTTAGTACTTGTGGCTCTAGGAGACTTGTTTTTTATACTCACATGTTGCTGGGTTATTCGTTTTTGAGGGGTGTAGAATTAAAATACCAGTAATAATTTTCCAATGTCTATATTTCATATTTTTTGTGGGCCGGGTTTTTTGTCAACTATAGACGTCGTTGGCGCTCAGGGCACGCAGGTGCTGGTCACGTATAGACGACTTTGGCGCTCAAAAAGGTTAATAGAAAGTTATCGAAACGTGCGTTGCGATGCACTATGCCCAAGTGAGAGTAAGCGCGCATTGTCATTCTCTGTTTTTCGCACACTTTAATTATTGGACCGAGTGACTACGCCTCCTGAGATTTTGAGTTTTTACAAAATATGCCTCAACGCAATAGTTTATAGATTAATGTTTGTTGTATGAATGCTAGAGGTATTTGTAGGCGTAATTGTGTATTTATTGTTTGTCTATGTGTGAGAGCTACGACCTGGCGACCCGCGTCCCGATATTAAAAGACAGTAGAAGGCACTTCTATTGTCTTATTATTTAGATTTCTGTGGTCAAGACGCATTCGTTTCATAAATTTAAAAAATATTTTTAAACAAAATATGCCCGGTTGTGCATTAAGGTATAAGTCACGATATGGAGCAAAAATTGATTTCGGTTTATTATCCTAAGAATAATGTATATTTACCAAATAATCTTTAAATTTTATTATATCTGGTATTGTTCCAGAAGAAAGAAAAATTATTGAAATAAGTGTCATCTGTTATCCAGTAACGTCACTATTTATTTTCAAATATGTTATTTTTCACTAGAGGGCTTAACTAATACACGCGCGTGCTCACAGTTTTTGTATGCAAATGTCCCCAATGTCCGCTATATATAAATTACGTGTCACGTTATTAGTCCGCGATGGACTCCTAAAATACACAACCGATTTTAATTAAATTTTCCACACTATCTGCAGTTTGACCCGACTTGAGAGATAGGATAGTTGTTTTGCCCATGATTGAACCACAATTTTTTTTTGCGAATTTAAGGATTTAAATAGGACATGACATAGGATCGTAGAAAAGGGCAGTACAACGTCTGCCTGGCAAGCTAATTATATATATATATATATATATATATATATATATATATATATATATATATATATATATATATATATATATATATATATAATAGAAGGCACTTCTATTGTCTTATTATTTAGATTTCTGTGGTCAAGACGCATTCGTTTCATAAATTTAAAAAATATTTTTAAACAAAATATGCCCGGTTGTGCATTAAGGTATAAGTCACGATATGGAGCAAAAATTGATTTCGGTTTATTATCCTAAGAATAATGTATATTTACCAAATAATCTTTAAATTTTTTTATATCTGGTATTGTTCCAGAAGAAA
Source organism: Parnassius apollo (assembly GCA_907164705.1). Lineage (NCBI taxonomy): Eukaryota > Metazoa > Arthropoda > Insecta > Lepidoptera > Papilionidae > Parnassius > Parnassius apollo. The sequence continues at coordinate 7,076,850 of CAJQZP010001153.1, read as the reverse complement.
GAAAAATTATTAAAATAAGTGTCATCTGTTATCCAGTAACGTCACTATTTATTTTCAAATATGTTATTTTTCACTAGAGGGCTTAACTAATACACGCGCGTGCTCACAGTTTTTGTATGCAAATGTCCCCAATGTCCGCTATATATAAATTACGTGTCACGTTATTAGTCCGCGATGGACTCCTAAACTAGACAACCGATTTTAATTAAATTTTCCACACTATCTGCAGTTTGACCCGACTTGAGAGATAGGATAGTTGTTTTGCCCATGATTGAACCACAATTTTTTTTGCGAATTTAAGGATTTAAATAGGACATGACATAGGATCGTAGAAAAGGGCAGTACAACGTCTGCCTGGCAAGCTAATATATATATATGTATATATATATATATATATATATATATATCCTTTCATGGTAAATGTTGATCCAGTGAGAAGTTAGAACAATTGTCGATCCACCTATATGACGTGTTTGCTCAGCTCCTCGTTGCACAAACTGATATACTTTGATCCATCCTTGATACGCGTGTGACGTCGGTGGACCTCCACTAACGGGTTTTCAATATACTCATCAGCGATTTGACCAACAATTGTTTATCTATCAACGGTCGAAAAAATTATACTGAATTATCCAGAGTATATTTAATTTATATGCGACATTTACTAAGACTAGACTCGAACACGAAGCGGCAACGTCGCGTTCTGTGTGTGACAGAGAACCCAGTAGGCTACTTCGTTATAGTAATAAGGTAAGAAAATACGTTATCTGCTGATTTTGTGGATCAAACTTTGGCAGGTTTTAATGTGGAAAGATGTTTGTTCGAGTTTTTGTTATCGTGTGAGTGAATTTGTGTTATTTTATGCATTTGTCATAGATCAATTAGAAGATGATGGATAAGTAGTACTTTATTACAAATTAATTTGTCACTCGAGTGTGTGTGTGTGTGTGTGTGTGTGTGTGTGTGTGTGTTTTTTTTATTCGAGTTTGTGTGTGCGCGTGCGTGTGGGTGTATGTGCGTTCATGTGTGTTCGTGTGAACGAATGTGCGTGCGCGTGTGTGTGAGCGTGTGTGTGAGCGTGTGTGTGAGTGTATGTGTGCGTGTGTGCACTGTTGCGTTTTTTTAGTACGTGTGTTATGTGTGTTAGTATGTGTGCGCGCGCAAGTGTGTGTGATGTGTGAGTGTGTGCGGGCGTGTGTTAACTGTTGTTCGTGTGTGTGTGTGTGTGTGTGTGTGTGTGTGTGTGTGTGTGTGTGTGTGTGTGTGTGTGTGTGTGTGTGTGTGCGGTTGTGCGTGTGCTTGCTTTTGTGTGTGGGTACGAGTGTGTGCATGTGTGCGTGCGTGTGTCCACTGTTGTTTTGTGTTTGTGTATGTGCTGTATGTATGTGTGTTCGTTCGTGCGCACGCGTGTGTGTGAGTGTATGTGCATGTGTGTGTGTGTGTGTGTGTGTGTGTGTGTGTGTGTGTGTCTAGCGCGCGCGCGTATGTGTATGTGTGTGCGCGCGCGCGTGTATATATATGTGTGCGCGCGCGTGTGTTTGTATGTGTGTGTGTGTGTGTCAGTGTGTGTGTGTGTGTCTGTATGTATGTGTGCGTGTGTGTAGGTGTGCGTGTGTGTGTGTCTGTATTTATGAGAATGCGCGAGATCCCGCGTGTGTGTATGCGCGTGCGTGTGCGAGCGTGCGGGTGTGTGTGCGTGCGTGTGTGTTCGTCTGAGTGCGTGTTTGTGTTTGTATGTATGTGTATATATATATATATATATATATATATATATACATATGTGTGTGTGTGTGTGTGTGTGGAGCGTGCGTGCGTGCGTGAGTGAGTGAGTGAGTGAGTCTGTGTGTGTG
>CAJQZP010001153.1:6907500-7070000 GCA_907164705.1 Parnassius apollo | reverse complement strand
TTCATCAAAACTAACAAAACAAACCCAAACTCGGCATACCAAGTTTTACTAGTCCAGGTGTTACAGTGTTAGTTACCGAAGTACACCTTCAGGTCACTTCAGCAAGTCCGGAGGTTAGGACTCGTCATAACTAACAAAACGAGCCCAAACTCAGCACACCCAGTTCTACTAGTCCAAGAATTCCACTAGTAATCCCGAATTACATTTTGAGGTCACTCCATCAAGACCGGAGGTAAGGTTTCATGATAATATCTCATGTAATAGTTCGATTCTATACCTATCAATTTTGTAAACACGTCCTTAATAAATCTTGGTTATGAAGATGTAGAAAACATGTTAACTGGTTTATGGTAAACACACACATACACACACACACACACACACACACACACACACAAACAAGCAATCGCGCGCGCAAACATGCACACATGCGCACACGCACAAACGCATACACACACTCACACACGCACACTGCCGCACACACACGAACACACAAACACAACAGTGCACACATGCACACACGCACACCCATTCACACACACACGTACACATACGCACACGCGCACATATGATCTCACACACACGCACACACACACACACACACACACACACAAACTCGGACTCAGACGAATACCTTATGTCGCCGTTGCCACCACTTCCGCTACAAGAAGGGGCGTTGTCGAGTATTTCGTTAAAAAAAAGTAGTTTATTTCGACCACAAGGATCATAGATGTTAGTAATAATACAAATCTTAAAACTAATTTTCGTATAACTTAAAACTATTTATCTAATTTTAAAACTATATATAAGACAGGCCCGATTAGTCAGCACATACGCCATATGACAATGGTTCAGGTAGTGTCCTGTTACACTTGTGTAAACTTGTCAGAAAATGCCCTCAGGATACCATTGGAACTGGCCCGCACCTTGCGCACCAGGGATGTGCATCGTTTACGCATGGTGGTGTAGAAACAATCCACACGCGCATCCGCTAACATACCCGGTGCATTACAATAACGAGGTAGACCAAACAGCACCCTGAATGCATTACATAACACGCATTTAATCTGTAGCTTGTACCGCCAAAGATACGAAACGGCAACGTCGCGGCTGCATTCAGCCAATCCGATCGTTTATCTTATCGTTTGCTGTGCTCTGATTGGCTCATTTAAATCGGATCAACATTTTCCGTAACCATCGCAAGGTGGATTTGTATATCGGATCAACTTCGGCCAACGCTAGCAAATAGTCTCGTGAGTGCAGATGTTGATCCGGTCGGAGCCACATTAGTTACCAGAGATGCATATTGGATCAACAAAAGGCGCCGGATCAACATGCGTTTTCGGATCAACAAAGTGCTCGCGTGAAGTCGCGTCTGATCAACATTTACCGTAAAGAGATCTATATATATATATATATATATATATATATATATATATATATATATATATATATATATATATATATATATATATATAAATCTCTTTGCTTTTCGATCAATTTAGTCTGTCGCTTGATTGTTACTAAAATGCGCTGAGTAATAAAATATCTTATCGTGTATTAACGAGAAACATACATCCAATGATTTCAAAAGGAAGGATAGGCCTATCTAAATATTTTACTCATAACTTTTTCGTACAAGAAAAAGTAGCGCATCCAAATTATACCATTATTTCGTAATTTGTTGTATATAGTATCGTAATAACACTAAGCGAAAATACCATAATTTTACATAAAGGTCGACTTGTATTATTATTGGGTCCTTTTAATTTTTACCCTACGATATCGAGAATTTCTGTATTGTACATGAGTACCGCGTTTTTTTAATAAAATAAGAATTAGCTCCCTTTTGATCAAGTCGTCAAGTTCGAACGATGCATTTATGTTGCAACCTTTATAGTGGTATAATGAGGGGCTATCACGATAAAAAAAAACTCTATACTCCAGAAGCAATCGATTTGAAAACAGAATTTCAAAATATTTTATGAATCAGATTTTCAGATTCAATTAAGCAGATATGGTTTCTTTTGTACTCTTTTCGTTTTACCCTTATTGAATATAAAATATATTAGGTAGGTACCAATATTCAAAATTTAACTTACGCTAAGTTCTTTAGACAAAAATAAAACAAAAATAAAAATAAAACCATCGAAAAACCTAACGTATAGATAAACTTGACGTGTGACTACAAAATCCCGGCACATGGGAAAAAAGGAACATGAAACGTCAAATGTGATATAATTTTTTTTTAAATAGTATTATTTTCCATCTATAACATTTTTGAGGGTCTGAATCCAACTCTGACCTAATCTTGGTAACGTAACTATATTTACTGTAAAATAAAACTTTAAAAATGCATTTATATAATAATTTAATTGAAACAAAATTAAAGTTACTAACCGATGATACGATATCCCATGTTCCTTTTTAACCTTTGTATTGTAATTTTTGCATCATTTTACCACGCAACTAGACATATTTATGACAGGCAAATCTGTCCTGCGCGCGCACCACTGTCGACCGATTCATGTTGGCCCTAAACTGTTATTTTAGGGCCAGCGCACTGGTCCGTTTTAGTTGTTCAGTCGGCCCGGTCCTTACGCTAGTAATATATAAGTCAATGCATACATCCAAATTTGTCCACGGCCTACAGATTTAATAACTTTGGATAATTTAGCTGTTGATGTCAAAGTTTTATCATTACTGCCAGTTATTACATTATGTCTATATACAATGTTTAATGCTGACTTTTCTTTACACAGTACGAACGTAATTTTGAAACTGTGATATTATTAATTAGATAATTTTAATTAAGATAAAATGCCCAAGGTAAGTCACATATTTATTAAGATGAATACTGAATTAGAGAAAACGGACTTTTGATCAAGACTTTTTGAAGAACTATGATTCCTTAGTACATTATTTCGAGGTATTGTGGGTAGTCTTAAAATGTTGTATGTTAAGGACCGCTTTATTATTAAAAACAGTTGTCAATTGAACTCCGTTTTTTCATTGTCACTACATGGTGGCAGCGGTTAAAATACTTAAATAATTTTGGATTTTACGTTTAAATAACGTTAATTTAAATTGTTTTGTTAACGTAAACTAAGTGTAAGAGATGGAACATGCAAGACCACCTACCGAATGGAGTTTAGATGGCAGCGCCGTCGCCGGGCTGACGCATGGAAAAGGTGGAAGGTGCAATTCAATATTTTTCTTAAAGCATCGGGGGTGCACAAAGAAGAAGGAAGAATACAGGCGAGTTTGCTTATTAATCTGATTGGATCAGATGGATTTGATGTTTACGAGACTTTTACGTTCGATTCAGAAGAGCAGCGTGAGGACGTCGAAATATTGATGAAAAAATTTGATGAGTATTTCGGTGGTAAATCTAATATAACATTACTGAGATATAATTTCTTTACGAGGTATCAAGAATCTGGAGAATCCATTGATCAATATGTAACAGCGTTAAAGTTACTCAGTAAAAATTGTGAATTTAAAAATTTAGAGCAAGAGTTGATTCGTGACCGTATTGTGTGCGGCATAAGGAGCACAATTGTAAGGGACCGGTTGCTACGGACAGATGAATTGACTCTATAGAAAGCAATTAAAATATGTCAAGCAGATGAAATGTCAATAGACAGCAAGCGTGTGATGGAAGCAGGTAGCTTCAGCAGTTCGGCAAGCTGCGGGCCCGTGCGCGTTGAGGCGCTGTCGGTGCGCGGCGGCTTGCGCGGCGCGCGAGGTGCGCACGGCGGGACCGCGGCATCGCCTTGTCCACGTTGTGGTGCTCAGTGTACTGATGTAGGTTCATGTCCAGCTATTTCGGTAAAATGCTATGTGTGCGGTAACTACGGTCATTACGCTAGGATGTGCAAATGTAAAAATAGTGTTAAAAATGTATGAAATAGAAGTGAATACAGAAAAATCTGATAATGATGACTGTGAGTCGTTTTATGTATCTGTGTTAATGGATAAAACGCAGAACAAAATCGGCAGCCATGACTGGTACGAGGTATTAAGAGATGAGTGTGGCTTTGAACGTTTTTAGCTGGATACCGGTGCCGACATTAATGTCTTATTTTATAAGAGATTTTTGACGCTGGGATTTAACACGGAAATTATATGTAATAATAATAAAATGAAATTACAATCGTTTAGTGGGGATGTTATTCCGATAAGAGGAGTTTGTCATCTTAAATGGTGGCATAAAAATAAAATGTGTGTTTTAAAATTTGCAATAGCAAATATTAATTGTGTAAGTGTGCTGGGTCGACAAGCGTGTTCGGAACTAGGATTAATTCAACGTGTTTACGGCATTAATATGGTAGAAAATTCGGATCTTTTCGAAGGTTTAGGATGCTTACCTGGTGAGTACCACATAGTTGTTGATAAATCAGTTAAACCGGTAGTTTGTGCTGCGCGAAAAGTACCTCTAGGATTACGTGATAAATTATTAGAAGAATTACACAGGATGACTGACTTAGGAGTCATTAGGAAGGTCACTCACCGAACACAATGGGTTAATTCAGTAGTAATTGCACTAAAAAAAGAATGGAACATTACGATTTGTTTAAACCCGAGACCTCTCAATAATGCTATACAGCGTGCACATTTCCAACTGCCAACCATAAAGGAACTTGCGACTAAATTTCACGGAGCTAATTTTTTTTCGGTTTTAGGCGCAAATTCAGGTTTTTGAGCAATAAAACTTGATGATCAGAGTTCAGACTTATGCACCTTTAGTACACCGTTTGGACGCTGTCGGTATTAAGGTTACCTTACGGTTTAAACTGCGCTTCAGAGGTCTTTCATTCTAATATTAAGCAATTAATAGAGGACTTAGAGGGAATAGATCCTTTTATAGACGATATTATATGCTGGGGGCGAAATAAAGACGAACATGATAGGCATTTAAATGCATTATTAAATAGGGCTCGTGAAATTAATTTAAAATTTAATAAAGATAAATGTCGTATATTTGTGGAGGAAGTGACTTACTTGGATCATATATTTAACAAAAACGGAATGAAACTAGATTTAGAAAAAGTAAAGGCCAAGTAAAAGCGATAAAAAACATGCCAACTCCAAAAGAACGAAAATCATTAGAACGATTTTTAGGAGCCGTAAATTATTTATCTAAGTTTATACCTAAGTATTCTGAGCGTATTTATCCGCTTACTCGACAGTTGAAAAAGGACAGAATGGTGTTGGGAGAGTGAACAACAGAATGTGTTCGATTTATTAAAATATTTAATAAGCAAAGCATCCGTGTTGGCTTTATATGACGTATCGCAACCGGCTGTAGTCTCGGTGGACGCAAGCAGTGTAGCGTTAGTGGCCGTATTGTTGCAGGGCGGCCGCCCTATTGAATATACTTCACGTACACTCACCGACACACAGGCGCGATGTGCGCAGATAGAAAAAGAAATGCTAGCTATTCTCTTTGCATGTGAAAAGTTCCGCCAATATATTTACGGTAAAAGTGATGCTTTAATTGAAACAGATCATAAACCGCTAAAAACATTTTTAAAAAGCCCTTAGATTGGACACCAGCACGCTCCCAGCGAATGATTTTACGATTACAATGTTATGATTTGATAGTTATATATAAGCCTGGAAGGTATATGTACTTGGCCGATACATTATCACGTGCCCCTATTGCAGAACTATATAATGATAAAGTGAGTGATAATGTATTAGGTATATCAAGTGCATATGGTAGTTTCTAATATGCCCGGTACACATGAAAAATTATGTATAATTAAAAATGAGATTTTAAAAGTAATAATTTAAAACGTTTAATGAGATATATAAATCAGGGTTGGCCGGAATATAAACGACATATTGAAGATAATTTAAAATATTATTGGTCTATGAGAGGTGATTTATTTCGTGTAGATGGTGTTATATTTAAAAATAAACAAATATTAATTCCCAGTTCCTTAAGAACCGAAATGTTAAAAATCATACATGATGGGCATTTAGGGATAGACCGCCGTAAAAGGCGGGAAGTGTTATTTTAGCCAGGGATTTCTTATGATATAGAGAGATATGGAAATAGGTGTATTGTGTGTCAAGAGAATTCAAATAAACCTAGTAAGGAACCAATGATTGCTGTTTCTATTCCAAATTTACCATGGAGTAAAATCGGGATGAATAATCCAGATATGGTTTACTGAATATGGATATTTCAGTATGGTAAAAAATCATATCTGATTATTGTGGACTATTATTCATGTTTTACGGAAGTAGCATTGTTACATGAAACTGCTTCTAAAAGCGTCATAAACGTGCTGAGAGAAAATTTTGCTAGATATTTTGATATACAAGACATTGTAATAAGCGATAATGGTCCACAATTTTCAAGTCGGGAGTTTAAAAACTTGGCGGTGGAGTGGGGATTTGAACACATTACATCATTGGGTGATGATGCACGTGCAAATAGTAAGAGAGAAAGTGCTGTGCAAACAATAAAAAGATATTAAAAAAATCCATAGATAGTGGAAGTGACTTTTATTTAAATTTGCTAAGTTATCGACATACGCCTCGCGATAATTTGAATTCTCCCGCACAGCTGCTGGCGGGTCGTCGGTTAAAATGCAGGCTGCCCGTGCACCCGGACCTTTTAAAAATAGGTAATGTAGATAATGAGAGTCAACACAAAGTTATGCTAGATAAACTAAATAAATACAAAATGTATTATGATTTCCATGCTAAGCCTTTACCTACCTGTATTAGATGTCGGCGTTGAGGTGACCATGATAGAAAAAAAATACGTGTGGCACTCGCGGACTGCCGCGGTAAAGCTATTGCATAGCATTTTTTATCAACTTATGCAATTATAATTATTTATTTATTTTATTTATGCAGTTAAGTCTTTGATATTAAATCAAGTTACACTTTTTGAGCGTGGTGACCGATAAGAAAACAATTTTTTTTCTCTTATTGAATAAATGAGAACTTAATATTGTTTAAAATATTTTTAATAATTTACAATACATGTAGGTTATTCAGGAATTTTTATCATTGAGTTAGCAGCTAGTGTACACGCATACGTATAGTCGCAAGCACACAAACACCGTGCCGAAGTCTGCCGAGTGCCGAAGTCTGCCGAACTGAAACGACGTTAGACGATGCACGGCTTTCAACGCCACACCTCCGTGCCCGTCGGAGTGGGGAGCGTGAGGTTTTTTTCGTTACGGAATTTCTGGATTCGGTCCCCGCGCTCAAGGCCCGCGATAGAATGCTATGCAATAGCTTAAAAATTGTAAAATGCCAGGTTATATCGTTGCAAAAGCGGCGACTCCCCGCTCTTATTTTATTAAAACTAAAAGAGGAATGGTGTATCGTCGCAGTACAATCGCAGACATCCAATAAAAGACAAAACACAAGAAAATATAACGTCAGGACAAATAGCACAAGAGAATAAAGAACATGATCCAATTAGAACAAAAACTATTTCTATGCGTAGTGAGAAAGAGGTATATTTTTCGAACGATGAATATGAACCAACAATGTTAAATTTTGAAGTTAATGAAAAAATTATTCTCCTCCTCTTACTCGAAGTAAAGCGAATAAAAAAAATCTACTTAGTTAATCCTGTGTAATCACAAAAAAAGAGTTAAGGTAAGGTAATGGTAAAATAAAAAAATAATTTGTACTTAAGTTTTTTTTATTTATGTAAGATTATTAAAAAATATATCACTTTTGTTAAAAACTTATTCTTTAAGGGGAAGATGTTGTGGGTAGTCTTAAAATGTTGTTGTAAGAACCGCTTTATTATTAAAAACAGTTCTCGTGTTAACTCCGATGTTTCGTTCTCACTACAGAGGTATCTCTTAAAGTTTAGCCAGCAAAGTAAGCGCTCTAATATCGATTTTTGACGACTTAATTACAGTATGTTGAACTTTTTCTACTATTCAAACTTAATTAGATTGTATTGTACATACCAACCTTCCATAAAACATCTCTAAATTACAGTGAAAAACGTATTAAAATCCGTTGTTGGTTGTGTAGTTTAAAAGAAGTAAAGTAGGTATAATTCGTTATTTTGAAAAATGGAAAACTACGTATTAATCTAATTTAATACTCTAATAATAAAAATAAAAGTACAATAATAAAAATAAAGGAACTATACAGTTGCCCAGTGTCGTGCAAACTTCAACATCTCATTTCACACTCTGAGGGTTTGAATTTATCCAAATCTATCTTAGTTAATTAGCTACGTAATAAAATGAAACTATGTTGTAATATTTTAATGCTTCTCCGTTCTGTGGTTTGAGCTTTGCGCTGGTATTATGAACCTAAAAGCGTGGTCTTACCCCGGTCGAGTCAACCATTCGTGCTACAACCATAATATACCTTCAGCACAATGGGCACCACCATGTAATGTACAGAGTACCTTAAGTTTCAAGTTAATCGCCGCGTAAAATTAAAAGGTTCATACAAAATATAACTCTGTTTCATCCCCATAGAGATTGAATTTTCCTAAATCATTTCTTAGCGGATGCCTCCGTTATAAAAGGCAGCTACTGTAAAATTTTTATTTATATATATGTATATCACAGGCGGCAGATATATATATATATATATATATATATATATATATATATATATATATATATATATATATATAGTAACATTGCTTTATTACGCCCTCCAGTGGGCTGTAAGGAGCTGTTGAATAATTAGTTTTGCACCTTTAAAGTAGGTTTTGAGTTTAGTTCAAATAGGGCCCCAATTTCATTTTTGCCCCGGGGCCCTTGGTTGCATAGCTACGCCACTGCTTACTCGTACAGTCTAACGTGTACACCTATGTAAGCGCAGCGCACGGGTGCAGGCGATGGCTGGACCAGTGTTGTCACAAACTCGGCAAACCGTTGTCGAAGTTCAGGTTAAAGAAGACGTCTTTGTGTCTGATCACTTATCCTTAATAGTTAAATGTGACCTACGGATTGTTAGGCCTAAATTCATAACACGCGACTTGCATCCTAGCTCAGTAATATGGGGGGAAGAGATCAAAAACAAATATCTATTTTTTTTAATAATAATTTATTAAAAACTTTAACTTGTAGTACACATAAAAAAATTACATGAGATACATTACAAAAAATGCTAGTGAGGGTGACGTTCTGTTCTCCTGCTAGACTAAGAAATAGCCTGTATTAAGGAGATTCAGTCCCTTACCGCCTTACACAAGTGATCGGAAAGCAAAAATTGCACTTAACTTTTTAGTACTATAGATTTTGTGTATTTAAATATTGTTATCACATCTAAATTGAGATTTTGTAATTTACGCCTTTTGACACTCAGCTCATGTCTGAGGTCATCGTCCGTTTTTCTCAATCGATTTGGCACTAACTATAGTGTAGAACATCTAGGGCATGCGGAGCCTCATATGCCGAGAGTGCTGGCCCTGTTCTACTGAATGTGCATAAATCACTCTTATTTGCGTGACCTTAAGGATATCTTTATTTGCCACGTGACCTTATAAAGACCATCGTAGTGTCCATTGTTAAGGACAGGACCGGTGAAATCTCGAGCAGGGGGAACTACCGCCCTATATCACTTACAACAATTGCTAAGGTGTTTGACTCGGAATTAGATAAATATGCAAACATACATGACGCTCAGTTCTGGTTCCGACCTGGACTTTCTACTCAAAGCGCAATCCTAAGCCTAAAACACTGTCCAATACTACACAGATGGCAAGACGCCGGTGTACGCCTGTTTTCTTGACCTCTCCTCCAAGGCCTTTGACCTTGTGTCCTATGAGGTACTTTCAAAGGCAGAAAGTTGACGGGAAGGTGTGTGCCGGCTGAGTTGCTGGAAATGTTTAGGTTTTGATATTCCAACCAAACCTACTAAGTAAAGTGGGCTGATTCTCAGTCGGAAGGATACGTGTTGGAGTGTGGGGTTAAACAGGGGGATTGACGTCTCCCAAGCTCTTCAACATGTTTAAATATATATGATTGACTGTCTCGGCACAGGGTTTTCCTTTTTTCACTAAACTAAAGCAAACAATGTTTTACCCTTGTTATTAATTATTATTATTACTTGTACTACTAACACACATATGAATTTTAAATTATCTGAAATAAACAAAAAAAATTATTTGGATATTGTGCTTCAGATAATCAAGTGTATTAAGGTGGCAACACTGTTGTTAGCGTAGTCTTTAATTCTTGGTAATATATGATCTATAGGTGGAAGACTGAAGATTTTCTAGAACGTGGTAGATCCATGCTGCAGTTATATTAGTAGTATAGTTGTAGCACGAATGGGTCGGCTGGACAGGCAAGGACCACGCTCTCACAGAATACCAGCGTAAAATAGTAGCTTAATGCTGCTGTGTTTCGTATGATGAGTGTAGAGAACCGGAGACCCTTTTTACGGGAAACGAGGCATTCCATCTTAGTCCTCACGGATGACAACGTAGACGTCTATAGGCCGCAGCAACCACTTACCATCGGGTGGACAGTGTGTTAGTTTGTCACTCTATCCTCAAAAAAAATGTAATACTTAATGTAATTTGTTGTAACCACTTTTGTAACATTAAATATAATAAATAATATAAAATGAACAGTCTCGATTATTAGTTAAGCCACACAAAACACACACATTAATGAAATGAAATATTTTATTCAACATACATTATTTTAAAGTACTTATTGAAAGTGATTTATTAATTTACTACTGGTTCGCAAAAATACCTGTCCTGGGAAGAACCAGCAAGAAACCGCGCGGGACGTTTTTCAAACAACAATAAATTTATTTTGTGTGGATGACGGATAGACTAGGTACGACTAACCGCAGATAAACGATATTTTTACTTGGTATCTATATACTTTGTAATCACTTTCACAAAACTGACAGTTACCCTTAACACCTTTACTTACTGGCGGTTACAAAACAACTGACTAATCTATCGTCACAGCGGCCTTTTATACAATTTTAATAATATCCTAATAATGAACATTGATATTCTTATTACTATAAATATTGCATCATAAATTATAAAATAACTGTCAATCAATATAGCAACGACTAAACAATAATAAAAATTGTTTATACACATTTAATAACATTAATCTTAGGTTCGCCGGAAGCTGACAAGCGGAAGGCGGCAGTTATTATTTAATCATCATTAATTTATTAAGTATTATAAAAAATAGGTTATTAATCTAATAAAGGTTTTGTAATTCTCTGGGAAATTAAAATAAACTTAATTATGCGACGAGCTCGTGAACCCAGGACCGGAAGACGATAACACTCGGCCATCCTGCGTTTGCCGTGTCCCACGGCGATCAGCCACGCCACTAGGTCCTGGTTTCTCGTTGGAGTACGGCATCTGAAATTTGAATAGTACCAACAGTATGCTTGTCGTTGCGAGTTCATGCAATTTGTTTGTATTTGTATGTCTTTATACATTAATAATTCTGTTTATCTGTCATATTTCATTTTGCTTGTACTTTTACTTGTACACACAGCCTTTATTAATGTATTGGATCACACAGTTTTTAATATGTTGTCACACAGCATTTATTATGGGATCACACAGCTTTTATTATAGTATCACACAGCCTTGATTAGGATCACTCAGCTTTTATTATGGGGTCACACAGCTTTTATTTACTATAGGGTCACACAGCTTTTGTTAAAAGTTCACACAGCTTTTATTATGGGGTCACACAGCTTTTATTTGTACAAGATCACACAGCTTTTGTTTATATAGGATCACACAGCTTTTATTTACTATAGGGTCACACACAGCTTTTGTTATAAGTTCACACAGCTTTTATTATGGGGGTCACACAGCTTTTATTATGGGGGTCACACAGCTTTTATTTTATGTATACGAGTATAGAGTCATACAGCTCTCATCTAGATAGAGTTACATTCTACAATGTAGCAAATCAGAGTAGTTATAATTAGATAGGATCAGGTAGCAATTATCGAAAATCTGTTTTTCTTTATATATTACCACCAAACATATTTTATCAATCGTAAAAGTAATTTATAACAGTCAAAATAGTTGTAGCGAAACACCTAAGGCAACGGACATTTTTCTTCCTATATTTATTAGGGAACATTTATTAACTCATTATAATATGATTTATCACAGGATATTAATAATTTAATTGCATACTTTTATTGTACATCCACTTACATACTATTATTCTATATAATATTGATATTAATATAGCCCGAGATTCAATTAGCTTTCTAAAAGATCTATAAGATCATCCCTGTCTACTTCATGATCACTACCGCTACTGTCATCGGAGATAGACGAATTATAAGGCCGGAGGACTTCGCCGCGTACAACTGCCGAAAAGTTTCTGTATCCCTTCATACCCTTGATGCTGCTTATCGTGTATCGGTCTAATGAGTGGTCAGCTTTGCATACTTTATACGGTCCAGTATACAAACCGTTAAGCTTCCTAGTAATATTAGCATTCTTCCTAGTTATCCCTCCTTTCCATAGTACCAATTGTCCTACAGAATATTTAACGCATTTCTTATGAGTTCGGTCGAATCGGTCTTTCATAAGAGTCATACTTTTATCAATACGCAGTTTAGCCTTGTCGCGTCTCTCTTCTAAAGCTCGAGCTTGACTTTCAAAGTCTGCAGGTTCCCCACAGGGGTAGGCTGGTAAACGCGAATTAGAATGACCAAATAATAATTTGAAAGGTGGGAAACCAGTTGTGGCATGAGGTGTGTTATTAATGCCCCAAATTATATCGGAGACATGATCGTCCCAAGTGCATTCACTATTGGTCATAGTATTTAAGCCGTCAATCAACGTTCTATTGACACGCTCAACTTGGCCATTTGATCTAGGGCTAGCAATGGCGTTTAGAACATGTCTAAATTGCATTTCTTTAGCAAACTCCTTGAAATATCTGCTAGTAAACGCTTTACCTCTATCTGTAATTATTCTATTAGGATTGCCGAATTGATTTATTATATCTTTTAAATGTTTTATAGTTTCTATTGAACCGCAGTTTTTAACAGCTTTTGCAAATACAAATTTTGTAAATGAGTCAATAATAATAAGTATATAACAGTTTCCCTTCCGAGTCTTAACAAATGGCCCCAAATGGTCGACATGTAATGTATGCATGGGGACTGCTGCCTTTTCGATCGGGTGCAGTTCTCCCTGCAATTTACCGTATTCTCCCTTTCCATAGGCACAGCGAAGACATGATTTGATATATTTTCGAATAAACCTTGTCATGCCTGTAAACCAAAACTGTGCTTTTATAATCTTTTTCGTAAAAAATAAAAATATAAATTTCTTTGCAACTTTCCGCTAAACATATAAAATGATGTGTCTTACCTGGAATGAAGCGCACCTCCCGCCCTCCCTCAATTGCATACACTAACTCCGTCACCACTATACCAATCACCACTACTCTCAACACCACTATTCCAGGCAAGACACACCATCGACGATAATACGACACGTGTTTCGCCTCTACACGAGGCATCATCAGGTAATATAGACTCTACGGCGGCTGACCGCTAAGTGAGCGGCGAGTCGAAACAGTTGCTATTTATACACGCTGACACAATCGCTCCCTACCAAAGTAGCGAGTGACCGCGTCGTGCGATAACAAAACTGCCAACAGTTATTATTATTGTTACGATTATTTTTAAATACTATTATTATTATTGTTTTGAGTGACCGCGCCGTGCGATAACAAATCTGCTACTAATTATTATTATTGTTATGATTAATATTTTTTAAATACTATTATTATTATTGTTTTATTGATATTATTATAATTATTTATTATTATTAATCTTAAAATTATTATTAAAGATTGGCCTTAAAGATGTTTAACAAAGGTGAATTAGAAACATTTGTTTGTTCATTCAGCAGTGTATAATTACCATTATTACTTTTTAAAATCTCCAACTGCTCCAGCACACACAGTCGCAGCCCCTTATTACAGGTATGTAACACTTCAAAGGAATGGTCGCTAGCTAGGTTGTGTCCAGTGTCCAAGAGATGTTTAGCAAAATGGGATTTATCAGGATTGCAATTTCTGTACGCGGCCATATGTTCTTTATAGCGCGTCCCGAAATTGCGACCAGTCTGACCCACGTAAACGGCGTGGCATTCGTCACAAACAAGTTTATAAACACCCGATTTTTGACTAATATTTAACTTATCTTTATTATTACAAATATTCCTAAGCGAATTGTTTGTTTTGAATGCCACGTTAACGCCATTTTTCTTAAGACTATTAGCTATTTTTTCCGATATGGGGCCTAAGTAGGTCAAACTACCCACATACCGCCGGACACTTTGAGATCGAACCGCGTACAAAGAATTGCGAACAACATGCTTTTGTTTCTTTTTAATAAGATTATCAACGAGACTTTTTGAAAAACCATTAGAGACCGCAATTTGATAAATTATATTAAGTTCTTTTAAATAATTTTCTTTATTTAATGGAACAGTGGACAGACGGTTAATGTAACAATAAAAAGCGGCTAATTTATGTTGCCATGGATGACACGATGATGCGGGGATGACCGTGTCGGTATGAGTTGGCTTTCGATAAATTTGAAAAACATGTAACGACTCTTTTCTTGTTATTGTTAAATCAAGGAAATTAAAGGAGCCATCTTGTTCCAATTCAAGCTTAAATTTAATTTTTTCGTGGACTCTATTTATTTTATTAAGGAAAACATCCAGTTGTCTCCTTGTGCCTGTCCAGCAAATAATTATGTCGTCTACATATCGATAATAGTATAAGATATTTTGGTTAACAACTATATGTTGTTTTTCGAAATCATCCAAAAATGTCCGCCATAAGTGGACTTAGAGGGGACCCCATAGCTAACCCTTCTCTTTGTAGATAGAAACGGTTATTAAACCGGAAATAATTTTGTTTCATACAGAGAGAGGTTAAATTAAGAAGATCATTTGTTTCCCCGGGATGCAGACGACGTTTTTTAAAGAGATCTGAGAGTATACGCAAACAGTCAGGGAATGGGACGTTTGTGAAAAGACTATCAACGTCTAAAGACAACAACATAGATTTAGGTGGAATACGAATATCTTTTATTTTGGAAATAAGTTCTAAACTATTTTTAAGGCTGTAAGTGGGGTTGAAACCAGATTTCTCCCGAAGGAGGAAGTTTAATTTTTTAGCAAGGAAATAAGCTGGTGCACCTATATATGAGACAACTGGACGAATAGGAACATGTTCTTTATGTAATTTAGGTAACCCATATAAAGTGGGTGCTTGAGGATTCATTGGAACAAGATTGCTCCGAGACAAGTTGTGATCGGGAAAAACATATGACGACTTTTGTATACATACTTTAATATCCGAAGTAAACTTTTTGGTTGGATCAGACTCTAACAGCTGAAAGTCGTCACCTTGGATAACATCGTTAACCTTCTGGCTATACCCGCTACTCTCCATAATGACAACAGTATTTCCCTTGTCGGCCTTAGTAACAATAAGGTTATTGTCCTTTATTCTATGTTTTAGTGACATAAAAATGGGGAACTCAGGATTGCAATGGGAAGATGCGGGTGCCTCCTGAATTTCTTTAGCTAACAAACTTTTAACGATGTTATCTTTCCTCCCGATCACAGCAGCCACCTCCGCGTCAACGGCTACAGTCTCTAACGATCTTTGGGAGACCGAAGGTGTTAAATTATACTTTAGGCCTTTGTGTAAAAGGGACAACTCATCCGTTGGAAACTGGACATCGGAAAGATTTTTAACACGGGGATAAAATTGGTGATATTCAGTATGTATGTCGTTATTACGTTTACGGGATGAAGAAGATACAAGTCGTTTTAACTTATGGGATTGAATTTGATATTTCTCGTAAATGGCCATTGAAGCAAGTTCTCTGGCTTTCCCATCCAAAATATCAAATTCAATATTATGTAATTTATATGAAAGTTCAGAATATAATACTTTAAGGTGGGTTTTTAAGTTATCTCTATTGGAAAACCAACGACGACATTCCTCATTAAGCCAAATATTCTGAGCTTTGGAAATGGCAACACTGGCCGCTCGACTATGTGTGTTAGAACGTATTTGGATATAATTGGGAATAACATGAAGTTGTTTACACTGCTGATTAAACCAAACATTTTGAGCAGCAATACGATGTAGCTTTGTTAATTTAACATAGAGTCTTGCCTGTTCGGCCGTGCTAGCCTTTTTAAGATAATTGATAGAATCAGGCGTTACTTTGCGGAAATCCATTATAATAAAAAATAAAAATATAAATTTCTTTGCAACTTTCCGCTAAAAATAGTTTAGAACTTATTTCCAAAATAAAAGATATTCGTATTCCACCTAAATCTATGTTGTTGTCTTTAGACGTTGATAGTCTTTTCACAAACGTCCCATTCCCTGACTGTTTGCGTATACTCTCAGATCTCTTTAAAAAACGTCGTCTGCATCCCGGGGAAACAAATGATCTTCTTAATTTAACCTCTCTCTGTATGAAACAAAATTATTTCCGGTTTAATAACCGTTTCTATCTACAAAGAGAAGGGTTAGCTATGGGGTCCCCTCTAAGTCCACTTATGGCGGACATTTTCATGGATGATTTCGAAAAACAACATATAGTTGTTAACCAAAATATCTTATACTATTATCGATATGTAGACGACATAATTATTTGCTGGACAGGCACAAGGAGACAACTGGATGTTTTCCTTAATAAAATAAATAGAGTCCACGAAAAAATTAAATTTAAGCTTGAATTGGAACAAGATGGCTCCTTTAATTTCCTTGATTTAACAATAACAAGAAAAGAGTCGTTACATGTTTTTCAAATTTATCGAAAGCCAACTCATACCGACACGGTCATCCCCGCATCATCGTGTCATCCATGGCAACATAAATTAGCCGCTTTTTATTGTTACATTAACCGTCTGTCCACTGTTCCATTAAATAAAGAAAATTATTTAAAAGAACTTAATATAATTTATCAAATTGCGGTCTCTAATGGTTTTTCAAAAAGTCTCGTTGATAATCTTATTAAAAAGAAACAAAAGCATGTTGTTCGCAATTCTTTGTACGCGGTTCGATCTCAAAGTGTCCGGCGGTATGTGGGTAGTTTGACCTACTTAGGCCCCATATCGGAAAAAATAGCTAATAGTCTTAAGAAAAATGGCGTTAACGTGGCATTCAAAATAAACAATTCGCTTAGGAATATTTGTAATAATAAAGATAAGTTAAATATTAGTCAAAAATCGGGTGTTTATAAACTTGTTTGTGACGAATGCCACGCCGTTTACGTGGGTCAGACTGGTCGCAATTTCGGGACGCGCTATAAAGAACATATGGCCGCGTACAGAAATTGCAATCCTGATAAATCCCATTTTGCTAAACATCTCTTGGACACTGGACACAACCTAGCTAGCGACCATTCCTTTGAAGTGTTACATACCTGTAATAAGGGGCTGCGACTGTGTGTGCTGGAGCAGTTGGAGATTTTAAAAAGTAATAATGGTAATTATACACTGCTGAATGAACAAACAAATGTTTCTAATTCACCTTTGTTAAACATCTTTAAGGCCAATCTTTAATAATAATTTTAAGATTAATAATAATAAATAATTATAATAATATCAATAAAACAATAATAATAATAGTATTTAAAAAATATTAATCATAACAATAATAATAATTAGTAGCAGATTTGTTATCGCACGGCGCGGTCACTCAAAACAATAATAATAATAGTATTTAAAAATAATCGTAACAATAATAATAACTGTTGGCAGTTTTGTTATCGCACGACGCGGTCACTCGCTACTTTGGTAGGGAGCGATTGTGTCAGCGTGTATAAATAGCAACTGTTTCGACTCGCCGCTCACTTAGCGGTCAGCCGCCGTAGAGTCTATATTACCTGATGATGCCTCGTGTAGAGGCGAAACACGTGTCGTATTATCGTCGATGGTGTGTCTTGCCTGGAATAGTGGTGTTGAGAGTAGTGGTGATTGGTATAGTGGTGACGGAGTTAGTGTATGCAATTGAGGGAGGGCGGGAGGTGCGCTTCATTCCAGGTAAGACACATCATTTTATATGTTTAGCGGAAAGTTGCAAAGAAATTTATATTTTTATTTTTTATTATAATGGATTTCCGCAAAGTAACGCCTGATTCTATCAATTATAATCTTTTCGGTTTTATCAAAGCCTGGATGTCCTATTTGATCATGAAACTTCTGCATTAGGCCCCATTTAGCTAATTTGGGTATAACGAAACGTTCCCCATTTAGAGTTTTCCTATAAAGAAGATCATCCTTTAATTTATAATTACTAGTAATATCTCTATTGTCTGTACCATTTCGTAATTGAGTCAAAATCATCTGAATATTTTCGTCCTGTAACTGTAATGTCACTAGCCAATCAGAGTCTTCTATCAGTAAAATTGTACTCGATGGCGGATTTCTACTCAAAGCATCTACGTGCCTCATTCGGCCACCAGAACGGTACTCAATCTGCAAGTCATAATCTTGGATGGAAAGCCACCAGCGGGCTATGCGGGGAATAAGGTCTTTTTTAACTAAAGTGGTTCGTAATGCCGCACAGTCTGTCACTATAGTTACGGGAATTCCTACGAGGTAGATTCGAAATCTTTTTAAGGATTCTACAACGGCTAATGTCTCTAGCTCATAGCTATGATAAAATTGTTCTTCCTTAGACGTGACCCTACTAAAATAGGCAATTGGTTTCAGGCTAGTATCGGTTTGATATTGCAAAAGGATACCACCTAACCCTAGCTTACTCGCATCTGTATGGAGCTCGGTACGTGCATGTCTGTCATATATCCCTAAAACCGGTCTTTCCACAAGACGTTCTTTAAGAGTTTGAAAAGCACTTTCTTGGTCCGGGCCCCAATTCCATTCTATGTTCTTTTTAGTAAGTTGTGTGAGGGGTCTAGCTATTTCTGCAAACCCACCAATGAATTTCCTAAAGTATGAAGTCAAACCGATAAATTGTCGGATCTCGTGTACATTTCGTGGTTTCTTATATTCAGCTACACAACGAATCTTATCCTGTCCCGGTCGTATTGTGCCCGCAGTAATCTCATGCCCTAAATAGTTAGCGCTTTTCTTTAAAAATGAACATTTACTTAAATTCAGTTTTAAATTAGCTTCCGACAATAGTTGTAAGACACTTTCTAGCAACTTCAACCCATCATCCCGATACCGTTGGCAGCATGACGTCATCAAGATATGTTGCTAAGTCATTACCTAACCTCCCTAAAACAATTTTTATTAGACGTGAAAAAACTGCTGGAGCATTAGCCAGGCCAAAAGGCATTTTCAGGAATTCATACCGACCAGTAGGTGTAACAAATGCGGTTTTGTGAATAGAATCATCAGAGATTCTGACTTGATAATAGCCCTGTGCAAGATCTAGTGTGGTAAATAATGATTTTCCAGATAAGCGAGTAACCTGATCTTCTATATGGGGTAGTGGGTATCGATCCTTAACAGTACGCGAGTTCAGTGCTCTATAATCTATGCATAGTCTATAGTCACCCCCTTTTTTTTTAACAAGGACCACTGGGCTTGCGTATTCAGACATGGACTCCCTTACAATGCCTGCAGCAATCAGGTCTTGAACCTTTTCATTAACTATTTCATTCTCCTTGTGAGAAAGTCGATAGGGCTTGCAGAAAACGGGTTGCTCGGTTGTAGTATGAATACGCATTTCTAACACGTCGGTACAACCTAAATCTCTTGTATTTTTGGCGAACAAGTATCCAAATTTATTTAATAATTCTAGTAATTTATTGGATTCTTCTGTGTCCAAATCACCTACATCTAAGTCCGATAATAATAACTCATTGTGGGAAGGATGGTCAATCGTCATTACTTCCCTCTGCTCATTATGCTCTAAGTCACTAACAAGTTCAGCACGCGCTATGAGTCTATTCGACTTCCACTCAATAACATCGTCTCCTATGTTTATTACTTTTAAATGGCAATTCCTCGACCCTATAAGACCGCCTACAATAATATAAGACATACTCCCTAACTCATAATATACAGGTTTAGTTAGTAAAGTACAGTCACTATCATTCATATCAATGAAAACGTTTACATATGCCACACATCGTTGCGGTATTACAGTACAGTCCTTTAAGTATATTGGGAATTTTGTAACGAAATCTATTTCACTTAACTGCATATCACATAATTCACTTTCATGTTCAAGGTTTTTTACAAAACTGACAGAGTTTTCAGTAATAACTAAGCACAAATTTCTCTGATTTATCATTGTTTGACCGATAATTAAGTCTATATCAGCTAAATCATTATTCGTTAACTCAACAGAACCACTTATAATAATATCATCTATCTTCACATCGATCCGCGAGGTCCCCAATGATTTCGAATATGCACCTCCAAATCCTTTCATCTTTATAGAAGAGGGCACGACTTCTAACATCAAACTACTAGCTTGTGTCGCAGTAAGAATATTCAATTTACTTCCTGTGTCTATGTATGCAATAAGTTTTTGCCCATTAACCCTTACCACTTTTTTATACAGATCCAGATAAATATTATATGTTGTGAACAAAATATTACTGACCTTATGTGGCTGTTGTAGAGGATTACTGGTGGCATACCAACAGTTGGCGATGGTGTGGCCAGGCCGGTGACACACCTCGCACCGTGGAACTTTGCAGTCCTTTACTTCATGCCCTTGTCTTCTGCACGCGTAACATTTCTTAGGCAGTACATAGTTTTCTGGCGTAGCCGATGTAATATTGCCACCTCTCTTCCACGTCGTAGTGGGTCGTTGGAGACTGTCGGCAGCTTCTAATTGCTTATAATTTTCAAGGGATGATAAGTATCCATAATAGAGCTGCTGCGGTGAGTCGCACTGAAAAGCTTTTGCATTAGCTCTTATTTCGACCGGTAAACCTCTGATCACACATGATATCGCTTCCTCGCCCCCAATATTGCATTTTTTGAGCAAAGATATTTTATCGTGATAGTATTTTGTCATAGTTTCACTATTAGATTTCTTCCTTGCAAGCATGGCTTCTAAAAGATCAACATAGTCTGTAGACCGTGGAAAGGCGGTCTCTAGCGCATTTTTCCACTCACTCCATGTAAGATTATAATCTTCTAAATCGTCATACCAGTCTCTGGCAGAACCCCGAAGGCGAAGTTGCATGATGAACTGGCGATCCTTATTATTCCAATTGTACACATCACCCAACTGGTCGATTTTATGCAACCAACCCTTGACGTTGCTTGTTTTTTCATCTGGCTGAAACGTTGGAATAACTTCAGCATCGGTTTGAGTTACATGTCTCCTTTTCTGTCGGCGGTATTCGCGACCGGAATCCTCATCACTAGTTGAAGAAAAAAAAATCTTGGTTTTCGTTGTATTCGGAAGACAATTTTTTTCTATACCTTCGTTTCTTTGCGCCAATACCTTGAATATATGGGCCTGACATGATCCCACTTCTGAAATGTGGATGACGGATAGACTAGGTACGACTAACCGCAGATAAACGATATTTTTACTTGGTATCTATATACTTTGTAATCACTTTCACAAAACTGACAGTTACCCTTAACACCTTTACTTACTGGCGGTTACAAAACAACTGACTAATCTATCGTCACAGCGGCCTTTTATACAATTTTAATAATATCCTAATAATGAACATTGATATTCTTATTACTATAAATATTGCATCATAAATTATAAAATAACTGTCAATCAATATAGCAACGACTAAACAATAATAAAAATTGTTTATACACATTTAATAACATTAATCTTAGGTTCGCCGGAAGCTGACAAGCGGAAGGCGGCAGTTATTATTTAATCATCATTAATTTATTAAGTATTATAAAAAATAGGTTATTAATCTAATAAAGGTTTTGTAATTCTCTGGGAAATTAAAATAAACTTAATTATGCGACGAGCTCGTGAACCCAGGACCGGAAGACGATAACATTTGTTACAATGTTTGAATGAATTTTTATAAAACCAGTATCGTGGCAATCACCTCATTCCCAGGGGTTATTTTCATTTATTTATTCATTTATATTATAATAACTCTTCTTGTACAATTTTTCTTTAATAAAACATTTAAACTTGTTTAATGACAAATATTGTACATATTCTGGGATTTTGTTGTAAAAGCGTATAATACATTGCCCCATAAATGAATTAATAATTCTGTGGAGTCTAGTAACTGGTATTGCAATCTTATGTTTGTTTCTAGTGTTTAAAGTATGAATATCTTTATTCTTATGAAAGTTATTTATGTTTTTATGTAAATACATTTTCATAAATATATTGTGATGCCAAAGTTAAAGGACTCTTTACAATTTAAGTTGTAAATCGCCCGTACGGCTCTCTTTTGCAAAACAAATATGACTTCAATATCAGTCGCATTATCCCATAGTAAGATTCCTAAGTCATTACGCTATGAAAGTAACTGAAATAAACTAATGTAGCTGTCTCAACATTGGTTAGTCTTCTAACCTTTCTTACAGCATATGCTGCGGAGCTAAGTCTGCCTGCTAATTTAGATGTATGGGGCCTCCATTGAAACTTCGCGTCAATAGTAATACCAAAAAAACAGTGGTATTCACTAGACTCAACCCTTCCCCATTTATGAGCACATTGATAATTGAATGTTTAACATTAGATATTGTAAATTTAATACATTTTGTCTTGTTGTCATTTAAGAGTAAATTATTAGCGTTAAACTAATGTACTAGCTTGATAGAGCATTATTCACATTGTCAAACTAATTGACTGTAGATTGAGTTTGAATTACAAAGGTATCATCAGCAAATAATACTATATCGTGATTGTCCCCTACAACATAAAGTAAGTCGCCCATTGATACTACTGATCCAGAGGAACTTTTACCATTGATAACAACTTTTTGAGTTGTTATTTAAATATGAAATAATAAGTTTAAGTGTAGTATTTTTGACACCGTATTGTTTTAGTTTCCTGATTAATATTTCATGATGAACACAATCGAAAGACTTGAAAAGAACACAAACAATACCTAAGGCATCTAGCGAACTCTTTCCTATAATAATAAATTTTTACATACTATATTAGGAACAGTTCACCGTCTCGTATTAAATAAGTTGATGTTAAAATAAATTGAAATAATGTTCCAATTAAGACAATAGGATCATTTTTTCTCAGTTATCTGTTTCTACCTGTAATTTTTTGGGAATTACGGCATTAAAAAAATAGGCGATATTTATTTTATTTAATTTAAGCTTTCTTAAGTTTAAACAGTTTAATCTTGTAGATAAAATATTACAGTATACGCATTTAAAATATTATCAAGAAAAATACGAATAAAGGAAAATACGTAATAGTTTTCTCGCAAGACATCATCTCGTCCTCGTCTTCGGCATCTTCAGGAGCACAAACCGTCTTCAGATTTTTATACCAGGGCTCCAATTCTTCTGGTATTTTTTAACCAAATTTAGTAAATTTTTTGCTTCGGATACAGGTAACGATTCTTCATACATTTTCTTTTAACTCATAGAAAAATAAATAACCGTTTAATTTGATTATGTATACCTCTTTAAGATCGTTGTACGAGTAAATATTGCAAATGATTATTAAACCTAAAAGTAATGTTTAGTTCAAATGAATAAAATTAAACTCATTTTTCTAAATTAATTAAATGAAATTGACGTAGAACATAATATAATATTGCTATTGCTATTGCTCCGCCCTACCAGGGCTCATGTCTGGCTCTAATACATCCAACATAAGAACTGTTTACGTAACCACGTGAATGCAATGAAATGTTTGACTTTGAGTTTATTTCAGGTACATTTGCTGGAATACATTCATTGAAGAAAACTATTATTTACGGATTTTATCGCGTTTAATTCAACTTTAATTTATTTTTATTATTCCACGTTCCGGGTGCTTTACAGCCCCCCCTCCCGTGACCACGGGTGCTGTAAAGCACCCGAATCCGTAAATAATAGTTTTATTCAATGTGTAGTGTCCGCGTAAATTTAATAAATCATTATGTGGAATACATCCAGTTAAATAATACTATAAAATATTATTTTTAACTTTCAGTTCAGACCACAGAAAACAGTACGCATTACTGGGCAGACCTGTTTCATAAACAGTGAGCTTAAACACGCACAGCTGTCGAGAACAATACAACAGGCTCACTTTGCAGTGAGGAATCTGAAGAACAGCCCGCAGATTTAATGAAACTGAAAGAAATTTAGGATGCGGCAGTTTTTTTTATTAATTGTTGTGTAGCCAGGAACATGTTGCTTCTCTCTTCCAATAATTAGTTTCGCTCTGTTGCGTCTTGCGCCGCCAGCGAGGCCGACGAGTAGTAAGCATTCAGACACATGTCACTGTATCACGGGTTGGCGCCTGCCCTCATTACACTGTCTGTTTATTTTTTGTGTAAAAGGAAACAAACGGGCGTGCGGTTCACCTGCACGGTAAACGACAGCCGTCACTCATGAATAACTGCAACACCAGGGGAATTGCAGTTATTATTATAGAATAAGCATTATATAGAATAACACGAGCACACCGCCCATGTTGGTAAGTGGACGCTGTGGCTCACAGACTACATTTATCCTCAATTAAGAATCAAACTACAGATGCGCTATCACCCCTGAGGATTAACATGGAACGCCAAGTTTCCAAAAAAAAAGGGTCCGGTTGTCCGCATTTACCTTACGAAATACAGCAGCCTTAAGCTACTATTTGGCGCTGGAATTAAGAGAGCGTGGTCCTGCCTTGATCGAGCCGACTCATTCGTGTTACACTATAATATAACTGTAGCGTGGCTCTACCACATATAAAAGATGCGTTGCCGGCCTTTGAAAGAGTAGGTTATAAATATATAGTATAGTAGTAGTAGTTTTTGAAGGTCTCTTCTTTGATTTTTGTATTTCGTGTAAGTGATAAGGAAGAGGAAGTAAAACAAGTGCACAGCTTTACCCTAAATTTAATATATACAAAAGGAAAGAGCGCGGCTGCGAACCGCTCGTCGGTCGGTAGTAGCGCTAGTACTATCTAGTATTAGTATAGTAATAGTACTAGTATAGTACTAGTATAGTACTAGCAATTACAAATTGAAAACAATCGTATTATGTATTTTATTTATCAATTTGCAGTCGCTTTAGCGTTAAATATTTACGTGTTAGCTATTTATAGTTCTGGGGCAGTGAATACTCACTCGTACTTTCCGTACGATGCTACATTCTTATTTCTAAAACACCATCTCGACTCCAAAAGCGAGGCATTGGATTGTAAACTTTATGTCGTATTACATAAAGATATCATTTCTCTAGTTTAAATCAATTTAAAACGCACTTTCAACGATGCACCATTAAATGTAGAAAAATAACCTCTAATAACACGATTCCAAAGTGAGATATAGAATTGTAACCTTTATGTCGTATAACGTAAAGATCGTTTCTCTAATTTAAATCAATTTAAGACGCGTGCACCTTTAAATTTGGAAAAACGGTCTGCAGGTGACATGATATAAATTTCACATTTCAACTTCTCAATTTGGAGCAGAGCTGGAGTTTAGTAGTTACAGCGGGGGGCGTCCAGAATCATTATCGGCACACATCAAACAATATCAGATAACCGTCCCGTCCATACATAGTAGCGCACAAAGTGCGGCCAGATCCATTGAAGCAACGTGCACTACGTACTAGAAAAGAGGCCAAGATTTAGTTGTTACGAGCCCGCGCGCTGTAACTTAGTGTGTGCCGTAAACTGGTGCCGTCTCCCAGCACGCACCCGCACTGCACTGATATTGTCCGCAGTGTCTGTTCTGGTACGTAGTGCACATTACTTAAATGGGTCAGATCTCGTGTCCCGTAGCCGCTAACGTATAGTGTATGCTGTCTAAATAACTGCATGAGTTGCCTGAACAAGTCCGTCGCGCGTGTCGGCTCGCCTTGCGACTCTATCGCATCACTCGCACTGTTCGACTTCGGTTTTAACTGAACTTAGCACAATCATATAAGCAACAGTTTCGTAGCATCGATGCAGCTTGCGTTTTGACTTCTATTGGTTCAAAGAATAGTCAAAGGGCGCATTCCCTTACTTCTCGTTTCAATATTGAAGTGTCGTCAACAACTTTAACTTCGTTTCCATTCTTGAAAAATCTCTATAAAAATGTCATTTTAATATGCAGCATCAAAATGATGGATGCTTCGCCCGTAATGTCCGTGTGGAACGGTAAGCAGTAGGCAGTAAGGCGGCACTATGGAACGCGGACTGTTATGCGTCATTTATTTCGTGCGAGTGTAACGTTGTACACGCATGCGAGCCGCGCGTGTAGTGACAGTTGATGCCACTGATAGCTAGTGACGGCCAGTGGCGATTGATGGCAGCCAGTGGCAACTAATGGCAGCTAGTGGCGACGGTCAGCTAGCGCGGAGTGATGCGAAAGGTGAGACAGCGCCGAGTGCGCCGACGAGCAGATGTCCTGCAAAGGACACAATCAGAATTAGAATAATTTATTTCACAGATCTTATAACTTTTTACCTACGTGTCAACCCGCTTTAGCTTTATAATGCGGCGATTTAAGGTAATTATCAAAGACTATTTATTTTATCGATTTTTCGATTTCTCAAAATAAAATTCTCCAAGACTTTGGAATAAATTATAGCCTATACCACTCCTGGCACTGTTGTCTGTCTGTTCGTCAAGTTCCATCAAAATTGGTTCAGCCATCCCGAAGGCACACAGACAGCCGGGCGACGGCAGCGTCACAGACAAAAGTGATTATTTATGTGTTAATGACATGCAAACTGCACCCCCTCTCAATAACAGGACAGTTATTTGTGTTAATGACATGCAAACTGCTCCCCGTTATTGAGAGGGGAGCAGTTTTCCTGTTATTGAACAGGACAGTTATTTATGTGTTAATGACATGAAAACTGCTCCCCCTGTCAAAACAGGACAGTTATTTATGTGTTAATGACATGAAAACTGCTCCCCCTGTCAAAACAGGACAGTTATTTATGTGTTAATGACATGAAAACTGCTCCCCCCTCTCAATAACAGGACAGTTATTTATGTGTTAATGACATGCAAACTGCTCCCCCTCTCAATAACAGGACAGTTATTTATGTGTTAATGACATGCAAACTGCTCCCCCCTCTCAATAACAGGACAGTTATTTATGTGTTAATGACATGCAAACTGCTCCCCCTCTCAATAACAGGACAGTTATTTATGTGTTAATGACATGCAAACTGCTCCCCCCTCTCAATAACAGGACATTTATTTATGTGTTAATGACATGCAAACTGCTCCCCATCTCAATAACAGGACAGTTATTTATGTGTTAATGACATGCAAACTGCTCGCCCTCTCAATAACAGGACAGTTATTTATGTGTTAATGACATGCAAACTGCTCCCCCTCTCAATAACAGGACAGTTATTTATGTGTCAATGACATGCAAACTGCTCCCCCCTCTCAATAACAGGACAGTTATTTATGTGTTAATGACATGCAAACTGCTCCCCCTCTCAATAACAGGACAGTTATTTATGTGTTAATGACATGCAAACTGCTCCCCTCTCAATAATAGGACAGTTATTTATGTGTTAATGACATGCAAACTGCTCCCCCTCTCAATAACAGGACAGTTATTTCGATATCACACACAGACAGACAATCAATTTTGTTTATATCAGAGATGACAAAACATCTGTACTTTGATTTTTAACCAAGGATATATGTACATGTTTGTGGGCCACAGCATCCACTTACCATCAAGTGGACTTTGTGCTCGTTTGTTACCCTTATTCCACATCAAAAACCCACCTGATACGAGAACTGCGGGAAGTGCTCCTCCTGTATGCGAGCGAGACCGGGTTCGTTTTCTGGCGGCGTCAGCTCCACGGACTCGCCTGTGAACTCAGAGTCGAAGTACCGCGTGTCAGTTTCAGATTCCACTTGCGGCTTAAACGGAGGCGGGATCTGCGCACAAAAATTGGAAAAAGCTACAGTGCCTTGTCGCCTCAAGTAGGTTTGCCAACCATACTGTTAAAAACGTCTCATAAATCATAGGCAAAGACTACGGACTTCCATTTGACTTGATTCTGACACACGTCTCTCGCCTCCTTTAGATCCATATAATATAATATACTTTTCGTACAAAATGTTGGCAACTTTACCTCAGGGGACTAAGATTGAATATCTCACAGCCTGTAATTAACTCCATGTCTATCCAGCTGGCCACTACAGTGGACGCACGCTTGCACTGAGTGGCAGTTATAGTTAAAACCTTGAGTGCCTCGTTGATCGTAAGTTTGACTGCCGATCATAAGGTGCCTGGTTTAAATTTTTTGAGCCTTAATCAGTTATTGAGTTTTCTTGATTAAAACTACTTTTACGGATTTTATCGCGTTTTATTTATATTAATTTTAATACCCGACGTTTCGGGTGCTTTCCAGCACCCATGGTCACGGGGGACTGAGGTGACTGACGTCCCGATGTCAAAGTTAACCCGGAGTACCTTCAGCTTTTTAATTATTGTCTTTGGTCCGATCTACGCAGAATGAACTAACTGTGTTTTGAAGTCTTGCAGTGGTATGCTTGGGTTTAGTTTTAATTTTATTAATTATAGGATCCCAAGCAGGTGGTAGTACCCAGCCTCCTTCTCTATTGAAATTAGGATGTTTTTTAATTTCAATAGCCTCACGTATCATCCTTGGTAGGAATCGATGTTCTTTCGCGAGGATTTGTGGTCTATCAAATCTGATGTAATGGTTGGGGCCGTCTAGGATATGACTGCAAACTGCAGACTTCCCGGAACGTTGATGCTTCACGTCAGCTATGTGTTCTTTTACGCGAGTTCTAATTGATCTCTTTGTTTGCCCTATATATGAGAGACCACAATCACAATCAAGCTTGTACACTCCTGCATCTTGTAGAGGAATATGACACTTGACGGATGGTAAGAACTGACTAATCTTCTTCTTGTAGAATGTTCTAATAGAAGCTCGCTTCAAGATATAGCCAATCTTGTCTGTGACTCCTCTGACATATGGTAATATAAAATTAATATAAATAAAACGCGATAAAATCCGTAAAAGTAGTTTTAATCAATGTATAGTGTTCGCGTAAATATAAGAAATCATTATATTGAGTTTTCTCTCCAGAAATTCATAGTATAAACCTAGAAGTTAGCGGTGTGTTAGTTAGAGCTGTGGTAACCTGGGTTCGATCCCCGCCGGCAGCAATGAAATTGTTAATTGCAATTTTCAGTACTGATATACTACGTGCTCGGCGGCGAAGGAAAACATCGTGAGGAAACCTGCATGTCAGGAATAAGAAAAAAAATATGTTCGTAGACATGTGAAGTTCGCCAGCATGCATTGGGGCAGCGTGGCGGACACTTCCTTGCTCTAAAACCCTCTCAGAAATGAGGTGAGAAAGGCCTCCCAGCAGTGGGACGTATATAGGCTGTAACTTTACTTTTTTTTACTTTTAGAGGTGTTTGACCCATATGCTTCGGAGAGCACGTAAAGTTGTTGGTCCTGCCCCTGATCACTCTCCGGATGCGTTGGACTACTGTCCCATCGGATTATGAGACTATAGAGAGCATCTGTATTTGTACATACAGTTGAACGCTATATTTCTGTCTCGCACAGATGACTAATCTTCGTTAAGACTGGCTACCATGGTTAACATTTGGTTTGGAGGTTATTATCGTCAGGGAATTTATAGAAGTATGCAGAACTGAATAACGTTTAGAGATGGTTGATAATAAGTAAATTGAGTTCATGTTGACTCGTGAGTGGTGAGCAGTGAGCGTGGAGGTGAGTGGTGAGCAGTGAGCGTGGAGGTGAGTGGTGAGCAGTGAGCGTGGAGGTGAGTGGTGAGCAGTGAGCGTGGAGGTGAGTGGTGTCGCTCTTTGTTGGTAAGAGGTCAAACCAGTTGATGGAGTTACTACCAGTGCAATTAATAAAAAATGGGACTAAAAATAACGGCGCATTTATTCATCTCTCGCTCGTAAACTGTTGCTATCTATACCCACACCCGTCAGTGAAAGAAATAATCCAATCAATCTCAAAACAAAAATGGGTTGCGATAAACGTTTTTCGTACGTTCTATAACTTCAGTGCAATTTGTCATAAGAATCAAAAATAATCATGCCATGCCATAAACCACAAAAAACAGTCCAGTATTTCAATTAGTTAACCACTGAGAGCTTTTTTCATTATTGTTTAATTTTGTTTGTTAATATTTTTTTATAAAATATTTACATGTCATCGAGACATAAGCAACCATTTATGAAATATTCGTCTGTCTGTGTGTCCGAGCTAATGTTCGGAATGGCTGGACTGATGGCAAGACATTTCACGAACAAAAGGAGAGTAATATCAGGAGTGATCTAGACCAAAATTTTGTCCGAAAAATTTTGAGATTCAACTAAATAGATATATTGAGAAGACAAAATCAAAGGACTTTAATGATTATCTTAAGTCTAAATAACGCCACATTGTAATGTTGGGAGGTTCGGGGAATAAATGATACGTCTAATGCTCTTGAATGTAGATTTATTACTTCATGAATGTCTATTAGGCTATCGTATATATACCTACATGAGCATACACTACTCACACACACACTACAACATTATAAGAAAACACCCAGGCCAAGCCAAAGCGGGTTCGCTCGTTATAAATTTAATTTAAAATTAATAAACATACTTGCGTGTACAATTTTTTTTCAAATATTTTCTCATTAATAAATTAATAAATAACTTCCAATCAACCGAATAATATAACGTTATACCGATATACCGTTATTAGTGTGTGGTACCTTCTTGGCGACGAGGTCCTGCCAGTTGATGGAGGCGAAGAAGGAGTGGTTCATGATGTCCCGCGCGTCCTCGGGCCCGGCGCCCAGGCGGCGCGCCGGTTCCTTGGTCAGCAGGCCGGCCAGCAGCGCGCGGCACTCCACCGACAGCGCGCGCGGGAACCGCACCTCCTCGCTCAGGATCAGCGAGAACAGCACCTGCCAAATGCCTTTCTTTCAACTGAAAACTTCTTTCGATTCATTATTATTTGAGACTGGATGAAAGAAAAAAGCGACAGTAAAAGGTGACAAACACACAGGTGTCCCAAGAGTCGACAACAAGCCTACTCAGCAATAGTTAACAGTAAAATATTTAAAAAAAAGTTTGTTATGTATTTTAAGGATTACAGGCACCTATAAAATTCGAGAAAATCTACACCCTGTGATGGTCTTTTAACTCCTGTTGCTACAGATTTTAATATTTTTATTAATTTTCTTTTTACTACGTAATCATGAATAACGCTTTTGCTTAAAATTTACAGCCAACTGCTCCAGTCCAGAAGGAAATGTAATTTGTTTCACAACAAAATATTCAAAATTAATACTTAGCCCAGTTTTAAATGACTGTACTTAAAAAAATACTAGAATTTGACAAGTAACTTTTAAAGTTGGCGCATTCAATAAGGATTCCAAAATAATATAAGACTTCCAAAAATATTTATTAAATTATGGAAAAAAAATTTAAAAGAAACCCAGTTGTAAATTAATTTCACCACGAGCCATAGTAATTTTCACTCCGTGTATTTGCTTTAAAACTAGTATCTCTGTCCTCAGATAGCCATGGCTGTCCGAGTACAGAACCAGAGTACGAAACAGACGATACTTACTAAATAAGATTTGTTTTCTTCCCCAAGTTTTTCCACGTCAGGTTTACATTAAGTCATTACATCATTCTCTATATTGTGTATGTAATGTCTAAAAATATGAATAAAAATTACGAAATCGTAAAGATGTTTCCCTTAATGTCTTTCCTAATCGCAAAGGTACACAATATGTACTTAGGTTGTGGTATCTATTCTTAATTATTTAAAAGACAATTTAATAATTCTTACATTTTAATTTAAGAATTATTTTCGCCGATGTGGGGAAAAACGTCTTCATAAAACTTTGCCTTTGAAAGGTGGCTTAAAACTATCTCTTTACTAAGTAAAATAGAAATAGAAAAAACAAATCATATAGGAGCCAAGTAATAGCGATGGCAGTGGGCTGATAATATATCTGGAAGAATTGAAATCCGATGGGAAAGAAAGTTTTGACTGTCTCATACCGGAGTAAGGACCTATATACAACACGTAACATAATTAACGCACTTTCAGAAAGTAGTTTGTTCAGAATCGTTTACTGAATCGATTCCTATCATTTTTAATATAGGTGATTTTTTATCCCAAAAATAATTAAAACTACGTAAATTACAGTCACGCTAAATCTGTACAGTCAAAACAAACTGAAATTAACCGTAACTTAAGGCAATAAGACTTTTAACGAGTGCAGTTTTATTTGTATTATTACTAATTCTGTCATTCAATAAAAATAAAGAAAAATGAACTTTATATCAAGCACGTTAGTCTTTGCATTCGTGAATTTGAACCGTGACCACAACATTCTTCCGGAATTAGTATAACTATAGTCAACCAAATCTAAGAAATACATTTTGACAGCTGTCAGACTTATTGCACCAAGCACGCCAATCAAAAAATCGGAACGTACAATATTCGATTCTTAAAAAAATCGATATCGATTACTTAGAGTTACTAATCATTTACAGTTTAGTTTGAATCATACCAGAATAAATTAAAAACGGATAATTTAAAACACAAGAACACACGATTTATCAGTTTCTTCGCATTTGTTGTTACTGCTTATTTCTAGAGAAACAGTTGTAGGAATTTAAGATTGAAACTAGATTAAAAATAAATTTATTCAATCACTTTCAGAACAACTAGTAGAGATGTTGTTTATAATAAGTATTACCAAGTCGAGCAAAAAAGCGGCACGGCCGTACCATCCTTTTCTCGAAGCAATTCAGGCCATTTTCGACCCCCTATAACTTCGACGTGAATAAAACTAAAAGCCTGAATTTTGGTTTTATCCACTACGAAGTATATATATTGACTTCGCAATCGCACTAAGCGATCTAATTTAATATAATAGGTATTACTTGTGAGATACGTTGTGTTTTCATGCGATGGCCAAGTCAATCTATATATTTAAAACATAAAAGATTTTTAACATTGATATGGTCACTATAAAATGTTGTTACGTTAGCTAATTACGTAATACTAAACAGAAGGACCCTTAACTAGGGTGAATAAATTAAACTTGGTTTGGATCTCATAACTTTTTATGGTAGAAGAACTGAGTTGCGAGACTTGTTTTTAACAAGCTATGTTTTTGATGGATTTTAAAAATAATGTCTCCTTCAAAGTCATCAATAATCAATTTTTTTTATACCACTTTTGCCCAATCATCCTTTGTGATATGGGCACATGCTTCAACGAATATATTTTTTATAGCATTGGGTGACAAACGAGCACACAGTCCACCTGATGGTAAGTGGATGCTATGGCCCATAAACATACATATTTATCCTCAATTAAGAATCAAAATGCAAATGCGTTGTCACCTCGGAGGATCTAATCTACATTTATCCTCACCTCTGAGGACTAAGATGGAATGACTTGTTTCCAGTAAAAAGGGTCTCCGGTTCTCTACACTCACCATACCAAAGACAGCAGCATTACGCTGCTATTTTACGCTGGTATTCTGTGAGAGCGTGGTCCTGCCCCGGTTGAGCCGACCCATTCGTGCTACAACTATAATATAGATGTAGAGTGGCTCTACCACGTACAAAAGTTATTAAAGAAGAAACAGTCCAAAAAGTTAAAGCCGAGTCACAAAATAAGAACACAAAATTACGAACTATAAGCTCTCGAAACAGAAACAAACAGAAACTTTTTTATTTAATATAGAATATAGATTATGAATAATACTTATTGAAAGACATTTTTTACCACCGGTTCGCAAAAAAAAACTTGTCCTGGGAAGAACCAGCAAGAAACCCAACGGGACTAGTTTTTTAAAAAAAAAACAGCTTACAGTCATGCGTGTGACAATTAACAACACAAAACAAATAAGAAATAGCTTGATAGCGATCACTCTTCCCAGGGGTTATTATCGTCTATAAATTCCTTAATATTAAAATGACCCTTTTTATACAAACTTAGTTTCATCATCATCATCATCATCATCACAGCCCTTCACAAGTCCACTGCTGAACATAGGCCTCCCCCAAGTAATGCCACAAAGCACGGTCCTGAGCCACCTGCATCCATCGACTTCCTGCATATCTTACCAGGTCGTCACTCCATCTAGTGGGGGGTCGCCCTACACTACGCCTACCGGTACGAGGCTGCCACTCGAGAACCTTTCTTCCCCATCGGTTATCGGTTCTTCGAGCTATATGGCCGGCCCATTGCCACTTCAGCTTACTAATCCGTTGGGCTATGTCGGTCAATCTGGTTTTACTGCGGATATCCTCATTTCTGAGTCTATCACGCAGAGAAACTCCGAGCATAGCCCTCTCCATAGCTCGCTGAGCGACCTTGAGCGTCCTCATACGGCCAGCAGTGAAGGACCACGTCTCTGATCCGTAAGTCATCACTGGCAACACGCACTGGTTGTACACTTTAGTTTTCAGAGATTGAGGTATACCTGACGAGAAGATATGTCGTAATTTCCCGAACGCTGCCCAGCCGAGTTGAATCCGTCGATTGACCTCTCGGTCGAAGTTGGACTTACCTAGTCGGAATATTTGTCCCAGGTAAACGTACTCGTCAACAACTTCGAGCATAGTGCTCCCAACAACTACCGGCATAGGTGTGACATGGACATTAAACATAATCTTTGTTTTGTCCATGTTCATCTTAAGACCTATCCGTTGGGAGGCACTATTGAGGTCATTGAGCATAGTGCTTAAGTCCTCCAGCGATTCTGCCATAAGGACTATATCGTCGGCAAATCGAAGGTGAGTGATGTACTCGCCATTGATGTTAATACCGTATCCTTTCCAGTCCAGTAGCTTGAAAACGTCTTCCAAAGCAGCGGTGAAGAGTTTCGGGGATATAACGTCACCCTGTCTTACACCTCTCTGCAGTTGGATAGGTTTCGAGCTCTGGTTCTGTACTCGGATAGCCATCGTAGCCCTACTGTACAAACACTTCATCACTTCGATATACCGACAGTCAACTTGGCACCGCTGAAGGGACTGCAGCACCGCCCAAGTTTCGACGGAATCAAAGGCTTTCTCATAGTCCACATACGCCAGGCAAAGTGGCAAATTGTACTCTTCAGTCTTCTGTACAATCTGCCGCAGGGTATGTATGTGGTCTATGGTACTGAAGCCTTTTCGGAAACCGGCTTGTTCGGGAGGCTGGAAGTCGTCGAGTCTGCGTGCGAGACGATTCGTAATGACTCTCGAAAACAGCACGTAGACGCGGCTCAGAAGGGAAATCGGTCTGTAGTTCTTCAAGAGAGCGTTGTCGCCTTTCTTAAAGAACAAGACCACCGCACTTCTGCTCCACGCCTCTGGAGTAGTGCCACCATGGAGGACGGAATTGAAGAGCTTCTGAAGGACTTCAAGTACCGGTGTTCCACCCGCTTTCAGAAGCTCCGCTGTAATTCCATCCTCGCCTGGGGCCCTGCCGTTTTTAAGGTGCTGGAGAGCCATTCTAATCTCGCTTAGACTGACGTCCGGGATATCATCGGAATAAATAATAAATAAACTTAGTTTAATAAAGTGAAAATATGAGTTTTTTTTTGCCTACACAAATTTACTTTGACAAAGTAAAAAAATAAACTTGTTTTATTCATTGGTTGCGCGGAAAACCATTCGTATTTATTTTATTTGACGGTAGGCTGCCAAATCGGTTATCCCTTTCCAAAACGATATCATTCGTACCCTCCTATCGACACATCGGGGTGGTGGGGTGGGAGGGGAAAGAAGATGATTCTAGAACATCACGTAATCATCGGAACCGAGGATATATAAGACACGCGCGACCGACGCGTGGCCTCTTCCCGCCGCGCTCGTTGTTTTGGAAACACACTACTAGGAGAACCGCTTTAGCCTGGAAGCAGTCGAGCTCCAGGAAAACCGCCTCACCTCGTGTGAGATATAGTCGCGCACCGCCTCTCTCCGGAGTGTTCCAGAAGTCGCAGTTATAGTGTTCGACCGCACAGAAGAAACATCCCGGTGAGTCAACATTTTCCTAATAGTATTTTCCTGCTTGATATAGTAGTTTTAACCCGCTCCAATTTTGTGTTTTCCTAATCAAGCAGGATTCCTTTCATCGATTTGGCATAATATTTTTTTTTTTTTTTTTTGGGAAGAGCGAGTGCATTGTACCGCATATACAAGTGTAGAAGCATTAGTAGATACAGTCCACTTAGATTAATATTTCGCGCAATAGGTTTAAGGTTCGACCGGGGAACTAGACTTCGGCAGCCTTAAACACTTGGCTCCACCATTCATGATTTATGTAATTTAAGGAATTTTAAAAATAAAAATTAAATTAAACAAACAATACATTAAAAAAATTAATGATTCGATTATTTGAAAATTTTTACCGATTATTTGAATATTTTGCCGATCATTCGCATAACAATGAATTTTAATCATCCAAACACTATGGTAATATACATAGCGACATATCATTGACACGACGTCAAGTAAAAAAAGTTAATACCGGTTATTTTTTAATATTTTGCTTTGTTTGAAAAATTCAAGTTTAAATTAGTGATAAAAAAACTATACTCAATGTAATGAAATATAGATAACTTCATAATTCCTCGGATTTACGTAAAAGGTTATTTTAAATCGTGTGAGTACGCTGGTGCAAAGTTATTGCGGAATGATTAATGTGAAACGTCAAAAGATATTTCTTAGATTTGGTTGACTATAATTCGATAAATAATCAGTGCATAAAAATGTTTAACTAAAAATTCAGTGTATGTATTATGATTATAACATAGTATATTAATAATTGGGGTGTCTGAGGGTGTGCGTTAATTATGTTACATATTATATATATATATATATATATATATATATATATATATATATATATATATACGTTAGTATTGTAGCAAGCAGCACCTCGTGGTCGCGGTTGTAGAAGGGCAGCCTCCCGCAGGCCATCTCGTAGAGCACGACGCCGGTGCCCCACCAGTCGACGGCGGGCCCGTAGTCCAGGTCCTCCAGCACCTCGGGCGCCAGGTACTCCGGCGTGCCGCAGAACGTCTTCGTCGTGCGTCCGTACGTGATGTTCACCTGCACGCACAATGCCATTCACTCTACACAATTACATCTCTCATTTGAGAAAACGTTACGTCAGATAATGTAAAATGTTTTATGTTCGTACATTACATTTACACAAACATATTGCAATGCCATAGTTAATATGATTATTTCTTCAATTTTTTCTCTAAGGAACTCTTTACTATCCTACTAATATTATAAACGCGAAAGTTTGTAAGTATGGATGGATGGATGGATGGATGTTTGTTACTCTTTCACGTAAAAACTACTGAACGGATTTAGATGATGGGATAATACATAGAATACAATTTATAAAGATTTTGTGTAATTTGGCGTAAGATTTTGTGTAATAATGTAACGGTAAGTATCAAGTAAGTCGGAAAAATTCTTGCCCTCTAAGAGCTATCCTGACGTGCGAAGATAATATACCGTGGGAATGTTTGTCTTAAGTAGTTCGAAATAAAATTCCGCGACGGCATATATCTACACGCGTGCACGACCCGAACGCGGGCAGACGCGGAGGGCAGACGTCATTGACGGTTATGTTCAATTTGCGTCCTTTCTTACAGCTAATTCGATTCTCGACGAGATTTATTATTTAGCACAGTAGGTAGGCATAATTATTATTTTTAGTTAGTATAATTTAATTAGAAATATATATAATACTTTTCATTTTAATTTCAGTTGTATTACAATTGTTTATTTTTGTTTATTTGATTATAGGATAAGTAATACTTACATATACTTACAAATTCAACGTAAATATACTACAGTACCTAAGTATAGTACAGTATAAGTTAATACAGTATAATATTAATAAGATATTATAAACGCGAAAGTTCGTAAGTATGGATGGATGGTTGTTTGTTACTCTTTCACGTGTAAACTACTGTATGGATTTTAATGAAACTACAGTAATATAGATTATATATCAGAATAATACGTAGGATACAATTTATAAAGATATTGTGTGAATTGTCCAAAATATGACGATACGTGTCAAGTAAGTAGGAAAAAATCTACCAACTACGAGCTATTCTGACGTGCGCTGCCAAAACCGTTAGGCGGGCGAACGGTGCGGTGGCGGGGCGGGCGGTCTGACGCACGGTGGATGAGGTGCGGTCTACTGGACCCAAAAATTATTTATGTGATAATTTTAATGTCATAATGTTAGTTCTTTTCTACGCCACGCTAATATAAACTACTCGAAATACTAATCCTGCGCAGAGGAAGTCGCGGGCACCAGCTAGTATTTAATAAAAAGTGATAATTCTCGGATTAAAAACTACTTTTATGGATTTTATCGCGTTTATTTTACTTTTAATTACTTTTATTTTTTAACAAAAAGATCAATTAGAACCCGCGTAAAAGAACATATAGCTGATGTAAAGCATCAACGTTCCGGGAAGTCTGCAGTTTGTGGTCATATCCTAGACGGCCCCAACCATTACATCAGATTTGATAGACCACAAATCCTCGCGAAAGAACACCGATTCCTATCAAGGATGATACGTGAGGCTATTGAAATTAAAAAAAATCCTAATTTCAATAGAGAAGGAGGCTGGGTACTACCACCTGCTTGGGATCCTATAATCAATAAAATTAAAACTAAACCCAAGCATAGCACTGCAAGACCTCAGGACATAGTTAGTTAATTTTGCATAGATCGGGCCATACACAATAATTAAAAAAGCTGAAGGTACTCCGGGTTTAACAATGACATCGGGACGTCAATCATCTCAGTCTCCCGTGACCATGGGTGCTGGAAAGCGCCCGAAACGTCGGGAATTAAAATTAAAAGTAATTAAAAGTAAAATAAACGCGATAAAATCCGTAAAAGTAGTTTTTAATCAATGTGTAGTGTTCGCGTAAATATAAGAAATCATTATGATAATCCTCGGTTTAAAGAACTTTATTTCTTCTAATGCGTGTGGCCAGTAAAAAATACATTCATCGATTGTAAATCACGTAGCGAGTTCATTGTGTTCCTATCAACTATAAGCTGGCGATTCAAGCTTATTTTAATGCCATCAGGCCATCTAGGATATGATCGCAAACTGCAGACTTCCCGGAACGTTGATGCTTCACGTCAGCTATGTGTTCTTTTACGCGGGTTCCAATTGATCTCTTTGTTTGCCCTATATATGAGAGACCACAATCACAAGCTTGTACACTCCTGCATCTTGTAGAGGAATATGACACTTGACGGCTAATAAGAACTGACTAATCTTCTTCGGCGGCTTGTAGAATGTTCTAATAGAAGCTCGCTTCAAGATGTAGCCAACCTTGTCTGTGACTCCTCTGACATACGGTAGTGTAGCAGGCACACGCTCGACTGTAGCCGGCTTCACTCGGTCACTGTGACGTAAGCGCGGGACCCGAAGCTTGTTGTCATCAAGCATCAAGCATCAACGTTCCGGGAAGTCTGCAGTTTGCGATCATATCCTAGATGGCCCCAACCATTACATCAGATTTGATAGACAAAACCAAAAAATCCTCGCGAAAGAACATCGATTCCTACCAAGGATGATACGTGAGGCTATTGAAATTAAAAAACATCCTAATTTCAATAGAGAAAGTGTGGGTACTACCACCTTGGGACCCTATAATTAATAAAATTAAAACTAAACCCAAGCATACCACTGCAAGACTTCAAAACACAGTATGTTCATTCTGCGTAGATCGGACCAAAGACAATAATTAAAAAGCTGAAGGTACTCCGGGTTAATTTTAAAATCGAGACGTCAGTCACCTCAATCCCCCGTGACCATGGGTGCTGGAAAGCACCCGAAACGTCGGTTAATAAAAATAAAATAAATAAAACGCGATAAAAGTAGTTTTAATCAATGTATAGTGTTCGCGTAAATATAAGAAACCATTAAACGTGAATTTATTTAATTTTTATTGTTAGATAGGTACTTATAGCAAAAAAAATTAAGTAATAATTTATCTAATACCTACGAAATTTTATTACAAAATTTACGTACAATTTTTAGGTAGGACAAGTATAGGTACGTAATTTTTAGGTAAATTACGTACCTATACTTGTCTTTTGTATTTAAAATGTTTTAAGTTATAATAACACAAAACACTGAAATTAAAACTTTGTTTACTAACAAAATGTTTAACTAAGTAGAATACAAATTACATTTCTGTTAGGAATCGTATTTCAAGTTTATTTGTTGTTTACACTCAGTGGCGAAGCCTCCATAGAACCCGAAAAGCAGGGCTTGCCTTGCGTGTATATTATCAAACTGAATCAATCAATAATATCAACTAATAAAATAACTAGTAAACTGTTTCAAACTATTTCAAAATTCCCGCGCACTCCACTGTTCGACACATGTCGACGAAGACCTCGTATTGCCTTAGCGATACTGCTGCTGTCATAAAAAATGAGTTTTAATAGAGCGATTAGTTGTCTCCCTCGCTCTTGTGGGCTTTTTACGAGGCTCGACGAAGACGATCGCTCTCTTTCTAACCTATGGCAAAATATTCTATAATGAAATATAACTAAGATTGTATATATAGCAATTAGTATAGAGATTTAAAGCCAGGCTTTAGGAATAAATTTGTCAAAAGCGGAGGCGCGCGGGGAATACGTTTGCAAGTTCATTTCACATTTCAATGTGTATTTACTCTATGTGTTTAGCTTAAGCGATTCAAAATTGCGAGTTCAAAATTTATGCTTTTTTAAAGATTTTTAGTAAAAATGGAGAATAATAGTGTTCCTTGTGATGAATTCAAGTGTGTTAAAGTGCTAATCGGAGAGGAAAAGGTAATATCTTTAAACTTTGAGATAATACACAAGGTCAAGAGTGTATTTCAGACTTATCAATTATCACAACTAAAATACAGTTATTGGTACAATTAAAACGTTCACCAAGATTATACGTGGACGTAATTAAATCTTTCCTTAAGAAAGCGAGACGATTCCACTTATCTTATCTTATCTCTTATCCACTAGAATGTAAATATTTTTTTTTTAATTTTGTACATAGTTTGTTTGTGCTTTGTTCATGTTTTACTTTTGTTCATGTATTGTATTGGATGTAAATATTTTTTTCTTTCGCTTAAACAAACCCAAACGGCTTTCTTCAAAGCCACCGAAGGTATGCAATTGCTGATATGTAATACTGTTACGAGCTTGAGGTTCGTGACAATAAAAACTGCCGATTGAATTACCAAAATTTACACTTTTATTACCGAACACCAATTAAAACTTAAAACACTAATAATTAATCACACTGATTCACTTTATTTCGCTCCGAAGCTTCGCTTGTCTCGCCAAATTCGATACTGCCCCGATCGCGTCTTGCAGCGCCTTTAAATACACCTTTTACACCGAAACATCCAGAATATACACCGAAACAGTAGATACGGGCGCCGTAATGCCCCGTCATTTGAAACAAAATAGTCGGCAAATTTATCTCTTATCGTAATACCTGATAGTCTACAAACATTTTCACTAACGTGTAGGTTGTTATAAAGTCCAAATATTCGTGGTAGTTTCTTACGACGTCTTATTACCTTAACTTTAGATCGTACAAAATTATGCAATATACAACAAGTTGTGACAATTTCTTCAACAAAGTCTATTCCAACATTTAATGGTCGATGAAAACTACGCCATTTATTAGTGATGATTCCAAAAGTGCACTCTATATATCTTCGTGCTCGGCTTAATCTATAATTATGTTCTTTTTTTAGGCGTTAAACAGTTGCCGGCATAAGGTCGTTGCATGTACTTTGACAATGGAAATGCTTCGTCACCAATAAAAGTAAAGGGCAACGCTATTTCATTGTTTGTTGTTTTTTTCGGTTGCGGAATGTTTAAACGATTTTCTTCCATATCACTTCTCAATTGGCTTCTGTCAAATATAGTTGAATCTCAAATTTTACCATAGGAACCGGCATCAACAAATTCATCGAAAAATACTTTTTGTAGTTAAAATATAGTGAGCCGGTATGACACGGCTTTATCATCCTAATATGTTTGCCGTCCACTGCACCTATGCAGTTAGGGAAATCAGCATTTTCTAGAAAGCCTTTACTAATGTTTTCCCAGTCTTTTGTTTGCTTGGGTGGCATACAAATATAAAATAAATTTTTAATAATAGCTTGACATGTTTCCCGAACTATTTTTTGTATTGTTGAAAATCCTCTTCTATATGAAAAATGTAAGTCCATTAAAGAGCACCCAGTTGCCAAATATCTGAAATATTTTTTTGTTACAGTTGTTACATTGCAAAAGAGGTGGAAGGGTATCCGCGACGCCTACGTCAAAGATAGGAACAAAAAAATCAGGAGTGGCTCCGGTGCATCCACTTCTAAAGAATACTTGTATTCACATTTGCTTTCATTTTTGAATACTACTACGCAGACTCGTCCTTCGAAAACCCGCCACCAGCAGTTTCAGATGATGAGAATACAATGAACATAGGCAATGATGATACAAGAAATGTTACAAGAAGGAAGAGAAGATCTAATGATGCTGAGGATAAAATCATTACAAACTTATTGAAAAGGATGGAAGAGAGGATGAATAAAGACAAAAAAAGTGGTGAATGTGAACCCGAATATAACTTTGCGTTGTCTCTGGTTGAAGATTTAAAATCAATTCATCCAGACTATAAAATGGAAGCTAAAATGGAGATCATGGGACTTTTGAAAAAATATAAGCATATGTCAAACAACTATGCTCCAAACTATTCAGGATATTTTACCCAGAGCCACCCCGAAGTAATTCATTGCAACCAATTAATTCTTCACCAAGTGTTTATGACGAGAACAATAACGCTGAAGATACAATTTATAGTGATTTATTTTCAGAATAGTAATTTCCTAAATCTTGGTGAAGTATCGC
This sequence comes from Parnassius apollo, assembly GCA_907164705.1. Lineage (NCBI taxonomy): Eukaryota > Metazoa > Arthropoda > Insecta > Lepidoptera > Papilionidae > Parnassius > Parnassius apollo. The sequence goes on along the minus strand of CAJQZP010001153.1, from coordinate 7,026,916 downwards.
CTTTAATTGTGAAAATAATTGAATCGCAACTGTAAAACTACCGTTATGTTGATTAGAGAGATTAACGAAAAATATGTTAAACAAGTATTAATAATTATCTCCGGTGTATTTAATGTTTAAAACATACCTTATAGTAATTACGAGCCTTTCTTCAGGTGACACTGATAATCTCAAATGTGTGTCTTCATGTCTTAAGTCAGTTTGTATCAGATGCAACAACTCATAAATTGTAGGTCTTGACATTCGCAGGTAGGAACGAAAATTTTTAGGATTATTTTTTATTTGTTTGCAAAACAACACAAAGTAGTCGCTCTCATCCAGTCAATTATTTGATAATGGATCCTCCCAAAACCGTCGATGCTTTCGTTTGCGTTGCCTGCGTCTTCGAAGTAACATAACCAACAGCAGTGTTTCCTCGTCGGAATCCAATTTGTTACTGAGTGTACTATACGTCGTAAATCCGCTGCGAACACGCGATGAAAACGTTGCGCGTCCGCGACGTATTCCCTGCGCATGCGCGGCGGATTCGTTGCGCGTCCGCGACGTATTCCCTGCGCATGCGCGGCGGATTCATTGCGCGTCCGCGACGTATTCTCTGCGCGCCCGCTCCGCCCCGAAGCCGTTCGCAAACCGCTAGTATTTTAAGGCCCTTAAGTTTATTGTTAAATTGTTATTACTTAACCATTTAGTTACATGAGAGATTGTTTCATTAATGTATCACCGAGATGTCTATGTCTGATACACATGTGTAGCTTGTTCCACTTTACTTAATGCTAAGTTTAGGATGATCACATATTTTTCTATTTTCGGAACTAAATATTATGTATGAAGTTTTGGAAGTATTCATTGAAAGCAGCTTGTAATGGAACCAACCATGAAGTATGTTTAGATCCTATGGGCACGCATCGTTATTTCTTTAACATTATCACACAATAAATCATTTTTCATTTTGTGTATCGTATTATGATGGTAGCAGTGTACCTTGCAGAGTCCGAAGTCTGCGATCTTAATGTGGCCGTCCTTGTCGAGTAGCAGGTTCTCCAGCTTGAGGTCCCGGTAGATGATGCCCTCGGAGTGCAGGTAGCCCAGCGCGGACACGATCTCCGCGCCGTAGAACCGCGTGCGCTCTTCGGAGAAGTTGCGCTCGCGGGAGAGGTGGAAGAACAGTTCGCCGCCGTTCGCGTACTCCATCACGAAGCACACGCGGTCCGACGTCTGGAATGAGTAGCGCAGCGACTGCGCGCCAAAACCATATTATTCACCTTATACTAAATGTATGCGACGACACTGACACTCGACACAAATGTTGACACTAGTGTCGATTGCGTCCACGCGATACCAATTTTTGTGTCGTCAGCGGTGTAAACATCTAGTATCCCAGGTCAAGTGTACTGGCTGTGTGCACGAGCCGCGACATGCTACACTCACTGCAACTCAGTGCGGTGCGCTCCATCGCCATGAGTGGACGCGCCGCTGAAAATGCGTCGTCGTAAAAAGACATTGATATGGATAAGATTGGATTAAAAGAAGAGAAGGTAATTTTATACTATTGCGGTCCCCTTGTTTTTCGGCTCTAGAAAATCGAAAAATCATCCGATTTCGATGAATTTTTTTGGAATCTTCTATTTTATGCGGATTTACGAAAAAAATTACAGAAATAAAAAAGAAATGAAAACTTATATTGGTTTTAGAGCTCTAAACGTTCATGAAAATGCACTCATTCACGTATAATTGTAGATAACTTGTTATACAAATAATCGAATGAAGTTGTTATATTTTTTTTCATAATCTACACAAAAACCAAGCAAATGAAAAAAAATAAATGAAAAATGTTTGTTTATAAAAATTTTATTTTAGTGTTTTATTGAGTGTAGCGAGCTCGGGACTTAGAGCATCCCGACTCGGACACGTTAGGTTAGAAGGAGATGCCGGGGTCGAGTGAGCTAGTGAAGCGAGCGAATTGACCCCGCCATCTACTTCGTGGTTGTTTTTTTATAAACCACTCAGAAGTAGGAGCGCTACGGGGAGAAAATTGGAGGAGGGAAGCACCACGCCACTCAACGTAGCGCAGTCGAGGGAAACTCGGTCGCCGTAGGAACTCCTACTTCTGAGTGGTTTAAAAAAATAACCACGAAGGAGATGGCGGGTTCTATTCGCTCGCTCACTCGACCCCGCCTCCTCCCCGATCTCCTTTTAACCGAGTTATTTGTTAATCCGAGTCAGGATGCCCTAAAATCCGACCTCACTTCGCTAAAAAATTAATAAATGAACATTATTGTGATTTTTTAATGTGATTTTTTGTGTAGTTTAACAAAAAAAATATATAAACTTCGTTTAATGCTTTGCAAAAAAATTATGAACGATTATATTCGAAGAAGTGTGTTTATGCTCACATTTAAAATTAATAAAACTATATGAAATCTTCAGGTGAGATATTTTCCATATTTTTTTTCATAAGTCCGCCATGAAAAAGAAGATTTAAAAAAATTCATGGAAATCGGATGATTTTTCGATTTTCTAGAGACAAAAAACTGTCTCCACAGCAGCGACAGCCGCACTGAGCGACACCGTCACTACATCTGCAACTTAAGTGTCGCCGCAATGGACACACGTAGACAGTCGATGTATACACTAAGTGTGTAGTATCTAGTGTCGTGTATACTTACCATTACACTTCATCATCATCATCATCATTACAGCCCTTCACAAGTCCACTGCTGAACATAGGCCTCCCCCAAGTAATGCCACAAAGTACGGTCCTGAGCCACCTGCATCCATCGACTTCCTGCATGTCTTACCAGGTCGTCACTCCATCTAGTGGGGGGTCGCCCTACACTACGCCTACCGGTACGAGGCTGTCACTCGAGAACCTTTCTTCACTCTGGTCACTCTGGTTTTACTGCGGATATCCTCATTTCTGAGGCTATCACGCAGAGAAACTCCGAGCATAGCCCTCTCCATAGCTCGCTGAGCGACCTTGAGCGTCCTCATACCGCCAGCGGTGAAGGACCACGTCTCAAATCCGTAAGTCTGTAAGTCATCACAGGCAACACGCACTGGTTGTACATTTTAGTTTTCAGAGATTGAGGTATACCTGACGAGAAGATGTGTCGTAATTTCCCGAACGCTGCCCAGTTGAGTTGAATCCGTCGATTGACCTCTCGGTCGAAGTTGGACTTACCTAGTCGGACTATTTGTCCTAGGTAAACGTACTCGTCAACAACTTCGAGCATAGTGCTCCCAACAACTACCGGCATAGGTGTGACATGGACATTAAACATGATCTTTGTTTTGTCCATGTTCATCTTAAGACCTATCCGTTGGGAGGCACTATTGAGGTCATTGAGCATAGTGCTAAGGTCCTCCAGCGATTCTGCCATAAGGACTATATCGTCGGCAAATCGAAGGTGAGTGATGTACTCGCCATTGATGTTAATACCGTATCCTTTCCAGTCCAGTAGCTTGAAAACGCCTTCCAACCTTATACCATATCCACCCCGGCTTTGTACGGGTGATTTCTAAATCTCGACAGCAGCGTCACCTACCGGGTTCGATTGAGTTTTAATACAAACAATTCATCAAAATCGGTCGAGCCAATTTTAATTTCGAATATAATCGTTTTTTTTTTCGCACTACCCTAATTCTTTTTTTAAAATACAAGTAGTCTAAGTTACTCTTTATAAGATCAGACGCTAGCAGTGAGAGCCGCGTCAAATTCAGAGATTAACCGAAACAAACAGACAGACAAAAATTTTTATGTTAATTTTCTGTTACCGGTACCGCATACACTTTCACATGCATTGAATAAAAAGCTGTTATTTTGACATTAAAAACAAACCCTTCAATTATATTTATTTGTGTAGATTAGAATACAAACAATGCCAACGATATGGTATATATTGTCAATCTGCTTATGACCAATTTTATATGACGGCGGCCAATCTAACGGAGAGAAGCCATTTATACAGGACAGGACATACGCTAGAGTAAGCGCAACCATAGTTGCACTCCTGATTATGGCAATCAAATATGATCAGAGAGATCAAGAACGAAAAGATGCCAACAACTTTAACTGTTTTCTTAGGCACGGGGGTGAAAACACCGCCAATCTATCAATCAATCAATCCCGATACCATCCACACCATCTGGATGCTTGGCGATCCACAACTGTACGTTTCTCCAGTTTTCTTCCACGTACGACCTCTCTGTGGAACAGTTTACCACCGGCGACGATATCGACGACCGATAACGACTTAGATACTTTCAAGAAAAGAGTTTACTCCTTTCTAAAAGGCCGGCAACGCACCGGCATCCCCCTGGTGCTGCAGCTGTTCACGGGCGGCGGCAGTCACTTACCATCAGGTGAGCCGCATGTTCGTTTGCCCCCTCTCCTATTAAAAAATATCTCCTGACTCTAGATATCGGACCAACCCGGCATTCAAACTAGGACCATAATATTATGTTTATAACATATGATATTTCCACTGTACACCACTATACACCACTATACACCACTGTATAGCACCACAATCCACCGCCCGCACCGTACCTCACGATACCCGATAGGAGATAGATAGTACAGGCTAAGGTCTCTTGTAGCCTTGTTGTTGCAAAGAAAGCTATAACTATACTGGCTCTTTCAAAAAAAAACAAACCGTAAGGAAAGGGTGCTTGGTTTTCTTGAGTACATGGTTCTCGGTAATTGTGTGCGCGACTTCATCCTTCTGAATGATGAGGTTCTTCTTTAGGATCTTCATTGCATAGAGCTTGCCCGTGCCCTTTTCTCTGCTCAGTACCACTTTTCCGAATGTGCCCTTGCCCAGTACTTTTACAAATTCGAACTTTTCCAGGGTCTGCAACAAATAAAAATGTAAGAAAATCGATTGTGTTATATTTGCAAAGAATAATAATCTAATACACAAAAACTAATGTTTTTTGTTCGTATTTTATGCGCCGCCATACCGTTCATCAGATCGCGACTCACCGATTTAACCCATTCGCAGAGACGACTATAGGAATAATTTCGGTCGGCAGACCACCCCACGTGTCGGTTACCTCGTGAGCCAGGTCCAGGTATTATGTTTTCTTATCTGATTCTTTTACGAGATTCGTCATATGGAATCGTAATGTCGACCAAAAATATCCTTGGCTATACCCGGTCTATCAACATAATATCAAGCTTATTCGCAAGAATAGCGTTGTATGTGATGATGGCCCGGTAGAAGAGCCTGGCGCGGTCATTTTCGAGCACGGCTTCTGACAAGTTCTTATAATAAGGCAATTCCCGATCCACGGACCGTATTACAGAACGAGCTCCTTGTGTCGAGGTTGTGTCTGTGCACGTGCTCAGAGTTAGAGAGTGCCGAACAACCGGAGATAATATGCCTAAGTGAGCTCGACAGATGTCGAACGTGCCATCCTTTATCATGTATCTCCAATAGTTGTCCTTACAACCTGATCCCGTATTGCACAGACAAAACCCGCGGTTTTCCCGAAGAGGTCACCAAAACTTCGCCAGTGGAGGGAGGCAACTCTGTCTACGAAAGGCTCATGAAGAGCCTTGTAGAACCTCCCGTGAAGCTCCTTCTCCTTCCATACAGTCTCCCAGTCAAGGGTTATTATAAAAAATAAGTCAACTTTAAAATATGTTGACAGATTAGTAATCATACCCCAAACACCATTATAGCCAAAATGACTAGGTAATAACATGTTTACCCATGTTATTATACACTGATAAATTATGGGAAGGACGATGTTTGAAACTGGTTGTGTAAGCATAACAAAAACACATGTATAATTTGAATAAAACTATATACATACAGACCCCCGGTAATCCGACAAATATTTTACAGAACAGTGTAGGACTATCGAATTTGTCGGATTATAGAGTACTGACTAAGACCCCTATAGTTTGATTTTTTTACAAAAGAGCACCTTGTAATCCGACAAATTACAGATCCAATGATAAGATTCTATATGTAATATATATATATATATATATATATATATATATATATTTTTTATATATATATATATATATATATATATATATATATATATATATATATATATGAACTCTGGAGTACAAATTATACTTCATTATGTATATCAGATTTAGTAAAAAATGACAATAGAGAGCTTAGGTTTTATTATAAAATTAACGTCATTAAAGATAAGAACTTACAAACAATATACAAAAACTTTACAGTAAGAAATAATTGTGTACAAACAAATTTACATACTAAAATAATCAAAAATTATGGATCAATAAATTTAAGAAACATCAATTTAAGAGCGTTATCAAGAAGCAATAACGTTTTTTGAGGAAAATTATGATCTTTCAAACATTTTCCGAATCAAAATTTTCAATTAGAATCAAAAGGCGTACAATTTATAACTTTTATAAATATTCAATAATAAATAATAGACCATATCGGATTACAGGGGGCGCCGGATTAGGCAGGGGCCGGATTACCAGGGGTCCACTGTATACGGATTCTATCGCGTTTAATTTACTTATTTTATCTTATTTTTAATTCCCGACGTTGGGGATGCTTTACAGCACCCATGGTCACAGTTGGGACTGAGATATTTGACGTCCTAACGTCATAGTTATTCTTATTAGTATGTGCAATTTAATTGTTATAGTCAACGAAATCTAAGAAATACATTTTGACAGCTGTCAGACTCATTGCACCAAGCATACCAACCAAAAATGGGAACGTACAATATTCGATTCTTAAAAAAATTGATATCGATTATTTAGAATTAGTAATCATTTATAGTTTGGTTGAGATAATACCAGAATAAATTAAAACGGATAATTTAAAACAAAAGATTTATCAGTTTCTTCGTATTTGTTGTAACTGCTTATTTCTAGAGGCACAATTATAATAATTTTAGATTGAAACTAGATTAAAAATAAATTTATTTAATCACTTTCAGTACAACTACTTGAGCTGTCGTTGTTTAGATTAATTATTATTTGATTTTCAATAATGCAGTCAAAATTAATGTCTCTCAAAGTCATCCGTAGTCTTTTTTTTTCTTTTTTCTACCACTTTTGCCCAATCATCCTTTTTGACATGGGCACATGCTTCAACGAATATAGAAGAAACAGTCCAAAAAGTTAAAACAGAGTCACAAAATAATAAGACAAACAGAAAAGCACAATATTACGCACAGTAAGCTCCCGAAATGGCGGGAGATTGAAATTACGTAGTAGTTTTTTCAGCGCGACCTTGTATATGAGTTTTTTTGCCTACACAAAGGACAATGGGGAAATAATGGAATTATTAAGCGTCCACTTAAGTCACCATTACAGATATCAATAAAATAATTTACTATGTATTATCTAATCAAACTTATGGGCTATAGAAAAATAATCATGCACAATTCAAAACTTAATTGACTAGTTGTTGTAGTTGTTACGATTCGTCAGTTAAGACAGACAAAGGTCTTATAACATACAGCCGAGTTTGACGTGTATTTTATTCAGAAAACTCTTCTATATATACTAATGCGTTCTTTAAGGATTCCCTCTATGCTAGTAACTACCCTACATATATGAAAATTATATTGACTAGTTGTTGTTGTAACGATTTACCAGTTAAGGCGTTTTATACCATACAGACTAGTCCGATGTGTATTTTGTTTAAACTGGAATATCTTTAATTCCTGACTTCCTGCAGTAGTATGACCGAAGAAAAAATGTACAGGATCTTAAACAATATTTTTTCATATTTTGCATTTGTAGACGCAAGAAAAAAGAGTCAACTAAAATTTATTTGGGAGTTCGCCACTGTCCTTTAAGTTGACAAAGTAAAAAAAAATAAACTTGTTTTATTCATGATTCATGTAATTTAAGGAATTTTAAAAATAAAAATTTAATTAAACAAGTAATACATTAAAACATTTATGATTCGATTATTTGAATATTTTTAACGATTACCTGAATCTTTACTTCTACTTTTGCCGATTATTCGCATATCAATAAATTATAATCATCCAAACACTACGGTAAGGCACCGAGCGACATATCATTGAAACGACGTCAAGTAAAACAGTTAATACTGGTTATTTTTTTAATATTTTGTTTTCTTTGAAAGATTCAAATTTAAATTAGCGATAAAAAACTAAACACGTTGTAATTAAGTATAGATAATTTCATAATTTTTCGGATTAGGTATAAAGTTTTTGTAAATCGTATGAGTATGCTTATGCAAAGTTATTGCGGAATGATTAATGTGAAACGTCAAAAGGTATTTCTTAGATTTGGTTGACTATAATCATTATCATACTGTTACGAGCTTAGGGTTCGTGACAATAACAACTGCCGATTGAATTACCAAAATTGACACTTTAATTACCGAACACCAATTAAAACTCAATACACACTAACAATTAATCAAACTTAACACTTTAGTTCACTTTATTTCACTCCGAAGTCTTCACTTGTATCGCCAATTCAATATGTAGCCGTGGAAGGAAAAGGGGAGTTCTCCCGCCGGGCAAGGTGTTCTGCCCGGGGAGCGGCCAACACTCCATGTGATAGTTCGGAGATGTTCTATATATACTGTTTATGATTCGGAATGTTGATAGCGTGATTTAGGCTTCGGTGTGTTTCGCTTGCGGCGCGACGACAGCGCCGCCACATCAACTCCCTGCTCAGAACAGAGGTGCAGCCTCGTTGCCGACGAATGTGCAAGTGCCAGCGGATTGCCTTGTAGTGCGGTGAGTCGAGAAGAAGGCAAGTAATCTGCGAAAGTGCCGAAAAGCAGAGGCGAGCAGTAAGGCTCAGAGCCGTGCCGAACACTGTATAGCGCAGAGAGTAGCTTGAAGGAACAGAAAGCATTATTATTCCAGTGCTGCGATGAACCTTGTGAAGCTAGATGGCTTGCAGGATATGAAGACTGCAGACGATATCTGCTCGGGAGCGAATGGGTGGGGTATTCTATGACGATTATGAAGCTTGTAGTTTCCGAAGGTTGTTGCGTGTTCATATCACGTCGGTTAGTCGCCACTGCGGCCGTGGAAGGAAAATGGGAGATCTCCCGCCGGGCAAGGTGTTCTGCCCGGGGAGCGGCCAACGCTCCGTGTGATAGTTCGGAGATGTTCTATATATACTGTTTATGATTCGGAATGTTGATAGCGTGATTTAGGCTTCGGTGTGTTTCACTTGCGGTGCGACGATCGCGCCGCCACAAAAATTTATTGCCCCGGTCGCGCTCTTTATCGACTTTATATAGGATCTTTTCTACTGAAAACATCTAGAATGTTTGAGTAGAATATCGAAATTTCTAACAAGGAATTTTCTAGAAAGCTCTCCTAGTTTTGCCACTTGATACTAGATGGCGCTAGTGGCATTAATTATGGCGCGCAACACTGTCCCCTCCTAAGACATGCTTGTCCCGAGCATTATTGGGCCCATAATAACGCGCCAGTCGATCCACATGGACGATCTTAGGAATACCTCTTGCACCTTTTTGTATCCGGTAGGTTACGTCATTGATCCTTGTCACAATCCGGTACGGGCCATTTAGCTTGAAGCTTACGAGATTTCCCTTTGCTGCGGACTGGATTTTGTAACCACACTAGTGAACCTTCGTCGAACCCTTTGTTGTTCATTTTGCGGTCATAGCGGGTTTTCATCTTTTCAGACATTTGCTGGCCCGATGTGCTCATAAATGTCATTCATTTTGTTCCGCAAGTCATTTGCATAATCGGTTACACTGCGTGGGGCATCAGGTGATATGCGGTTGATCAGGTCCGCAGGCAGCCGTAATTCTCTCCCAAAGTTTGCGAAAGCTGGTATCACTGATGTACTTTCGTGAATAGCGCTTCGATATAACAACAAAAACGGTTGTATGTGCTTGTCCCAATCTCGATTTTCCACAAATTTTGCTAGGTACCTCTCCAATGTCTGATTAAACCGTTCTACCATTCCATCAGATTTCGGGTGATAAGAAGCTGTTCTTATTTTATGAGTACCCATAAGTCGGCAAGTTTTCTGGAATATTTGAGACTCAAAATTCCTTCCTTGATCGCTGTGAATCTCTAAAAGTACTCCAAAACGACAGAAGACTTCATGAACTAGTTTATCTGTAACTGTTGAAGCTTCTTGATTTGGAATGGCGAAGACTTCTGGCCACTTAGTAAAGTAATCCACTACAACCATGAAATACCTGTTACCACTTTCAATTTCCGGAAACGGCCCCGCCACGTCAATGGCTATTTTCTACCGTGGTGCACCAACATTGTACAACTTTAATGCACCTCTACTACGAGTCTGAGGTCCCTTTACAGCCGTACGACTTGTAGATTTGCGACACCAGTCCTCGACATCGTCTCGACAGTGGAACCAGTAAAAACGTTCTCAGATCTTCAGTAGATTTCGCTTAACTCCCAGATGGCCTCCTGAACAACCATTATGGTACAGCTGTAGAACATCCGATACTTTAGCTTTAGGGACAACCATTTGCAAATGACAGCTGTCTCCCCGACCATTTTTCCATTTACGCCACAGAACTCCATCCTGAAAAAGCAAGCAGTCCTTTTGGGCCCAATAGCATTTCGTGGTCAAACTCATCGCTGAGACGTCTCTCCACTTGGGCTTGGGAGTACTGGCCTTCATCCATTCCAGAATCGGCCAGAATCTTGTCCGAATCTTCCTACTGTGCATGTTGTAAGCTGTCCTTCCACTCGTTGCTGAGATGGTCTGTCCTGAGCATCCTCACAGTTTTGTACAATGCTTGCAATCTTCAGGACAAGGTTTTCTTGACAATGCATCTGCGTTGCCATAAGATTTCCCGCTGCAATGTTAGATCACAAAGTCGTATTCCTCCAGTAGTTCAATCCACCTCGCAACTTGCCCTTCTTGATTATCGAACTGCAATAGCCATTTTTGTGCAGCATGGTCAGTTCGTAAGTAAAATTTCCGCCCCAAAAGATATTTGCTAAAATGCTGCAACGACTTTACCACAGCTAGCAATTCACGTCTTGTGAGTTCCTTTTCGGTTTTGACGACTTGTTGAAGTACGCTATCACAACCTCTTGATCACCATTCCGTTGAGACAACACACCGCAAAGGTCCTATATCACTTGCGTTTCAGTGCGCGTCAGGGTACCACAAAATAAATGTTTTGCACAGACGGTCCTTGAGCTCCTGGAATGCGATATCGCAACTTTCATCCCAGTAGAAATGTCGCTTCTCCGCGCTTAGCTTGTGCAGAGCTTTGGCTATATCTGCAGTTCTTCACAAATCGCCGATAATAGGAGCACAAACCCAAAAATGCTCTAATCTGCGTATTGTCTTTTGGGACCGACCAATCCTTGACAGCGGCGATTTTCTCTGGATCCATGCGGATACCTTCTTCCGACACTACATATCACAAAAAGTTAACTTGCCGTTTGAAAAGTGAACATTTCTTCTGACTCAACTTAAGGTTGGCACTCTGAATCTTCATGAGCACACGTTCCAGGTTTTGAAGGTGTTCCTCAAACGTACGACCTACGATGATGATGTCATCCAAGTAGACCAGACTGGAATCGCCAGTTAGCCCGGTAAGTACAAGTTCCATCAATCTTTTAAACGTTGCTGGAGCATTGCACAATCCAAACAGCATTACTTTAAATTGCCACAGACCATTTCCCGCCGAGAACGCGGCTTTCTCCTTGTCCTTTGGGTCAATTTCAACTTGCCAGCAGTCAATTTTTTGATCCAGCGTGCTAAACCACTTTACTCTTGTAGCTTCGGTGTCATCAATTCTTGGAAAGGGATAGCTGTCCTTCTTTGTTACGTCGTTCATACGGCGGTAGTCAACACAAAATCGCATGCTGCCGTCCTTTTTCTTTACCAGCACCACGGGTAAACACCTTGGACTAGATAAAGGTTCAATAACACCATCCTTCACCATTCCCTCAATCATGGTTTCCACTTCCTTTTTCACGTACAATTTTCTTGGCCGCTGACGGATAGAGAATTCTTCTCCTGTGTTTATTTTGTGTTAAACTAAGCCAATCTTCCCTATGTCAGTATCGTTTGATGAGAATACATCGGCGTACTTGAGTAACAACATCTTCGCCTTGACCATTTCATTCGGGGAACGAACGCTGCGACAGTCTTCGAAAAGGGTGGTCACTCTCGTTTGTGTATCTTTACTGGGGCTCCCAGTCAATAGATATTGGCACCGAGACAACCAATCCACTTCCTCACAAGTACCAACCAGTGTGCCTTTTTCTATAATCTCAGATTATAGAAAAGGGCACACTGCAGGAACAGATTATTAATCTGTTCCTGATCACAAAGGTTCAGCATACGTACTCCTGAGATGTTAGTGGTACTGACCACGGTTCGAGCCACTTTCCATGGAAGGCCATTGTCTACCCTCTCCACGAGTATACAACGATGAGCTTGCCCAGGATTTCAAGAAAGACTAACCGGCACAATCGTTTCCGATCTCGTTGGAAGAACAATCTTCTTAAGGCTGTACACATTCCCTGATAACGCCCCTTCCACGAAAATTTCCTCTTCTCCACATTTCAGAATTCCTTGCTTAACGTCGATCTCACTACAATTCTTCCTCATAAAGTCTAGGCCCAGAATGCAGTCGTCCATTATATCAGCACGATGACATTATGTAGGTAGATCATGTTGCCTAGCTTCAACTCCATCTCCTTTTCTCCACGGACGGGTATGCGCTGACCGGTGGATGTCACCAAATTAATGCGTTCTCGGTTGTGTGCGGAGTCCCCAAGGAACGGACTTATAAGTTGGGAACTGACAACCGTTCGAGAGGCTCCAGTGTCTATGGTCAGTTTACACGGCATCCCGTTGACCTCGCCCTTGAACTCTTGATGATTAGGTTGCTCCCATCATGGGTTTGTGAGATCGAAATCCTTGGAGCTCTTAACATCGGTTCCGCCCCGCAGTCCTGACTTTTACTTGTTTCCCTGTTGCTGATGGGCGGTGCTGTTAACCGCACTACCCTCTGGAGATTCGTTCACCTTCCCTTTTTACGATTCGCTTAGGGCAGCTGGATCGGATATGGCCCCTTTCCCCACAGGTGTTGCACCTAGGGCTGTATCCTTTATTGCGGTCGCAAATTGTAGCAGCTGCAACCTCCCTGACACAATGGGAACGATGATCCTGCTACACGGCTTAAACCTCCAGTGAATAGGCCAGGGCGTCCTTAAGCGTCCCGTGGTGCCCGAGCCTCACAGCAGCTCTGACTTCAAGGTCGCGGACACCGACGATGAATGTCTGCACCAAGTTCCCTTCAATGAGCGCAGGTACAGACTGATATGCTTTTCGAACAAGCTTCTCCACCTCCAGGGCCTACTGCTGCAGATTTTCGTTGCTGCGTTGCACGCGATCTTTAAGCTGCACACGAAAGACGGTTTTCCAGGTGAGCGTCGCCATAGCTCGCCTCCAATGCCTTAAGGAGCTGCTCGTAAGTCACTTTCTTACCGAGAGCTTCCAGAACTGTTAAGGCTTGATCGCGTAGGCCTAGGGTGAGTGCAGTCACGGCCTGTCTTTTATTCCAGCTGTTCACCTCTATGGCAGCCTCAAACTGGATTTTGTACGCCGGCCACGAAGAAGTCCCGTCGAACGGCGGCACTTAGAATCCACGTAGCGAAGGTGTTGTAACTATCCTGTCCATCTCCAAGTTTGAGGTCGTCCAGCATTTTCTTCATGTCGACCATCACGTTGTTCACTTGGTCGATTCGGGTTTCAGCTTCCGACAGGCGGTTGTCATATTGAGCAACCCTATCCTTCACCTCCCTTATCTCTTTCCCGTAACGTAACAGGTAACATGAAGAACCTTCAGGAGCATCTGCTCTTCCAAACGACGGGCCTGTTCCTCCTGTCGACGGGCCTTTTCCGCCTGCTGATCTTCCAACCGACGGATCTGTTCTTTCTGTCCGCGCTGCAGCTGCTCTTCCAATCGACGGGCCTGTTTCTTCTGTCGACGAGCCTGGTCCTCCTGTCGGTGGGTCTGTTCCACCTGCTGATCTTCCAACCGTCGGGTCTGTTCGGATAGGCCGGATTACCAGGGATCCACTGTATACGGATTCTATCGTGTTTAATTTACTTATTTTATCTTATTTTTAATTCGTCACGGGGGGACTGAGATGTCTGACGTCCCAATGTCATAGTTAGTCTTATTAGCATGAGCAATTTAATCACTAATCAATTAATCATTATCAAATTGTTACGAGCTTAGGGTTCGTGACAAGAAAAACTGCCGATTGAATTACCAAAATTGACACTTTAATTACCGAACACCAATGAAAACTTAAAACACACTAATAATTAATCACACTTAACACTTTAGTTCACTTTATTTCGCTCCGAAGTCTTCACTTGTATTGCCAATTCAATATGTATTGTACTCTTTACCGACTTTATATTGGATCTTTTTCACTGAAAACATCTAGAATGTTCAAGTAGAATACGAACGTTCTAGCAAGGAATTTATTAGAAAGCTCTCCTAGTTCTGCCATTCGATACTAGATTGCGCTAGTGGGAAATTTCTAGCAACGAATTTTCTACAAAGCTCTCTTAGTACTGCTACTCGATACTGGATAGCGCTAGTGGCATCCATTATGGCGCGCAACAATATTAATAGATTTTTCTTAAAGGCAGCACAGAGATACAAGAACAGTGTGGGGACACTATAAATCCCAAACATCATTAACGCCAAGATAACTTGATGATATGAATCAGAAGGATTCAACCATAGAAAACTATAATACATACATAATAGAACGGGGGAGTGGGCGGAGCCCGTGTAGCCACTAACATGTCAATTCACACATATAAATTTCAACACAATCAATCGTTTCCAATTTTCGTGTCAAGCGTCGCTGCATGCAAATTATTTAAAAAATGGCAAATTGTGCAATAATTACGTGTCGAAATTGACCAGCGGGAAATGGAATTTAAATAAAGGAGACATATTCTACAACCAGTAAGTCGAAACTATTTATATTTTGTGAATATTAGAAACAAAAATAAAGAAATATTTATGTGTCAAAAACATTAATCAAAAGTCTAAAATATGTTTGTAGTAGTGATAACTTTTAATACAACGTAATTGCTTGTATAATAAATAAGGTTGACAGCCATTCTATTGTGTATTATAGTATTCTATGCATTCAACGATAACAGATATAAGATAAAACTTATTATAAAACAAAGGTAACGGGGGGGAGTGTCAGGATCGTGCCTACCGTTCTGTGTGTTTATGATTATGTTTATGAAGAGAATATAGGGGTGCTCACAATTCGCCTGGGGTCGCGGAAGCTGGTGCCGAGCTGCGCGATGTCGCGGTCGTCCGCGTCGGGCAGCGCGGCGCTGCCGCCGGCCGCGCCCGCCGCCCCGCCCCCCGCCGCCACCACAGCCGCGCCCCCGCTCAGCTGCGACGCCACGTAGCGGATCGCCGCCACCCACTCCTCTCTGACGTACACATGGTATACTCATTAGTCTTACAATAGTAAAAGTAATTTTACAGCCTATATAACTATCACTGCTGGCCGGTCACAAGCCTCTTCACATTTAAGAGCCGCAATGTGTGTTGACAAACTTCACATGTCCTCAAAATATTTTTTTTCTTATTTCTCAGACATGCAGGTTTCCTTACATTTGACGCTGGCGGGCATCGAACTCAGGTTACTCGTGTACTTTAAAATATACAGCGAATGCTTAGTAGTTTGTCTTATGTAGAAATAAAAAAGCAGCAATGCCTTTGATGATGCAGGTAGAGCCATGCATCAATATATACGATATTGTGGTTGCAGCACAAATGGGTCGGTTCAATCACGGTAGAACCACGCTCTCACAGAATACCAGCGTAAAATAGCAGCTTAATGCAGCTGTTTTATGTGGTGAGTGTAGAGAACTGGAGACCCTTTTTACTGAAAACCAGATATTCCATCACAGTTCTCAGGGGTTGATAACGCATCTGCATTTTGATTCATAATTGAAGATTAAAAGATACACGCCAGATCAAGTTGCAAAACAAACTCATTTAATCAAATATACCTTCCACATATATTACAATTTTACCCTCAACATTGTCAATACATAACATAATACATTACATTGATGTATATATTACACTAGATAAGTAATTACCGCGCCAAAGCGTTGCCACTGCACATATGGCCACAGCCATATTCCTAGCTAACGTCAGTTTAGTGTTCAATGTGACGCCGACCGAGTTGAGCCGAACTATCCGCGACAAAAAAATGGGTAAATGCGTAGTGAAAGAATGCGATTCAAGGTCATAAAAACATAATAAATCAAGCGGAATCATTTTCCACTCATAAGTTTTAGTTCATGTTTTCATATAAACGTAAAAACCTCAAATAATTATTAAATAAAAATATTTGAATATTGCGATTTAGGTTCAATATTGCCACTTTTCCGCCTTTGTGATTATCCCACATTAATAGACTATATAATTAATGGAGTAAGTTAATTTGTTACCTCTGATTTTAAATATTTGGAAATTATAATAAAAACAACGTGTTAACTCTCATACAAAATAATTAATTATTCTTATTTTAGTTTATTCATGAATGATCTATTAAATAGATTTTATTACTGATTTTATATTGTTTGATTTATTAGTACCTACAATAAAAATACTTAAAAAAATATGTTTTATTTCATCAGTTATGCTTACTTTTTGAGTCAATATTTGATAATCGGTCGAAAACGACTACAAAAAAAAATTTTTTTTTGTCGTATTTAAACATAATTGACGTCTAAGTAATAGAGCCAAGTTAAATCTATATAATAACTATCAAATCGATACACTTTATTCGATTTTAGGGATTTTTGAGCAATATTTGCAAACATACAGAACAAGAAAATGGCACTAGTGGCAGGAGTAGTGAAATGGACCCACAGACTGATGACAGGACACCAGGAAAATGATTGAAACGACAAGAAAATGAAAATAATTCATTATGAGTAATTATTTTATTCATTATTAATCCAATAATAATAATCAGTATAACAGAAAACAAAATTATATCACTCTTCTTAAAGTTTTATAGAAAATACAATTATATTCAGTAAGTAATATATTTGACCAGATTTATTTAGAAATTTAACTTACTTTATTAATCAATATATATAAAACATCACGCCTCTTTCCTTGTACCTTTATTTTATATTCTACCTGTATTCAATAATCAACAAATAAGTAATATTTTTTCATTTAAGAGTAATTATGAATAGCTAAATCAAATACAGAATTTTTAATCAGTTACTTGAAGAATGTATCATTCTATAATAATATAATTAGTTTAAACATTTCAACTTTAATAATAGTAAAAAAAAACAGAAATAATGTTTTTCATTTTTAGAAGTAACAAAAATAACATTAAAAATAGTTTATAGAACAAGAGGAAGACCCGACAACAAAGCTATTTTTTGAATACATCTAAAGCATTTGGGAACTTATAAAAAATACGTTCTCCTTTGAGTAATAAAGAAGGTTGAGGTAACTTCAGAAGTATATCTTCAACTGGCAGATCATAGCAATTATCATCAATTTTAAATAGTTTACCATCATTACCAGTGGTTTTTAAAAATGTAACTCTAATTTCGCCATCTTCTTCATCTACTTCTCCCATACACACAGCAACATATCTATATTCTGTATTTTTAGAGCTACATTTAACAAGAATATAGTCGCCATTGTGATAAGTTACATTTTCTTTTCTTAGAATGTTAGATGAGCTAGTTGTCGCAACGTGATCTTCAACAGCATCAAAATTTATACTTGAAGTATTTGGATCGATGTTTTCTTTGGGTGTTTGAATTTCGCGTTCATTCTCTAACTCTGAACTTGTGTAAATGTGTTTAGCCTTTTTAGCAGTGACGTTATCCACATAATTCAAAGTGCCCATCAAATAATGTTCGCAGCTAAACATATTCTCACAAAAGCAACTCAAGAATTTCATTATTAATTTGAAGCTATCTTTAATTGGTAACAATTACTTGATGGACTTTTAAAGTTCCCGCATAAGGCTTAGATGACTTTCAATAATTAATTTGAGATTGTTCATAATCTTGTTGCGTCACTGTTATAATTTTAATGTTGGGACAGTTTTCTTCTAGAACCGTTTGTAATTTTTTTATATCGACTAAGTCTTCACCTAAAGCAACCATTCGATCGGCAGTGCGTTTGCAAACGGCTCCAACACCATCAGGGGCACCCTTTCCGTGCCCAGCCTCACTATAGTTCCAAGAGAAGAAAGTGTAATTTTCATAAAAATATTTAAGTCTGTTTGCAAGAATAAAGAACATGAACCGATTCCTATACTGGGTAACGGGCCCATCGCTAAGAAAATGCAAATTTGTTACAGATTTTAAATTTGTGGAAATCCAATCAAATATAGGGTGAAGGTGAGCCCATATGGCATACGCATCATGATATAAGAACTCGGAAATAGTACAGAAACTTTTTGTTGTTGTTTTCGTATAATTGTGTAGAGATATTTGACTTCTCGAACCTCCAAAGTCCAAAGTGAAAAGCTTGCACTTCTGAACTATATTTTGTAGCGTAGTTCTCACTAAAATCAACATGAATAAGTACATCATTTTCAGACATATTATCTTTAAGTTTCTTTATGGCAGCATACTGATGAACAATATTTGTATGATGGTTTAAGAAGATGGGGACAACATTTTCGAATTGTTTGACAACATCGTAGGGATTCAAGGTGTGATTAACTTTCGATATTTTCTTGACGCTTTTGTATTTCCCGGTTCGTTTTAAAAAGACCTGTTCACATACATTTTCCCACTTCATAACATTAATTTTGATATTATTGTCGAATTCTCCGTAAACTATTTTTCGATCTTTACAATTCTTACATTTGCGACTTGTACACTCTTCATTGTATTTGTCACAGCAAACTGCTTCCAAAAAATGTTCAGTGCTGTGTACAGTTAATATATTGTACTGATGTAAAGATTGAATTAATAGGTCGAAATTTGCATGTATCATACACAAACAAGTATTACGTTCCTGTACATGAGGTTTAACAATCCAAAATGGACGACATTGGCAAAACGCACTGTAAGATATGTTTCCATTTTCTTTAACATATATTGTACGTAGCTTCTTCTTAGTCATTAATAAGTACCTTTTCTGTTTCTTTACTTTTTTCTTTGTTACAGTTTCTTTTTTTCCAGCACACATACGACTGTTGCAATCTTGTTCCAAGAAATTAATGATATTCATTTTCACATCTTCTAAAATTCTATTAGATCTGTTTTTCCTCTGTATATTTAATAATTTTGATTCCAATTGCACTTTACGCTCTCTTTTTTCAGGTAGAACATGTTGTTTGGACAGGACTTTATACTTCTTAACTACATCTCCAGAAATAGCTTTGGCAAATACCTGTTTTTCAGCATGACTTCCAAGTTTGGTATAATTTTGAGATAGCTGTTTTGACATAACTTCACTGAATAACAGTCTCTTCTTTATTTCGGTTATATCCCCCTTTTTAATAATTTCGTTGGTTTTGTTTCTCGGACTGTCTTTTTTGCACTGTATCTCCATCTTAGAAATAATTTTTTGGTGTTTTTTTTAACTTATTTATAATTCTGCCCTGTTCTTGTAACAGTACGTTTTTTTACGTTTATTTATTTCTGATCTCCTACGGCCTTCTATTATTCGTCCATCTAAAACTGGTAACTCTGGTACGACTGGAATTATGTTCTCATCATTCATAGAGACTTCATTATCAGATTGTGGTGGAGTTGTCATTTCTTGAAATAAAGCAGTGTTTGCCAAAAGATTTTTTTTCTTTTCCCTATATTTTGCTGTATTTTTTCGCCACTCTTTTCTTTTGGCTCTTTTACACCGAGGAGTTAATTCAGCAATGTTTTTAATTTTACCCTCCGCTTTTCTTTTTAAATAGTATTCTTTCTTCTTTTGTTTCAATGCGTTTCTTTGTTCATTATCGTTCTTGATTTGTTGGTATCTCATTTTCTCCAATTCTCGCTTTCTTTCTAACACTTCTTCTGGGGCTTTTTTCTTTGGAGCCATAATTATTGCACACTGAAACAAAATTACAATAAATTAATAACATTACTTACCTTGTGTTGTCATTTTCCTGCCACGGAGTCATTTTCCTGTCAAGAAAATAACAGGAAAATGACCACAGGAAAAATGACAAAAATGCACATTATATTTCTCATACATTCTAATAACTAATATAACAGCAAAATCGTCAGGTGATACGAATTATATCTTAATTCGTGAAAGTTTATTACAAAAAGCAGAATAATTTACTTACGATTCACCTCCTAATTGCCTCACAGGTAAATGACAAAGTGTATCAACTATACGCACGCACATGCCACAATCAGTTTGCAACGCCAAAGCAACGGCCGACACCGCGTCTCTCTTCTCACCAATCACAAACATGGACACCGCGTCCATTTAGAATGCGCTCATTCGTTGTCCGCGACATTATAAAACGCGGTAAATTCAAATTTAAATTTCGGCAGCCTAATGACGCCGTGACCGTTCGCTTAGATTTTTTATGATTTTTTTTAGTTTAATATCATATTATCTTAAATAAAATATTGAACAGTTTTAGATTAATGTGCATGCAACGTAAATATAATCAAGCTTTTATAATTTATTTTTAATTCTCCATGTTATTATTAAAAAATATCACCAAAAAGGAAAATTCCACCGACAGGAAATATGACATCTAGCACTAATTGTTTATTTTTACTATATGAAAACCAAATATATACTCACTAAAGTGTTTGGATATGTAAACAAAGTATTGCACTACATTACGAAAATACTATTAAGTTTAAATATTACATTAAAGTTACAATATAGTTATGGGGACCTGTTTTGGCCAATTATCAAATATTGACCCTTTTATTCATCTGATAAGAAAATATACTTTTTTTTAAATAAAAACAATTAACTGCAGCTTAAAAAATACTCCTTTTATTGCATATTCTGGGTAAAATTTCATATAGTAAGCCACACCAACCCGCCATTGCATGTTTGTGTGTCTATATATATCTAATCTTAGCGACGGTATTGTTTTCGCAACTTGTGTAAGTGAGACAGATATATATTGGTTGAAAGTAATTTCAAAGCTACGTCGTCCTGGTTGGACAGTAGTTACACTTTTTTCGACGCGCGGCAATGTGGTTTGCTCCTCTAGTTATGTATAACTCCATGCCTTTCTATCCCAATAACATGGTTACAATCATAGTTTAGGACTTAAGTTGAAATAAAACATTTTAATTATTGTTTTTCATTATTTGTTTCTAATCACTAATGAACAACAGCTTCTTGCCAAACTTTAATTACAAGTTTAATCAGTACTTGGTATGCCAATAATTTCAGGCCACATTTCTGGTAGTGTTATTTGTATTGGTGGTTCAGACTCAGAAGACAAATTTGATCTACGTGATTGAGGTATTGGCAGGTCATCGGGGGTCTGGTTCTCGATTACGGCAGTAGATCGCGCCAGTATTTGGTCAACATGACATCATGGATTCACAGTCCATCTTCCGTTCTCACCTTATAACAACCAGGGCCCTCGATATACTCAATGGTGGCGCGTCGCCACTTCTCTCCTGGCCCATAGGCACGGACCAGCACGGGCTGGTCTAGCGCGAAGGTTCGGATGGGCACACGCTGTTCCGCCTCCTCCAGCTGTCGCTCAGAGCGCTCTGGCCTGCTATCGGGATGTAGCGCCAACACCGCAGTTCTATATTTACGTCCATTCAACATCTCTGCAGGAGTTTTACCGAGATGATTCAGCACCGTTCTGAGAGAGTATATAACACCCTAGGTAGTTTCTCAGTCCATGATACACCTGCATCAGACTTTTCTTTAGCTTCTTCTTGAAGGTCTGTATCGCCCATTCGATTTGTCCGTTCGTCGCCGGGTGATGATATGGGGGTGAGTACAAGTGCTTGATGCAGGAATTTATTAAATTCCCTTGAGGTAAAAGCTGTACCATTGTTCGAAATTAATTTCTCTGGCAATCAATGCGAAGCAAATATCCTGCGAGAACTTGCTATCTAATAGCAAGTTGTCGCAGGATTTTCAGCAGCTTCACTACTCATATTTGATAAAATATCTGCCTCAAACCATTTGCTATAGCTGTCAATCATAACAAAAAATGTCTTCCCTTGAAATGGTCCTGCAAAATCAACATGGACACGACTCCATGGCTTATCAGGTAAAATCCATGTATGCGGATCTCTCGGTGGATTGTTTCTCAAATTCAATTCAAATTCAAATTGTTTATTGCATGTACATTCAAATTTAGATGGTACAATTTTGTTAGTAATAGAGGGCTAACTATTTTCGTATTATCTAATTTTTAACATAAATTACAGTATCATATCATCAACATTCGATATTATTTTTATAAATTAATTTAATTTGAAAAAATGAATAGTCTAAGTATTTTTTTTATATAAATTTTTACGGCCTGACACAACTCACAGGCAGTCGCCTCTATCTGAGCGTCCATACCGACCAACCATATGTATCCTCTAGCATAAGCTTTCGTTTGGACGATTCCAGCATGCGGTGCATATACTGCACAATACCTTTAATACCTGCTGTTGTAAAGAAGCGGGTATAATGACACTGTTACACCACAATAAACACACTTTATTATTTGAAAAAGCCTTTCTTCGCGTCCAATACGGACGTCGGACTATTTGTCCTAGGTAAACGTACTCGTCAACAACTTCGAGCATAGTGCTCCCAACAGCTACCGGCATAGGTGTGACATGGACATTAAACATGATCTTTGTTTTGTCCATGTTCATCTTAAGACCTATCCATTGGGAGACACCATTGAGGTCATTGAGCATAGTGCTAAGGTTCTCCAGCGATTCTGCTATATGGACTATATCGTCGGCAAATCGAAGGTGAGTGATGTACCCGCCATTGATGTTAATACCGTATCCTTTCCAGTCCAGTAGCTTGAAAACGTCTTCCAACGCAGCGGTGAAGAGTTTCGGTGATATAACGTCACCCTGTCTTACACCTCTCTGTAGTTGGATAGGTTTCGAACTCTGGTTCTGTACTCGGATAGCCATCGTAGCCCTACGGTACAAACACTTCAGCACTTCGATATACCGACAGTCAACTTGACACCGCTGAAGGTACTGGAGCACCGCCCAAATTTCGACGGAATCAAAGGCTTTCTCATAGCTCACATACGCCAGGCAAAGTGGCAGATTGTACTCTTCGGTCTTCTGTACAATCTGCCGCAGGGTATGTATGTGGTCTATGGTACTGAAGCCTTTTCGGAAACCGGCTTGTTCGGGAGGCTGGAAGTCATCGAATCTGCGTGCGAGACGATTTGTAATGACTCTCGAAAACAGCACGTAGGCGCGGCTCAGAAGGAAAATCGGTCTGTAGTTCTTCAAGAGAGCGTTGTGGCCTTTCTTAAAGAACAAGACCACCGCACTTCTGCTCCACGCCTCCGGAGTAGTGCGACCATGGAGGACGGAATTGAAGAGCTTCTGAAGGACTTCAAGTACCGGTGTTCCACCCGCTTTCAGAAGCTCCGCTGTAATTCCATCCTCGCCTGGGGCCCTGCCGTTTTTAAGGTGCTGGAGAGCCATTCTAATCTCGCTCAGACTGACGTCCAGGATATCATCGGAATAGTGTCGGGTAAGACTTGCTCTTGGATCGTTACTCACACTTGCGTGTGTCTTCAACGATGATGTGTACAGCTGCCCATAGAACCTCTCAATCTCACTCAAAATCTCAGGTGTCCCGGAAACGATGCTGCCACACTCAGTCTTCATCTTTGACAGTTTGCTCTTTCTGGCAGACAGATCTCTGGCAAAGACTTTTTCCCTGACCCTGGTTCCGCTCGATCGCGTCTTTAATACGAGCAGTATTAAAGTTGCGTAAGTCTCGCCGCATGCATTTGGAGAGTTTGTTCAGTTGCCTGTATGCTGTCAAATCTGTTGGCGATTGCAGCCTCATCTCCCGTCTAACAGCCATGAGATTAAAAGTGTGATCGGAGAGTTTTTGTGTTCTTCTGCGGCGGGTCTTGCAGAACTTAGCTCCGACCGCATGGACAGTTCCCACGAGCTTGTCATTCATATCGTCCACTGCATTGCAATCTTCTAGGCACTGAAAGCGGTTACGTAACTCGAGCTGAAAAGTCTCGGGATTCTGGATTAGAGCACGAGGGGGACGGAGCGTTGACTTCATTAGACGAGACCTCTCCAACTTAACGTTAAGGTTCAGTGTGCCTCTAACCAATCGGTGATCGTTGCCGGTTTTCACCCTTGCGATCACTGAGACATCACTGAACAGTTGGCGTCTGGTCGTCATAATGAAGTCAATCTCATTTTTTGTCGAACCGTCGGAGCTCGTCCTGTGGGGCCGCTTCTGGAAGAAAGAGTTCATCATAAAGAGTCCCTCTTTCTCCATAAAGTCAGCCAGCTGCTGGCCCCTACGGTTCCGTTGCCATACTCCAAATTTCCCTAACTTCAGCTCACCGCCTTCTCTTGTGCCTAGTTTTGCGTTGAAGTCTCCCATCAACACCGTGTAGTGGGTTTTGGAGGAATGCATGGCTCTAGAAATATCCTCATACATTTCCTCCACCTCCTCATCGGGATGTGCCGAGGTTGGTGCGTAGACCTGTATGACCTTCAGCGAATACCGTTTGGTGATTCTGAGTATCAGGTACGCGACCCTCGTCGACATACTCCCAATCTTTACAACGTTGTTGACGAGAGTCTTGCGGACGATAAATCCAACACCTCCTTGGGACAAATGGTCGCCCTCCCGGTGATAGAACAAGTTGCCGGACTCGAGGATTACCGTGTCCTCCCCCTCTCTTCGGACCTCAGATAATCCAATAATATCCCAGCGCAACTTGTCTACCTCTTCTTCCAGCTCCAGTATCTTCTCGTCAGTCCTCAGGGTGCGTGCGTTATACGTTGCCAGGTCGAGTCGTCGTAGGTGGCAACCGAACCTCCACCGGAGATTCTTAGCACCCCCTGCCCCGCCGTTACCATGGTCGCCACCGTAGCCAGGGATAGCGGGGCCGCCGGAGACTGGGGGCCGTTTATTTGCGTCGTTGCTCATGGGGGGATATTTGCCATAGTTGCCACGCTTGGCGAACGGGTTGGCAACCGCAGTTTTTTATTATGTTATTGTTGTTATTAGGAAGATGCTGCTGCCCATCTCCTTTCTGTGTCCCTCTGTCGCCTCTTACGACACCCACGGGAAGATATGGGGTAGTGGATATTCTCAACCGCCACTACACGGCATGGAAATGTAATGGAAATGTATCCGTCTCTATTGCTAGATTAACAGTTGACCTGTAGTTACCACATATTCGAAGTGAGCCGTCATCCTTTTTTACAATTATTAATGGAGTAGCCCATTTAGAGTATTTTACAGGGGTTAATATACCTTCATTCACCATGCATGTTAATTGTTCCTCAGCTTGTTTTATCAAAGGAAATGGTACCGGGCGTGCCTTCAAAAACCGTAGCATGGCAACAGCTCGCACATTTATCAATACTTGAGGACCCTTATACTCTCCAAGTCCTTTGAATAACTCCAGAAAAGATTTTAATAATTCATCAACCTTCACATCATCTGTCCAGCATATGCCAGCTATCTCTAAGCCCTAAATTTTAAACCAGTTTCTGCCTAAAAGGCTAGGCCCAAGACCAGAATCAAACAGTAATTCACATTGTGCTTCCTTTCTTCCTAATGACACTCGAACATGAGCTTGTCCTTGGAGCACCTGAGTCCACTTCCACTCTAATACACCATCAATCATAACATCTGCTTTAAATGGTGGTCGAATATTATCTGAGCAGAGAAAGACACCCATCATCTGTTCAGATTTTTCATTTTCTCTATCTGAAGTTGAACTTTCCTCCATCTTTTTTTTTGGATTTCCCCTCCTTTGGTGTGGGGGGTGGGTCGTAATTGGTGCAACTTGCCAGATTTCTTCATACAGGCCGGCGCAATATGTCCAAATTTCTTACAATAAAAATATTTTGCTTTTACAAAAGGACACCTTTCGCCGTCGCTGTCATCGCTTTAATTTTACCAATATCCATAGGTACTGTGGCTGTAGACGGAGTTTGCTTCAGCACAACTTTTTCCAGGTACAAATCTGAGAATGTGTCTTGATAAGTTAAAGCTCAATTGCACTCCTAACTCGCGCCGGAGATGCTCTTTACGCACACCTAACACTCATCGGTCCCATAGCTGTTTTTTAAAGTCCATAAAATTACACCTGGAAGCCAGAGACCAAACGGTGTTATGATTTTGTTGACGTTTATGAAATTTATCAGTTTGTAAAATTTCATTCACTTGAGGTTTATGAACCTATGGGTCAAGAACTGCCAAAATGTCTTTAAATGTCACAGAAATCGGCCTAGGCACCAATAATGAAACAATTAATGAATATGTTTCCTTTCCGCAATGTGATAGGAAAAGGGCGTGGGCTTTGTCTAAATTATCACCAATTATATCCGGGGCTTCCAGAAGCTTTCTTATTTGACCTCGGCACTGCTAGTGCTTAGGTCAAATTAATGAACTCGAAGCCAGTTGGAGACTGCATGAACTGTTTAAAAGCCCTGGAATGTAAGAACAAGGTCGTCTTAAGATGGGTTCTCGGTCACGCGGGTATTGCAGGCAATGAATTTGCCGACAAACTCGCACAGGAGAGCTCAATGAGTACACAATTTGGACCCGAGCTATTTTGTGGAATCTCAAGAAGGCTAGCTCGATTTTTTTCTTTGCAGTGAACTATAACTCTCCATAGCAGCGATCACAATAGAGCTTTTAGGTTGCAGTGATACTAGTCTCTTTCCCTAGACCTGCATAACTGCTTGCACAAAAAAAATTGTGTTCATACTTTAGAATTAATTATTTGACCTGAATTTGAAATTGAAATGAAATCAAATTTATTTATTTTTTCAAAGTTAAAAAAAAATTTTGTTTGTTAAATATTATTTTTTCAAATCTACTAGCAATTTGAAATGAGGTTTTTCTGACTGGAAAATAAATGGCAAAGATAATACTTTATCGTCATTTTTTTAAGTTAGTGAATACTAGTTTTTTTATAGTAACTTGATGTTTGTCATTTCTGTTTGCTCTGGGAAGTATGCAGTCTTTGAAAATTTACAGGATCGCCCCCACCACTACATCAGACTTAATACTTTATTGGATTATAGACTAGTTATGATATTTTTGTTACTGTAAATGTGTTTTGTATTGTCTTCAATCTGTTTGTGTGCCTTATTAATAAAATAAAATAGAACAAAATCCTCACAAAAGAACAATGATTTCTCCCAAGGATGATTGCGAAGCTATTGAAATCAAAAAATATCAAAATTTCAATTTAGAAGAATGAAGAAGAATGCTGGGTGCTACCATGTGATTGGGATCTTATAATTAATAAAATTAAATATAATGAGTAATATAATGAGCCGGCATACTACTGCAAGAGTTTAGGACACATAAGTTACTTCTGAAACTGACCAGCCGGAGGGATCAAACCCAAGAGCTTAGAGTTTTCATGGATGGTTCTAAAACAAATGAAGGATCTGGAACTTTCTCTGAAGACCTTAATATCCACATATGTACACCGCTGGGTACCCATAACATAGTCTTCCAGGCTGAATGTATGAGTATCATCCAAGTGGTCATAGCAATAGATGCTAGGATGGTAAAAGACTTCTCCATCAGAATACTGACCGACAGTATGGCGGTACTACAAGCTCTGAGTTGTAATGTGGTGAACTCGGGACTAATATATGAATGCCATCAACGATTAAATGAGGTATGTAAGCGCAACAATGTGACTGCAATAGATTAAGGGACACAGTGAATCCAGAGGCAACGATGCAGCAGATGAACTGGCCAGAAGGGGATCGGTTCTGGCCACTATAGAGCCAGAACAAATAATAGCAAAACCATTTGGTTACATTCGTTCACTGGTATGGAGAAACTTCATTAATTTACATGCTCAGCTTTGAAAAATTTTTGTAGACTATACACAAGCTAGAGAGGCCCTGCATGAAATCAGTTCTTCCAAGGTTCTAAGGGATGAAGAAGATAGGAAGTTGTTGGAGGGGGGGGGGGGTTGTTGTGGACGTCGCTTCCTACTGCAGATTGGCATGCTAGGATCGCTCCCCGAAGTTGCTTGCAACATCAAAGAATGTTGAACTTCTTCAGGGAAATTTCATTGCTCGAATAATCACATTTTTCCTGCTCACACGCAAAATTCGCGCTTAGAGGTGGAGTTGCAGAAAACCGCCCATCATAAACTAAACTAAAGGTTACGGTAATTTTATACTATCGCGTTCCCCTCTTTTTTTTTTGCTGTAGAAAAAAATAAAATCATCTGATTTTGATGCAAAAATTAATAATTTTAAACTGAAGTTAGCCTCAGTTAACTATTACATTAGGATGTCGAACACCTCAATCTCCATTTGACCATCAATGCTGTAAAGTACTAAAATTATCGGGAATAAAAAATGAGTTAATAATATAATATATAGCCATTTATTTCCGAACTTTGGGGTTACATAATATTTGTGTTTGAGTTCCTATTGTAATACTAGTTAAAGTAAGTCCCTCAGTTCGGTGTGCCTTTTGGCACAGGCCTCCTCCAACTGCTTCCATTGGGTTCTATCTGCTGCTACCCTTATCCAGTATGGTCCCAAGGTTAGGCGGATATCGTCTTCCCATCTTCTAATTGGGCGGCCCTGTTTTCTGACGCCATCTCTTGGGTACCGTAGGGTTACCTGTTTGCTCCATTTATTGGTCTTGCAACGAATCATGTGACCTGTCCAGCCCCATTTCATATGGTCGATTCGTGTCAGAATGGCAGCAACCTTGGTATTATTTCTTATTTTCTTGTTGTTAATTCTATCCTTGAGTTTTATTCCCAACATACTCCACTCCATTGCTCGTTGACATTTCGCAAGTTTCTCCCGGTGGTTTTGGTAGAGGGACCATGTCTCACAACCATATGTGATGCATATGTACAGGTGTTAAATGTTTTCTTCTTGATAGAGATGTTTAGCTCTTTACTTTTCATTATTTCTCTCAGAGACCAGTATTTTTTCCAACCACTAGCAATCCTTTTGTAAATTTCCTTAGATGTTTGGTCACTAGGGGCAATTAATTGACCCAAGTACACATACTCTTGCACATATTCAAGTCTTTTTCCATCTAATTCTATGTTGACTTTTGTAGAGTTGGTCATCAGTTTTGTTTTGATTGTATTTATTTCGAGACCTGCGAAAATATTCGAGGAGGACTTTGACGTATGTGTTTACGATAATTGATAGAATCAGGCGTTACTTTGCGGAAATCCATTATAATAAAAAATAAAAATATCAACTTTCCGCTAAACAACTTGTTTAGCGGAAAGTTGCAAAGAAATTTATATTTTTATTTTTTAGTACGTGTTTACAATACAATAGACAGAACCGAAATCTGAACCGAAATGAGTTAATAATATGTGATAAAACCTGTAAAACTAATTTAATTTAATCATTTATTGAATTTGGGGTTTCAGAAGCCACTAACCATCAGGTACACTGTAATAGACATGGAACCAGTAGTGATTTGCAGAGTAATTGGCTGAATACTCGGTTTTAAAAAAACACGATAGCAAGTGATACACGGTTATTTCATTTTCAGAGACTAAGTGATGAAACGATAGAGTAAATTTAAGTACTTACTTCACCCGTTTCTTTCGATATCAAGTACTTTTGGTCCTTTCTGCTTCATATAATAGGGCCGAAAAACTAGTGTTTTTGCATCATCCTCTCTTAGGCGAATGATACACGCGTGATATTTATCGCGATCCTTGGATCTTGATCCAGGATCGTGATATCTACAATCCATCAAAAATATTTACAGACTTTTATATTATGTTTGGAAACAACGCCCATATAATGCGAAACATCGTATTATGGTTTTAAAAACAATTGTAAGCGCATGAAGGCACTTTAGAAGTTACTACCAATTTATAAAAAAATAAAAAATGACACTTCAATGGAAGATGTTAGAAAAAAATCGTTTAAATTGACACTCTCCTTTTTAATATTATTGCCATAATGATAGCCACACAAGCAAGAAATAGGTAGGTAGTGTAAACAACAAATAAACCTGAAATACGATTTCTAACAGAAATGTGATCTATTCTATTTAGTTAAAAATCTTGTTAGTATACAAAGTTTTAATTTCAGTATTTTGTGTTATTATAACTCAAAATATTTTAATTACAAAAGACAAGTATAGGTATGTAAGCAAATACTTGGATAGTGAAGTAAATTTTATGCCGGCTGTACACGCTCGTCGAGACACCACGAGACATGCCTAGAGGTGAGCATTATTTAACATAATCGGTTTCAGAAACTGCTTACGAGCTTGATAATCGTATACCCAGTTTCGTGGACAAAATGTAATGATTATTTTACGTACGCAGTTGACACACACCACGACCGGCGCTCGCGTAAGCGTTTCGTTTTGAACAGATTATTATTAAGATGAATATAGGTAGGTATACGTAACACGATATACGACTCGCACAACGAGAGTAAAGAGTCCCTTCGGGATAGTTAAAGGCTTACACGCAAGATGTGGATCATAAAAATTATGTGATGTGATGGACAATAATACTTAGGCACTTACATATTTTGTGACCATAAAATTGTACAAAAGTACTAATATTGACGATGTCACGCGCATATTATAATTATAACACCTATAAAATGTTATATATTCGTAATCATAATCATAACATAACACTGTTAAACTAATGTTATAATACCTATAACCTGTTAATATTTTTGTAATCATAACCTAACACAAACACAGAACTAACCTACGCTATACTGTATTGTATACAGATGTATGTAGCGTTGCCAGGCGTCCGGATAAAGGCGGACACAGTCAGGCTTTTTGTTTGCGTGTCCGGCCAAATTAGACGGTGTCCAGGCCTGTCCGGTATTTGTCAGGCTTTTTATATTTGACCATTTTTTTACATTTTTCATGTACTTAAATACATACTACCTATTGCAATTATTAAAACTAATATTGTAATGAATATTGAATGATTAATAATAAAGAACACTGATTCTTTTAATTTAAGATTTTGTAGTAAATGATATAAGGTTAGCATTGTTTTACTTTAAAAAATATATTATCGTGTTATACTAAGACTGAATAATTAAGGGTGTCCGGCCTTTTTACCAAAATGTCTGGCAAAGCTGGATGGTCTGTTCGGCTTCTCGGTTTAAAGACCTGGCAACCCTAGATGTATGTAGCTCATGGCGGTTGAACACGCTCATCTCGTCACCTCGTGTGCCTCTCGTCACGTAAAAGGCTCGACGGAGAACACACCATGTACACACTCGTTGTATCATTTGAAGTTTGAACTCCATATGCCCGCTTGCTGCGTTTTGCCTTTGAACTATTATATTTTTTACACATTTACTAAAAATAAAATTAATAACCCATTGCTAAGAAGGAGATGGTGGATAGTTTCTATTAATTTACCGTAACAGTACCATATACGGTGAATAGAATAGTGTATAGCTTGCGGCTTTCGCCACGAAAGATGAACAGTGCGGTGCGGTATGACATACGGGGAAGCGAAACCATAGCAACGGGCGACGCGCTAGCCCCAAGTAGTGTCTCCCTGCGTCCAGTCACCCGCGCACATACTTGTGTCACGGTAATATTATCTATACAGTATTGTAACTCGGCCGTATCTTTCAAATAAATGCCTACAGCAGTGCGGCACGTAAACATGCGTTAGGGCTGCCTGCCTCCAGCATCTTTACATTTGCCTACTTTGTGTTTCTATTTAGTTTTATGATTGTAAATATACTTTTTATATAAACAAATAAAATAGGTACTTTGTGAATTGAATAGGAAGTGTTATGTCGATAAAAATGCGTGTCGTTTTTTGATTGGTAGATTTAATTAAAATAAAAGCGGCCACGAGCGTGTCGGGCCACGCTCAGTGTAGGGTTCCGTAGTTTCCCGTCCGTCACAATAAATGTTCCCACTTATGAGTTTAAAGGTATCCATTATGTTCGCGCTCCAGCAGCGCTCCGCGCTCCTGCAACTGCTCCCGGTAGTGGGTACTGCTGTTTCCATCCAAGTTCAAAATGATTTTCCTAGAAAGTCCTTATAAAGTTCTACTTTTCGGATTTTTTTCATATTTTCTAAACTTATGGTTCAAAAGTTAGAGGGGGGGGGGCACATTGTTTTTACTTTTGGAGTGATTATTTCCGAAATTATTGACATTATCAAAAAATGATTTTAATAAACCCCTATTCATTTTTAAATACCTTTCCAACAATATGTCACGCGCTAGGGTTGAAATTAAAAAAAAATCACTTTCCACTTTACATAGGAGGGCTACCCTAATAAAACATTTTTTTCAATTTTTATTTTACCACTTTGTCGGCGTGATTGATACACATATTGGTACCAAATTTCAGCTTTCTAGTGCTAACGGTCACAGAGATTAAGCGAGGACGGACAGACGGACAGACAGACATGGCGAAACTATAAGGGTTCCTAGTTGACTACGGAACCCTAAAAAACCATGTTTATGTTTGAATAACAAATCGGTTAAATAAATTTTCGACTGAAAAATATTTGCGCCTGGGCTGAGACTTACGAAATCCTTTATTATTAGATTTTTAAATATAAAAAATCCGCTTTCTAATATAAAGCTAAAAATAATATAAACTAAAAATTGTTTTGGGAAACATGGACAACGTGGAGAAAAGGAATATCTATTAATTGGTTATAGATACCTGCAGCTACTTTACAATTTATATGTTTGTTTTTAAATGAAGTTCAGATTTATTATTTCTTTATTTCTATTCTATTATTTATTTTCTCCATTTTTTTATATATTTCACAAAATCATCACTGCGGCACAGTCTCGACTGTCTGCATGCCGAGCGCATGCCGAGATCGAGGCGCGTAGGTATAGCTCTCGCTTCGTCCGTTTGTATGAAGTTGGAATACTGTATAGATAATATTACCGTGCTTGTGTCGTCTTGCGTACTATCGATATCGAAAGTGTTAGCGACTACCTGTTATACAATATTTAAAATATATATATATATATATATATATATATATATATATATATATATATATAAATAAAGTAAATAATTATTCAATAAACCTGGTACTTAAGACTTAAATATTGATATCGGTATTAAGAGTATGAAATATTTTATGAGATTTGTAAAACTTAGCAGGATCTATTGAAAGATGACTGTAATTATGTAAAGAAAAAGAGAGGTTCTACTAGTCCCGGAAAAAACACATGTTTCTTCATAAATTTAAGTACATATATATTTTAAATGAAATTAAAAAAAATCAATAATATTATTAAACACTGTATTTAATAAACTTTCTTACAGTGTATTACACTTCTTTATACATTATCATCAAAAAAAAAAGTTATTAACAATAAAATCACGTATGTCGTCTTGAGACAAAACAGAAATTACAAATACAAAATATTTTACCTCTTTAACTAAGCGTACACAAAATACAAAATATTCTTTAGCAGCAATTAAAACCTAACGATTATATATAAGTACGTTTTCGTAGAGACTTTGATGTGTAGTTATAATGTCGACCTTTGACTTTTTACATATTAAAATGTCATAATACAGTTTGCATTTTTCTGCTTGATTATACATGTTATACACGTTAAGTAATATCATCATTCGCTCTCGGTTTTCATCGCGATACCTACGAGACCCTTTGACTAGAGATGAGACATACTTGCAAAATTTAATACCAGGGCTTTTAAGTACGAGTATGGAAAAATACCAGGGTCGAAAACCAGGTTCTAAAAATACTTAAAAGTATTTTGTTGACGCGAGCGACGTGTCCAGCCGCGGTGTCAAAATTTGAAAATACTTGCATAGGAATTCGACCCGTATTGCATGTTATCCTATTATGAATACGGAGCAAAGTCGTATAAATAAAAAAAATACTTTGAAGTTCAAAGTATTTTTTATTCACAAATACGATTGAGTTTCTTATTTCTATTAAGATATGGATTATTTTCCTATGCAAGTATTTTCACGTATAGTGTTCAAGTTATTCGAGCATCTGTCTTAAAACATGTACTTTCATACTTGCAAGTATTTTTTGCTCGCGCCGTATTGTTAATGTCAATACAATAATATGAATGACTATTTCGAGTCGGGCCACAATTACGAGTATTATGATTGAACGTTTTTTAATTTTTTGTTAACGAAATGAAATCTTTCCTTCCTACTTTTTAAATCACAGGCTTAGGACTGTCTGCAAAATAATATTTAAGAATATATTATATTCTGTGGTTTTACAGTATTTCAGTATTCTCATTAAATTAACAGAAGTATGTTTTTTCTGTACATGTTTGGTAAGGTTTGATACTCCAGATCTAGGTTACGTACTCAGTTTACAATAACAACTGAATTTACAAAAAATCGAAACAAAACTTTTACTTCCTCGAACATAAATTCTCTTATTTACGAATAAGTAAAATACACAATAATGTTTCTTTTGTATACAGATATAAGGGTGAATGGTGCAAAATAGTCAAAAGAAATTAGTTAGCTTATTTTAGTTAGTTTCGTTTTAGTTAGCTTATTTGATTGACAAGTTCCCGATCCGATCGGATGGCATGTGCATTAAGTACCTACACAGATGTCCGTTCAAGCATTCGGCCTTCGTCGGAAATACTAGGGCTCGACAACCTACTCTGTGCGAGTCCCTCCCGCCAACGCGTCGAGCGAACCCCGCGTTGCTTTCGGTGTCAAAATTTGGAAATACTTTGAAATACTTGCATAGGAATACGACCCGTATTCCATGTTATCCTACTATGAACAAGGAGAAAAAGTCGTATAAATAAAAAAATACTTTGAAGTTGAAAGTATTTTTTATTCACAAATACGATTGAGTTTCTTATTCCTATTAAGATATGGATCGTTTTCCTATGCAAGTATTTTCATGTGTTGTGTTCAAGTTCTTCGAGCATCTGACTTACAACACATACTTTCATACTTGCAAGTATTTTTTTGCCCGTACCAGGGCACCGTACTTTGAAGCGAAAACCTGGTTTTAAAACCTGGTAGCGTAAATACGTCTCATCTCTACCTTTGACTCGAGCGCAAAAAACCGACACGCTTCCGAGAGCGCACGAGGGACACGAGACGCGACGCGACGCGACGAGAGCACCCTGTACACACTCGTACTCGCCCTGTCTAGACATGAGTCGTAACGTCTTGGACGTAATCGGTTGTACGTAGTTTCGTTGATATGAGTAACTAGTTTCAAAACTGCTTATTTTTGTAATTAGTTACATATGTATACAGTATAGCGTAGGTTAGTTTTGCGTTTGTGTTATGTTATAATTACGAAAATATTAACATATTATAGGTATGTATTATAATATTAGTTTAACTGTGTTATGTTATGATTACGAATACGTAACAGGTTATAGGTATTATAACATATGCGCGACATTGTCATTATTAGTACCTTTGTACAATTTTATACAGTCACAAAATATGTAAGTATTTAAGTATTATTGTCCATCACATCACATAATTATTATGATCCACATAATACACAAAAATTAACTTAATACAAAAAATATTTATTATTTATTTACACCAATTATATGTCTGTTTATGTACACTAAATACATTTATATACACTTTAAATGTTTATTCACAAAGAAAACTATACATGTTATAATATTTATAAAGAAAAACGCGAAGTTTTTAAGAACAATGTTAAATAACGGCGGCGAATATAATAAAAGGCGAGCCTCTAGGCCTGTCTCGTGGTGTCTCGACGAGCGTGTACAGCCGGCATTAACTAATTTTTGTAATGAAGTACTTAGGTATTTCTTCTGTAGACCAAATTATTACTAAATTCTTTTTTGCTGTGAGTACCTATCTAACAAAAAAATTAAATAAATTCGCCTTTCATAACTTCCTTCTAAAATTCTTCAGTAACTTAACTAACGTAACTAACAACAGTTATAGTAGGAACAACGTTTTTGCTATTATAATTTATCAAATAGGTAATATACATATCATATAATTTTTAAAATACATTAAATCTTTTACAACTATTTTTACCTACAATTAAATATACTAAACACTAAACAAAAACTATTTCAACAAGCATTTACATAAAACTACATAAACAGCGTTGAAAAACTCTAACATTTAATTGCCTCCAATGCGCTAGCCCTGACTGTGTTATTTCACCAGGGCTCATTGCAATTTTAGGTAATTATTTCACGCAGGTAGCAAGAGTGATAGAGGCCTGATTATAGAGTCTTATGTACTTTCTCAATATTTCTATTGTTTCTCATGTTCCTAATGTTTTAATGTGTCTAATATAATAAATAATGATAGAAACTGGCTTTTTGTATTTATTTTTCTCTGGTACATAATTAAGGCCGAGTCCGGTTGAACCCTAAAAAAGGCAGAATCCGCCGAGTACCAAATCCAAATCGAGCACTCATCCCATATCTATACTGTAGGTCTATTTGTCACTTCAATATTGTACAAAAAAATAATAATAATAACAGTGCAAAGCTGTTTGTTACGGCTTCTCTTGAATACTCTTTACTCCACAATCAAGAGTTCATCTTGTAAGTAAATTTGAACTTTTATTTTATACAACACTATAATCTGGAAAACTTTATGCAGTATGTGCTATTGTGTAACTTTAGTTTTAATTATTAATTTTTGTTTGGCCAATCTATGCATAAATCTTACAGAATCTTGAAAACATGCAGAAGTATGCTTGTATTTGGATTTAAGAGGTTTTTGTTTTTTGTAAACTGCCCCCAGATAAGAGAATTTGTGTAGGGGTAAGTTTTTTTAAAAAGGAAAAAGAGGAAAATTTAATAATTATAGGATCCCAAGGAGAAAGTAGCACCCAGTCATTTTCTCTATTAAAATTAGTATATTTTTTCATTTCAATGTGATGATTTTTATCATCATATAATATCTAACGTAATGATGTAAGCAATGGTGAACACGGGCACAGACAGTTAAAAAAGGGTTAAATATGAAATTGGCTGCTGAAAAGCTTCAGGAATTAAAAGTGACTTAATATTGAACATGAAAATTAGTAAACAATAAACAAGTCTTCTAACCTAATATGAAGCAGACAAAACTTAATGTAATATTGCTACATTTCGTTACTTAGAAAGAAGTATGGGTTGACTGTTAGAGGATGCCTTCTTTAGACATTAAGTCCGCCCTTTGTATACTTTCTAAGGGGAAGCAATAAAGATTTTAAATAAATAAATAAATGGTTTTAATGATGCTATGCTGTGAAATAATAAAATAGTGGTATTAGATTTGAGATTAATGAAATGTTTACCAATGAATTAAATGTTGCGTTTGACATGTTGATCAACACATAAAAATGTAGTCATTTTTATGTGTTGATCAACATATAAATTTGGGAGCCAAAATACTGTAATTTTGCAACAATTTATACATGGAGGAATTGGGATAATATGAATCTATCACTAATTGTTTTTACTTCATTCTAGACCGTGGAAAATCGTAGTAAACAAACTTACCTCTCTTTGTCGGTGTCAACAGAGAAGTTTCTCTCAATAACAGTGGTCCACTGCAGACCGCGAATAGTGAAGGTGTGCGGACGGGGCTTATCCACAGCCATGATCTGGCAATCGCGAACAGTAAACTTGTTTAGTGGATCACGATAGTTGTTGCGCTCGGGCTGCGTTTTGAATCCTACAAGATCGCCATTGTCGAACAGGATGAAGTAGCGATCTCGCCAGTTTCGGATATGTTCTCCTCGCTTTTGCAACCAGCCTTCCTTTACAATGTTACCAGGTGCTTCCGCCTCCGCCATGGCTGCTGTCGTAGTCGCTAGTCCGCGCCAGACGACTTCGCCCGACCGAGGCTCTTCACTGGCGAGACTGCTCGCCAATCTCTAGCTGTTCACCTAGCTAGCCACACTATAACCACGTTTCTATATTACACTTATAAACTGTGTTTCAGCTGTGCTTAATCACTCCGTAAACATAAATGTAAAACATTTTCTTGGCGAAAATGGATATATTACACTGTTTTTTTGGTTTTCTTGCGTTAGAAAACGATACGAATTAGCGACGTAGCCTCACGGTAGTTATTCGACAATTCAAGAAGTTCTGTTTGACGAAAAACAATAAAAGTGACAGCAAATGAGTTATATAAAGGTGCGAAAGAGAAATCCAATTAATCTGAAGTTAAACACACGACTATTTATTTAGTCGTATAATAACCTATTTTGACAAATTAGTACTATATGTCTGCCGCTAGTCGAATAAATGGCGTTGTCTTATGCTTTTTTTTTAACTTACCTATTTTGAAGAAACGTTTCGTTTTTGCAATACAAATAATGACAGAGTTTTGCTCTTTGTATGCCTATTGCTCAGAACCAGAACAGTAAATAATTGATCTATGCTTACAATACAATATTTTTGTTATTAACAATATTATTGTTCTGAGGCCTATTGGTGGGTCATAATGTACATATAATTAGTAACCAACATCTACATCCTGTTCACGAAATAAACGATTTGATTTGACTCTGCTCAATAACGAATCTTATCCGATCTCTGGTGAAATAGTAGATCAATTATTTGAAAATGCCAAGCATAACCCTCTCTTTCTTTTGGTAACCATCGGAAGCAATATTCACAATCAAAATTAAATAATTTTATTATATATATATATATATATATATATATATATATATATATATATTATTTTATTATATAATTTAATAAAAATAAAGGTTGCGTCAAAAATATTAATCCATTTTGTTTTCTTGGTATCAACCATCCAGTTGATTTTAAATTTGTATCAGTTTTTATTATTTTGAGTTACTTAATTATATAATATAATTGAGTTAGAAAGATGCTGCTAAAGACGATGACGACGAAGAAACCCGCGTTAAATAATATGTGTTCGCGTCACATTGCGCGTCAATTCTTCACATCAGCTATGTAGCTGATGTGAAGAATTGACGCGTTTGCAGTCTATGAACACGTACAGGATCGCCCCCGTCACTACATTAGATTTGATAGACCACAAATCCTCGCTAAAGAACGCTGATTCCTTCCAAGGATGATTTGCGAGGCTATTGAAATAAAAAACCATCCTAATTTCTAAAATGATATTAGTCTTACTCAAACTATGTTATAAGGCTTACTAAGTTATTGCACATATTCAATCATAGCCACTGTTAATATTTTTTATTAATAAGAATATTCAGGCTATTTATTAGGTAAATTTTGTGCTGGTGAAATAAAAACGGGAACACGGAGTACATAATGGCTGCTTTATTTATCTTATTCTAAGTATAACTTTTAATAATTAGGTACCAACATTTATAAATTAACAGTTACATACATTATAGAAGTTTATTTTAACACTAGCTGTTACCCGCGGCTTCGCCCGCGTGGTCACTGGGAAATGAACTATCAATTGCTTTTTAAATTGAAAGAAAACTGAGTTTTATAGATTTGTCAGAGATGCAACCATTAAAAGGAAACTGAGCAAAATTGATTCGTCAGCTTATTTAAATGTTTTGAAACGCAGCGTATAGGAAAGCATGAAAATAGCCTGTTTATTCCAAATGGAAATGGGAAATTTTTTTTAATTAAAGGAAACTGAACATAATTATCCGTCAGGGATGCAGACTTTTGAAAAGAAACTGAGCTAAATTGATTCGTCAGAGATGCAGTTTTCTGAATTGAAAGGAAACTGAGCTAAATAAAAGATCCGTAGGGTGCAGTTTGGAATTGAGAAACTGAGCTAAATAGGAAATTTTGAATTGAAAGGGAAGATCTGTGGGAATTCTGATTAATTGATAGTGGGAATTTTGAAAAAAAAAAACAGCTAACTGAACACTATTTTAAGACGCTACTGTACACAATGTTATATGTTTTTCCATTCGGGGAAAGAATGTGGAGATTCTGGGCATTTGACACACGCGAACATGCTACATACAGCTGACCATGAGAGAAGCACGGTTTTTCTAAGTTGACCCCCGCTACCTGTAACGTTTGCCCTTGCGCTTTATTAATTGTCATTGCAAAACTGAGCTTAATAGGGAACTGCAACCTTTTGAATTAAAAAGGAAGATCTGTGGGAATTATAGGGATCCGTGGTATAATAACATTTTCACCTTTTCCTACGCCTGTCAAAATTGTAGGACCGATTATGTTCCATCCAAGATGTGTCACACGTAGCCTTGTCCCATTATATAACCGAGGAGCATCTAAATTTCGCATTAGCATGACTGGGACTGCTTATTTTAATTGAAGCTTATGTGAGTGCACACTTGACAACTCTAGAGAATTTAGAAACTCTGCGGGATATGAAGTGCTCTGTTCTGTGTCCATAACTGTGTCTACTGACAAATACTCTGTTATTTCTCCTGCTACTTCGCTTAATATATCTGAATTTATTTTGTTAACGCTCTCATTTTTTGGTGCAAGAATCGCCCTTTCACATAACCATTTGTCTTCATGCATGTTATTCGTTAAATCTGAATAAACGCTCGCAATTAATTCGGAATGACTCTGTACTAAATTACAAAAATCTCTCGTCAATTTAACGCAGCCCTCAGCATCCGTTTTCAACCGCCCATCGCCAATTTTTAATAGTGTGTCAGCATAGTTTCCAGCATTGATATCATTATACAAATGCACTCTCATATTCGTAGTTTAAGTGAATTTTGTCATCTTGTTCCATAAAATAGACCACTTGAGGCATGCTTTAATTTCATCTGCAGGTGTGCCCTTTTGAATGACAGGTAAAGTTTGGCGAAAGTCACCAGCCAGTAAAACCACCATTCCTCCCATTACATCGGTATTGCTGCGCAAATCCTGGAGCGTTCGATTTAGTGCTTCTACAGCTTTTTTATACGACATTGTACTTTCGTCTCACACTAAAAGTTTGCAAGGTCGTAGCATTATATACCTCGTGCACTATTTTTGCTAAAGTTGAAGATCGGCGATTCTTCCTGGGCTAGATTTAGAGGGAGTTTTAAAACAGAATGCGCAGTGCGGCCCCCGCTTAGCAGCGTGGCGGCTATACCGGAGGAAGCTACGGCCACAGCAATGTTTTTATCTTTCCGTACTTACGCTAATAATAAATTTAACAAAAAAGTCTTCCCAGTTCCTCCAGGCGCATCTAAAAAGAAAAGTGCACCATTTCCAAATTCAATTTGTCCTAATACTTTGTCAAAAACTCGTTTTTGTTCGGGAAGCAAGCGTGGTACAAATTCGGCTACTTGCTGCTGCAAAGATGGTATATCGTTGTTTGGTTCACGTATAATTTCATCACTTAGTTCATTTTCGGTTGTTTTCTGAGGGCTTATCATTCCAAAGTCGCTTAATTTTTTGCCTACCATTGCCATTACTTTATCTCCAATTTTTGCAAGTGCTTCATTATGTAGCAGCCAGGCTAATCGGGAATAAATCATATATACCCTGCTGCTACCATAACACAGAAGGCGAAGAAAACATTTATTTCCTAACTATCCCCGGCTACTGAGATACTGCGGGCTGCATATTGATGTGAGATAATTTGACGTATATATTTAACGTTCTAATAAAGAAACAAGAAACAGCCGCAAATATCATTCAGCGCCACATCGTCTTCACACGCCGCTATCGTTATGTATCCGTCGACCATTTTGAAGCCATTTCTTCAACGCCGCAGCTCGCTTCTACTTGCTGTTCCAGAGCTGTGTCCCACGCCGCCGTCAATCGCCGACTAAGCGCGCGCGCTTTTTTTTGCGCCCGAAGAAATTGGGATAAGGGGGAGGGAGGTTGGAATGTTTATTTTTGGAGATTCAACCAATTTAGAGGGCGATCACAACTTTTATAGCCCAGTCCAGCGACGTAGATACGAGAAGATAACACGAGTCTCACGCCGGCAAATGGAACGTACATAATAGTTGTATTTTAAATAATCTTTATTGGCCATAATGTATGTACTGTAATTGGCTAGGCAAATAAAAGTTGTTACTATTGGTTATCTAACGACGTAGCCGGACATATAAATATAGGCTGGGTCGACGTAAAATTCATTCCATATTCCATATTCAATACTTGATACACCAGTCGTTTGCACATAAATAGTAGTTTTATTTCTCCGCCACTAGACCACTCGGAGTCTGTTAATAGTGGACCGCTTATCCCCACTATTACAATTATAAATATGTTCATTGTATGTCATGTTCACGGGTGTCTGGTGTAACCTTCGCAAAATATCTTCCGCCATGTACTCTTTTTTTTATTTATTTTATGTACACACATTAAGGTACAGAAGCAGTCTTATAGTAATTACGTACAAAGGTTCTTTATATTTGTCCCACAATTCATGTGCATTAGATAGCCCGCACGATGATATGAGTGTTGCATAAAGATCCCTAATTTTGGCTGGTGACTGGCACTGCACAGCTTTCTCCATTCATCCCAGTGATTATCGTTTTCTAAAAGATGCAGAGCTTCACATGCTTCTCTATAAGTTGCGCATTCCTGACCGTTGACAGTTTTAAGGTCTTTATATCACATACGCACGCACGGGGGCATGGGGTAAGCACGCACGCACGCATGTACACATACACATACACACACGCACGCACACTTACACGCACACGCACACGCACGCACGCACCCGCACGCACGCACATGCACGCAAGCACGCACACGCACGTTCACGCATGCACGCACACGAACGCAATCACATGCACGCACTCACACGCACGCAATCACATGCACGCACTCACGCACACGCACGCACGCACACGCGAGCGCACACGCGCACACACACACACACCATCCACACACACACACACACACACACACACACACACACACACACACACACATGCCCGCACACACACACGCACACGTTTGATTTAAATTATACCTGACTAAAGGGAAACAAATTGTTCGAATAGAATTTTACAATCATAAATTAAATGAAATTAATATTATTAAAAACCGAAGAAAGACATTTAACATCTTCAATTTCACAAGGTAGTGTTCTAGGATATGTTCTATTCTTAGTCTACATTAACGATCTTCTAAAAATTTTCGACAAGGACACCATATTTCAAATATTATTTGCAGATAAATAGTTCCTTAATCGTAAGAAATGAAACCATTGAAAACTCAAATACTCGTAAAATTGTACTTAATGTTTTACACTATGTGAGAGACTGATTACAAAGACAGAATTTAGAAATAAGCTACAATAAACTCAAAATCATTCAGTTCCGCTTGGTGGCTCCGCCTCTAATGGGCTACAACAAAAATTGAAAATGCGGGATCTGTC
This sequence comes from Parnassius apollo, assembly GCA_907164705.1. Classification (NCBI taxonomy): domain Eukaryota; kingdom Metazoa; phylum Arthropoda; class Insecta; order Lepidoptera; family Papilionidae; genus Parnassius; species Parnassius apollo. The sequence goes on along the minus strand of CAJQZP010001153.1, from coordinate 6,983,448 downwards.
CACGAGGTAACCACGCTATGGGACTATTTGTTGATGAGGAATGCCAGGTGGTGGAGACAAAATATATAGTATCCACTGTTACGATAGGTATATACGGTCTTCAAATGCGAGGCAGCGAAGTGCTCCACACTTCAACAGCTGCGTTGCAGTATTCGTTAGCACAATTGGCAAAAATATTAATAGTATTTATAAATAGTTCTTGCGCGGTATTATAGTCTAGCAGATGGAGCAGTCCTGTAGGCTCTTATACCAAGCCATTACATACACGTTTTGAGGTTGGGTGCGGAGACCAGAAAAGCGCGGTGCATTCGCAGGCGGTGCACTACAAAAACGTGTACTTTCACGACGATAGGGGCGTTTATACGTTATAAAGAAAGTCTGTAACACACAATTCCCGAGGTGAAATAGACTATATATGTAAGATAAGGACAGACACCGATCTTGTGGCGCGTCCACCGATCCTACAGTAAACTACCTAAAGATATTAATGTAAATTTTGATGATTTACAATTAGAGAGTGTTAACAGGTTTAAATTACTAGGTATGAACATTGACATTGATCGTAATTGGATTTATCGAATTTCATATCAAATACGTAAAATCTAAATTATCCAATTTAACTTACACCCTTTTTGAATTGAAATGCAGCATGAATACAGAGAGCATTATCTGCATACTATGTCTATACTTACTCATAGTTGAATTTCGGCGGAATTTTGACCAGTGGCGCTTTGCTGGTCTTGTTTTATGGTATAAAAATAATAGTTTGAATTGGATTTTGATATGTAAAACCAATACGATTTTGTGTATTAAATGTCAAATTTTGTGTAATATTAAATGCGTGTAAACTGTTAGTGCCTTGAGATATTGTCCCAAAAACAAAAATCTGTAAAGACGAAGATCTCGAATGAAATGAAGACATGGCTTAATGTACAAGCATCCAAGCCAAAAATCTTAAAAAATTAAAAAACTTACTCATGCACCAAAGAGAATATAATCACTATAATACGTTTATCTTTCGCTTTTGTGTCATGCATGAAGGTTAGCATGAAGGTTAGAGAACAGGAGAACGATCGCCGTAGAAAATAGTGTCCCAGAAATATGGACACCATTAGTGTGGCGCTGCGACCGCTAAGTTCGCTCAATAAAAATCATTTTCAGTCTATTTTTCCGATCAGATGCTAAACCACTTGCACATCCAGACAACAAAATATTTATCCATTTTTTAAAGTTTATTTTTGTCAAAAATTAGAGCATGAATTTTTTTAATGAATTTGTATAACTAACTTCATCTACTTGTACTATAAACAGCTAATTCAGTCATATCACTGACGTCAGGCCGCTATAAATTCTACAATTTTAAGGACAGGCGGGCTATGCTTTAGTACGTAGCGATCGTTCTCCTGTTCTTTAACCTCCATGGTGTCATGGCTCATGGTTACGCTCATAGACACAAACTAATAAGAGTATGCCCATAGATAAAGAAATATATTGTAACTTCAGGCTCAGAAGGGCTGAAACCCAGGGCCGTAAAGCCAGTTAAAAAAAGAAATGAAAAAAATGTAGCAAGCTCTGATAGAAAAATGGTTCACTGAAGTTAGCCCCCCAAATTTTTTTTTTATTTTTGAAATTTCGTTATCACATATCGTTAGTTCGTGGATTGTTCTTGATTGTTTTCTATCAATAATTGTTTGTTCGTTAATAATTCATTTAAAAAATATATTAAAAATCTGCCTTATAGTTAGCCTGGGGTTAGCAATGGAAATCCGCTTACGACGTTTGGCGTTATTGGACAGTGAGTATGTGACATCATTAATATCAGATGCAGGGGTGGCAACCACAGGACTGTCATTTAACTCGAAATTAACAGGTAATGGGGCAAAATAATTATACGGCTATGGCACTGGAGTAAAATCACAATAATTTTTCAATAATGCTCTTCTGGATTGGCGAACTCCCAGGAGTGTTTTCTATGACTGAAGGCAATCGATTTTCTTTTTGAGTTCTGTTATCACCACTCGATAAACAAGGCGAGTAGCAAGGAATATCATCCGGGAATAATATGGTAGCGTTAGAAGGTATATTCTGCAATACATCCTTGCTATCTATATTCAAATAAAACCGTAAAACTTGCATCAGGTGACAATGGAGACTCTAAACCAAACAATAATTTGAATTAAAAACAATTCATATTTTTATATTAAACATATCAATAACAAGTAATAAAATATATAACTGATAAATAAATATATTTTAACACAATTAACACAAAAATATCAAAAATTGAATTTGTACATTATTGTATCTAGATGAGTCAAGTGTCTTCTTTATACAGTTTGTTCGCTGTATACTGGTGTGACTGTAGTTGTTTCAGTATACGGTGTACTAAGCGACGCGACGTGAACAGTAATTATCAAACAAAAAGAACAAAATCACACTTATATACCTAAATAAAGATACTTACCATCTTTATCTCTGTTTTACATTATATAACCGTTTCATGTGTTGTTGTTTATTGTATTATTGATATTATTCAAATTGTCATTGAGTAAATTCAAAAAATTTCGCGCCTTGTTTGACTATATTCTGTTAGTAATATTGATTAAACATATTAAACAATATAAGACTCATACATCATCAAAAATATTAACAAAAATTGCACTCACCGCCATTCATCGAATACTGAGTCGCAAATCGCAATAAATTTACTCTACAAGTTGCCCCTCACGCCCCGCGTACACTGGTACGATGTTATTTGGACCAGTACACAATTTACAATTTTAACTGATGTTGAAATTGATTTATATACTAAATGCAATTATTTCGGTAATTACTGTTCTTTTTTATTTTATTTTAACACTAACATTAAGAACATGGTTTATTATGTAAGTTTATATAAAAATTAAAATACCTAAATTTGTTAGATGACTCAGTATACTTAGGAGTTATCGATATGATATCGTGATCACTTGATTTAGAAAACAATTTAGTTGATCGTTCGAATAATAATAAGTCTAGTTCTATTTCAAAAATATTTTTAGGTACATATATAAAGTAATAAAAAAAAAACTAAACAAAAACGAGTATATCGATGTCGATTATTGCTTACATTGCGAACGAAACCACTATATATTAAAGAAGTAATGTCTCGTAAAGTAACGTCACACATAATACTACTACAATAGGGATGTATTTTTCGAGTAAATCTAAACATATTAGTGTACTTACTCTCATATTTGGCAAAGTGTAAACAGATGACAACTTGACATTTCTATTACCGCGCATCTTTGAGTATTAAATCAACTGGAGAGGCCTTGCGCGTTAATTCCTAAACAAAAAGTTTGTCAATATCAGAGGGAGGCACGAAAAACACACTACTGTATACTTCACTCTAATGCAAAATTGAATCGCGTCACTATACATGCATCAAAGCTTCATGAATCAAAGTCTTTCTCATAGTCCACATACGCCAGGCAAAGTGGCAGATTGTACTCTTCGGTCTTCCGTACAATTTGCCGCAGGGTATGTATGTGGTCTATGGTACTGAAGCCTTTTCGGAAACGGGCTTGTTCGGGAGGCTGGAAGTCGTCGAGTCTGCGTGCGAGACGATTCGTAATAACTCTCGAAAACAGCACGTAGACGCGGCTCAGAAGGGAAATCGGTCTGTAGTTCTTCAAGAGAGCGTTGTCGCCTTTCTTAAAGAACAAGACCACCGCACTTCTGCTCCACGCCTCCGGAGTAGGGCCACCATGGAGGATAGAATTGAAGAGCTTCTGAAGAACTTCAAGTACCGGTGTTCCACCCGCTTTCAGAAACTCCGCTGTAATTCCATCCTCACCTGGGGCCCTGCCGTTTTTAAGGTGCTGGAGAACCATTCTAATCTCGCTCAGACTGACGTCCGGGATATCATCGGAATAGTGTCGGATAAGACTTGCTCTTGGATCGTTACTCACACTTGCGTGTGGTTCAATGATGATGTGTACAGCTGCCCATAGAACCTCTCAATCTCACTCAAAATCTCAGATGTCCGAGAAACGATGCTGCCACACTCAATCTTCAGCTTTGACAGAGGATAGTTTGACTTTTGACGGTTAGCGATAGGATTTTCGTAAATAATCAAGTGTTGGGGTGAAAACTTGACTCTTAACTCTGTGAAATATTTAGCTCTGGACAGTTTCCTAGGCTTAATTGTCTCCTTAAAAGTTCTCTTTCTTCATTTCCTATCTTTTCTAGTATCTGTTTGTTTTCCTTACATATCAAAGATGTCTCTGTCAGTGAATCTAGTATTTCTTGCAAACTTGTAACTTTTTTCTTTAAATCCGTTACTGATATCGATGCCTTTTTATGCTATTGCTTTTTATTTCGAGGCTTTTTTTAGTTTAATTTTTCTTGGTGTACAGTCTGTTCGCTTAGATACGGTTGTTTTTGTGCCACACCGCCTCAGCATGTGCCGGATTTTGTCAAAAGTGCGACATTCGTACCGTAAAGCACCTGAAACGTCGGGAATCAAAAGTCAAATGTTGTTGTAAGTACAAACATTTGGCGTGAATATTATTAATTTTTTGTGAAAAAAAAAAATTGATTTTCTGCGCATAAGCATAAGCAACGACACGTTAGTTCGCGACAATTTGAGCCTACGACTGACAGTCAATTACGCTCTACTGTCCGCAATTGTGACCCGTCCCCGTCCGTGTACCCGTCCACTTTGAGCTTCCTTTTGTTTTTTTATATTGCGTGGTAGTCTTTATACTTTAGATTAATTACATACGTTAAGTTTTCTGTATTTTTTAAGTTTTTTTCGTATTGTCATCTACAATGGGACTACTATTAATTGTCCCATGCAGGTTCGGGCCTCGGGGAGTTCCCCATTACCCGGGTAATCCTCACAACCCATTTCTATGGGCCGGTCTTGGGAGCCGTACATTGTACGACATTGTAGGTTATCTTCTTTGGCGTATTGCGCGCTACCAGGTAGGTGCTACCGGAGGGTCAGCAATCTCGAAGCCCCGCTGAGTTCCGAGGAGAAGGAGTCGACGCAGGGCCAATCTTGCCGACAGGAGTGCGCTCCTGATAGCAGCACTCCGGGCCTCCAGTGCTCCTTTCTGGCTCTAGGTAAGGGCCTGGTATCCCTAGGCAGAATTGGCGTACCTCGCGCCTCTGGGAAGGGATCTACCGAAGGGTCAGCAACCTCCAGGTCCCGCGGAGACTCATCTCGACGCGGAGCCGAAGTCACCAACAGGCGCGCGCTCCCAGCAGCGCGCCGGGCCTTTGGAGTTCGCTTCCCAGCATATAGATTATGCGCAGTGTTGGGTATGTAACATCCCGGGCGGGGTGAGGGGCGTCCTCGAGGCTCTACGCAAGCCGAGTTGGCCCCACAGCACGTGCACCCACTGCGAAGCGACGCGCTGTACTGCTCCCACCCGGGCGGGAGCCAACGACCGACGGACGTGACCGCCTGCCAGCGCGGTCCGGACGCGACTCAAGTTTTTTTACGCTGTTGTCTTCTGCGTGGGCTGAATGCCCAGCAGGTATCGGGCCTCGGGGTATACCCCTTTACCCGGACATTCCTCACGGCACACTACAGTGTGCCGGTCCTGGGCGCCTTTGATGGTAAAGGCGTTGTGCTTATAATAGCGACTTTTGTCGCTGTGAGGTAATGTTATAAAAAAGAGAGGTTATCTTAGTAATTGTGTTTAAACACAATTATTTTGTCGAAGTTGGCCTTTCTGCGGCGTTGTGGGATTTACTCGACTCCCTAATCTATATAGGGAGGAGTTCTCTTGGATAGGGTCGCTCGTCCGGGGGCCGTGAGTGCAACGGCTCGAAGCCGTTGAGATGTTCGTGTGGCCCGTTGTCGGCGCCGTCAAACATACCGCGCGCCAGCCGGACCACGAATTTATGTAGGCTCTCAATCTTCAAGTTGGCCGCTATGACGTCATTCCGGACGTAGCGACCCGCCCCAACTATGGTTCGTAATGACAAATTCTGCTGGGCTTGAAGTCGCCGCTTCTGATAGTCGCTCAGGAGTGCATACCAGGCCGGAACAGCGTATGTGAGCAGGGGTCTTATGTACATTTTGTAGATGGTCAATTTCGACTTTGTCGGTAACTTGGATGTCAGGACAGAACGGAGCATCGCCCGCGCACATCAAGCTTTGCGAATAACAAAGTCGACGTGTGCAGTTATGCACAACATCCTGTCGATCCGACATCCAAGGTAGGTCACGGCCTTCTCATATGCGATCTCCTGGTCTCTGAGGGTTAGCGGTGGTGGTAGATTTCTATAGCGGCGAGTGAGCAGAGCGGTCGTCTTGCTAACATTGACGACCATCCTCCACTCATTCAACCGTGGTGGCAGCAGGTCCAGCAGACTTCGCATCCTGGCAGTGGCGATATGGGCTCTTCTGGACGAAGTGAAGTATGCGCTGTCATCCGCAAAAAGCGCCAGCTCGACGTCATCCTCCCATTCGTGCAAATGCCCTGCCAAGGTAGGTATGTCATTGGTGTAAGCCGCGTACAGGACTGGAGACAGACAGCTGCCCTGTGGCACACCAGCTCTTATCGGTTTTATTGCGGACTCGGCGTCCTCTACACAGACGTAGAACTTCCTGTCTACGAGGAAAGACGCCACTAGCCGTAATATAGCAGGAGGGACACTGGTCTGATCGTCTAACTTGTAGAGTAATCCTGGGTGCCACACCCGGTCGAACGCCTTCTCGATATCGAGAAAGACGCCCAACGATGTGCGGCCGCGGTTGTGCTCGGCCGCAAGCAGGTGCAGCACTCTGGTCAGCTGTGTTGCTGTTGAGTGGTCCCTCCTGAATCCATGCTGCTCCGCCCGAAGTTGGATGCACGGGCGGAGACGTCTTAGCAGTAGTCTTTCGAACAGTTTAGCTATATGCGGTAGCAGCGTGATCGGCCTGTAGTTGGCAGCTCTACGCCTGTCCTTCCCGTTGTCCTTGCCGTTTCGGCAAGACTATGATTTTGCCTTTCTTCCAGTCCTCCGAGAAGTGGGATGTCCGTAATATGCCATTGTCGACTATCTATACAAGGACTCTATTGGGCAGCTGTCGTAGTGCAGCGTTGGTAATCCCATCGTGCCCCGGCGCCTTCCTCGGTTGCAGGCGGGTTGTAGACCTCCGCAATTCATCGGGGGAGATAAACCACTCTCCTGCAAGCGGTGGCGCGGGCGACGACAGGAGCTCCTGCACGCGGCTCTCCTTCCAGATGTGGATTTCCATGAACTCCGCACTTGCTGGGTTCGGCATGAACTGCTCCTCGAAGTGCTCAGCTAGGATATCCGCTCTTCCCTTGGCATCATAACGTTGTTCGCCCGCGATGTTGGTCAGCGGGCAAACAGGTGGTCGGGTTTTCGTTAACTGCCGGTTCAATGTGTAGAGCGACGCTTGATGTTCATCTGCCTTCCAAATGCGCCGCTCTCAGGCCTCTCTTCTGTGGGCCTGTATTGCAACCGACAGTTCGTCCGTTAGGGTGTTCAATCTAGTTTTTATTCTAGGGCAGCGCGTGCGCGCCCAGAGCTTTCTCAGCGCTCTTTTGTGTCTCAGCTGCACGCGTAGGTTCAGCGCCAGCTCTTACTTTCTTCCCGAGAGAGGGACGATCGTAGGGGCCGCGTTGAGGGCCTCCTGGATTCTCGCGGTTATTCTGGTTGCAGCGGCCTCTACGTCGTCCGCTGAGTGGATCGGTGCGTGGCCTGGAGGTCTCTCCTGCAGGTGTTGGTGGTAGAGCCTCCAGTCGATCTTGGTCTTAACGGCTCTGGGCGGCGAAGTCACTGCCCTAGTGCCAAGGGTAATCAGAATCGGGAGATGCTGTGTATTTAAGTCGTACAGCACTTCTACCACTACTGGGTAGTTGACGTTCCTAGTGAGCACGATATCCAATACATCCGGACGCTTGCTAGGGTCGGTAGGGATGTGCGTCGATTCTTCGGGACCTAGAACGTCATAGTTCTGATTCTCTGCATCGTCGTATTATAGTTGATCAATCTTGACCCCCACGCCGGGTGTTTGGCGTTCAGGTCCCCGGCGATGATGGTGGGTGTCGTACCTTCCATAACCGTCCGGATGTCTGAGGAGTACAATGGAGTCCTTGGCGGGCGGTATGCTGCAAAGATCCTTAGTTCCTCGCCCGCCGCCTCCATTTTTATGCCGATTGAACGCATCGTCTGGAAGTCTGGTAAGTTCAGTTCTTGGTGGACGATATCTCTGCTCACCAGATTCGCTGTCCCTCTGTAAGCGATCCCTTGAGGATTGACCTCGTCCCTCCTGTAGATCGTATAATTTGGCAGCTTAAGATGCGTTGATGGTCGTATTTTGGTTTCACCCAGCAAGATCACCTGGATGTCCTGCTGCTGGGCGACCGTGCGGAGATCATGGATCCTATGTTGAATCCCGTCCGGGTTCCAGTAAAGCAGGCGCAGGTTACTATCCTCCGTAGTGCCTAGCCAGTAGCGATGCCAGTGCCTTCATAACGGCGGTTACAGGGTCTGTCCCGGCCCTTATGTCGGCCAGGACTTGTGTGCCGACTTCGATAGCTATGCCTACCAATCTATGGATGATCACAGCTGTCTCGAAACTGGACGTTGATGGTCTACGTTGTGAAGGCACTTTTCTCGGGGCATTAGTGGTGGTCATCTCTCTCTGTGTAGAGCGGGCTCTATGTTTAGAGCGGGCTCTACTTTCTGGTAGAGCCCTTTCTGGTGCTCTACCCGTTGTAGTGTGTAGTTATATATGAATGATTCCGCGACCGTTACTAAGTACACACCGTAACCGTTTGCTCCGCGAGACTTATTCTAAAAACAGTGTAAATCTTAGTGGCTACTGTCAAAACCGATATCTACTGGAAGCTAGTGTACAGCCCTCTCTAGTGCCGCAATCTCTTTTCTAATCCATTCTATAATTAGGGAACTGTGACAAAAATTATCTTCAAATAATTGAGACTGTGACCTACCTCTCAAGACCTCAACAAGTGTACGCTCAGTTCGTCCATCGTAGTGTGCTACAAAGGTCAACGACCGTCGGCAGCCGAAGTAACCCGTAGTCACCCGAAGAGGCGACGAATCGACACGTAACGTCGTCGGCGCAGTGACTTAAATCGCTACGGGGATTGCTACGGACTACGAAACTTCTTCGTCCCGCCTACTCATTTACGGCTCGTAGCACATCTTAGTTTCTCCGCAGTTGCGTTGCTTGCCTTTGCGCGTCTTTAGAAATAAAGTCACTTGAGCATAATATTACAACAGCTACATAATATAAAATGATTTGTTTGGCCTGTCATAAATTTACCCGACCCGAGGTACAGCTGAATTGCTCTGCATGCAAGGGATGCTACCACTACAAATGTTACAACATATCCTCCGCTTATTACAAAGAAAATCTTCCAGCCTTAAAAAGGAATTGGAAATGCCATTCCTGTAATCGGATCACGCGACGCAAGGAGGACAACACACCGGTTCGTAGACAACTCTCTCCATTATCCACTCCATTATCCACAGAACCTCGTCGCATGACATGTTCGTGTCATGCGACGAGGTTCTGGGAACCACCGACGGGGCGTTAAATGACAGCCAAGTAAATAATAATTCAACTACAACCCCCACCCCTCCCGCTGCGGCAATAACATACGACCAGTTTGGCGCGTTGCTTGATTGTAAGTTATCCAAGATAAGTACTGATATAAGAGACGACATCACCCACCTTCGCGAATGTCTCGACGCCTTGAACTCCAAACTGGCGGACTATGATCGGCGAATTAAGTCACTTGAGTCCTTTGAAAAAGAAAATAATGTCCTTAAGGCCACCGTTGCCAATCTGCAGTCTCGTCTAAACAGCCAAGCTCAGATTGCCTTAGGAAATGAGCTGGAAATATCGGGTCTAGAAGAAACACCAAATGAAAACCCAACTCACTTGGTAATAACTGTCGCCGCTAAACTGGGCATTGAGCTTCAGGATATGGACTTGAATTATGCGCACCGAGCTGGTCCCAAAAACCAAAACATAAATACTAACGTGAGTGGGAACCGTAAACTTCATCGTTCCTTGGTGGTTGCTTTTACCCGTCGATCTAAACGTGAGGAATTCCTTAAACACGCGAAAGCTAGAAGAAAACCTAAAGAGTAAAGACATTTTGAATCATGGGCCTGAAAATTTGATCTACGTAAATGAGCGTCTTACTGGCGAAAATCGACGGTTATTTCGTACTGCGAGAGCTTTCACCGTCGAACATGGCTACAGGTTTTGCTGGCTTCGAAACGGATCCATATTTATTAGGAAAGGGGATGTCAAGGAAGGTAGCCCCGCAATCCGTATTAGGTCGGAAAATGATCTCAGCCGCCTGCTCTGTGCCCAAACCAAACCAGACACGGCGACCACTCAGTAAACATTACCTGAGCCTCAAGAGCCTAGTCATTAATATTTTGTCACTAATTTGCAGTCCATATGGTCGCCATTTTTCTTATATACTCATCATACTTATCATAACTTTGAATTTAACTCTTCACAATTGTAAGCGCAATCACATACACATTTTAACACACCTACACATCTTCTCCCCCATGGTACATTCCTAAAAATATTTCGTGGTTATTTACACCCCTTCTTATGTTTATATGGCACTCTCTCCTTTAATGCCAAAATACTCCAATCAATTTTTCACGATCTTCCCATGGCTTCCCTAGAATTTTTAGATGCTATAGATAATTCATCTCAGATAAAGTGCCACAACATAACGTTCCCAGAGGATTGTAAAGACGTTCTGTCTAGATTTTCATTTAGAATTTTAAGCATGAACATATGAAGCATGCGTAAAAACTTTGATAATTTCCTAGTAACCCCAAAAAGGTTGGATCTTCATTTCGACGCTATTGTATTCAGCGAGTGCTAGCTTAATGAGTTTGTGACGGTCCCCCTATTGCAAGGATTTACACCATTTTACTCTAAAAGGTATAATAACAGGGCAGGAGGAGTCGCTATCTACATAAGAGATAGGTGGTCAGCCAATTTTTCTGAGCTGAACGTTGACGAGGGTAATTGTATTCTCGCAGAAGTTGCAAATCACTTCTCAGTAGTAGCCGCTTACAGATCACCTAGTTACACCAACCCGGAAACATTTATTCGCTCTCTTGACGCTAACTTAATGACGGTTAGTCCCTCTCCTTGTCTTATTTTTGCTGGAGACATAAACTTAAATATTATTGGGTCCGCAGCTGACAAAAACTTGCACACGGAGTACTTAGATGTATTAGCAGAGTACGGACTTTTTCCAGCTATAACCAAACCAACTCGGGTCAAAACCTGCATAGATCACATTTTTGTACCCGTAAAATCTAATGCGGAGTCCGTAGTCTATCTCAATGCTGCCACTGACCATGATATCACTATGGCAGGCATAATGTTAAAGACGCACAAACAAAAAAGACCAAAACCTATTCGATCAAGAGTAATAGTTGACATAGACTTAATAAGATCAGAGCTGGAAGGAACGGACTGGTCAACAGTAATAAACTGCAGCTCTCTTGAAGAGTCTGTAACTCACTTTACTAAGACGGTATCAGAGGCAATATTGAGATATTCAAAAACTTGTGTAATAAGCCGCTCCAGAACTACCTTACACCCCTGGATGACTCCTGGTTTAATCAGATGCTCTAAACACCGCGATAAGCTTCATATAGAATATCGCAAGGACCCAAACAACCCAACTAAAAAACTTATATATACGCGCTATAGAAATTTTGACATAGATCTAATTAGAGGACTAAAACGTGATTACAACAAAAAAAGAAATAATCAAAAATAAATATGCTCCAAAAAAACTCTGGGGTACTATTAACCGCATAACTGGTAAAGACACTAGCTCAAGTTCTCCCCTGGCTCTCATCAACTCAAGACCCCCCGTAAAAGAGTCTCTCAATGTTTGCAACTCATACTTTGCCTCTGTATGTAATAAGCTGGCAAACTCCATCATGCTGAAATTAAATGAGACTCAAGAGTCCCTTGCCGAAAAAGTTCAGATCCTGATCAACCCGTTGGTTAATTTTTCATGAATCCTACAGATGAACTGGAAGTTTTGGGTCTCATCCGGTCTCTTGATTCAGGTAGTGCGCCTGGTATGGTATGGACGGCATCACTAACAAACTTTTAAAATCAGTGGCCCACACAATCGCGGAGCCCCTGGCTGCGATATTTAACTTAAGTATCTCGTCGGGAGTCTTCCCAAGCTGGTGGAAAGTTGCGACAGTTACCCCCATATACAAGAATGGAGCTACGGACGATCCTTGTAATTACCGACCCAAATCACTTCTGGGTAGTTACTCGAAGCTCCTGGAACGTGTTGTCCATAAGCGGCTGACTAACTATCTTGAAAAGAATAGCATACTCTCGGACCGTCAGTTTGGTTTTCACAAGTGAAAATCAACTGAGGACGCAGTAACTCTTCTCACAGATATGGTTGTAACTCATCTCGATCAGGGTCGATCCAGTGTCGGTGTTTTTCTCGATCTGGCTAAAGCATTCGACACGGTATCCATCCCCATCCTCCTTAAGAAATTAAGTGCTCTTGGGATTCGTGGTCTAGCTCTAAACTGGTTTTCCAGCTATCTGTCGGATAGAAAGCAATGCGTTCAAATAGGTGATCAGGCAAGCGATCTTAGATCTGTAGATTTTGGTGTTCCTCAAGGTAGCATCTTGCGGCCGACTCTTTTTATTTCGTACATTAATGACATTATGTCAATTCAACTTGAAAATAGTGAGATTGTATGTTATGCTGACGATACAGCCATAATATTCTATGGTAAATCTTGGTACGACGCCTACTTTTCAGCTATCTCCGGGTTGCATAAATTACAAAAATGGTTAAGTAACAACATCTTAACACTGAACACCTCAAAAACGCAGTTAATTTGTTTTCATAAAACTGCAGCGTCTGAACCGCTACCCTCACTTTTCAATAGCCTTAAAGTACACAATAACAACTGTAGTTTTCGCTCCGTGAGCTCTCCAAATTGTAACTGTGACCAGATAAATAGGGTCGGTTCCCTTAAATATTTAGGCTCCCTTAAATATTTGGGCATTATAATAGATGAAAATCTAACTTTAAAAGTCATATATCGGTGACATCAGGCAGGGTCCGTAAGCTGATACACACGATGAGACTATTGAGAGATTCTACTGATGGCAGCATTTTAAAGTCAGTCTACCTTGCACTATGTCAGTCCGTACTTAGCTATTGTATACTGGCGTGGGGTGGCATATCCTCCTCTACGTTGATAGTACTGGAAAGGGCCCAGAGGGCAGTTTTGAAGGTAGCTATGGGTAAACCAAGGCGCTATCAGATCTCTTTAGAGAAGCTCAAGTTTTAAGTGTCCGTAGATTGTATCTTCTGAGGGCCTTTACATTTATGCACAGGGAAGCTTCAAAACTGCCGACGTTTAATACATTAATAAATAAAAGAGTGTGTAAGATCCCCACAACCTTAATTAAAACATCTTTCGCACGTCATTTCAGACTGTTCCAATTCCCTCGCATCTACAACAAATTAGTCAACTTATACGACTTAAAACGATCCCAACTTTATGAGGCTAAAATAAAAATGAGAAGTCATTTATTGACTTGGGACTATGAGAAATCAGAATAAATATTGGTGACCCTTAAGGACGCGTTTGCAAATCAACCAAAATTAGGGTGTTTTTAGTTAGATTTTGTGACAAAACTAAACCAAATCAAATATAAGTAAAAACTACCATGTATAGATTGGTTCTTCATCTGCAAACGTCTGTAACTGTTTTGTTGAAAAAAGTAGTTTTTTGTATTGTAAAAACGAACTTTCGTTGCCATTTTCTACAAAATTAACGAAACCGGAGTTTCGGTAGTTTTCTTTAATAAAAAACTCGAATATTCAATTAAAAAACCTTGTTTATTTTTTTAAAAGTATAGTCGTAGAAAAAATAAAAACTGATGCACATTTTTTCACATATTTTGCTAATACGGATGAATCATAATCTATTGCAATAAGGGCTATTTTATTGTTGGTGCCTGCTTTGATTTATTGTACAAAGATTTCGATGAAACCACATTCCGCGCTCGGCCGCCGTCGTGTGTGGACACTGTATCGCCTGTTAGCAGCGGCTCATTCTGAAAAGATCGCTGTACATACACAAAATATTAGAAAAAAGCAAATTGGAAACATAAGTACTTGACAAGTGATAAAATTATTATTTTTATACTCACAGTTTTTTATTTAGCTAAAAATAAGTAGGCTATTATAAACTTACCTCTGAACTTGATAGAGTGACCTGAAGGTAACTACTACTGCAACTTCTGGACGAGCGGAACTAGGTGTGCCGAGTTTGGGCTCGTTTTGTTGGTTATGATGAGACCTTACCTCCGGACTTGATGGTGTGACCTGAAGGTGTACTTTCGTGACCGCTATTTGAACTTCTTGCAGAGTAAAACTAGGTGTGCCGAGTTTGGGCTTATTTTGTTAGTTACGATGAGACCTTACCACCGGACTTGATGGAGTAACCTGAAGGTGTAATTCAGTGATTAAACTAGAACTCCTAGACTAGTAGAACTAGGTGTGCCGAGTTTGGGTTCGTTTTGTTAGTTACGATGAGACCTTACCTCCGGTCTTGATGTAATGACCTGAAGGTTTAATTGGGTGATTACTACTGGAACTGCTAGACTAGTAAAACTAGGTGTGCCGAGTTTGGGTTCGTTTTGGCGCACGCGCACGCGCACACGCACACGCACGCGCACGCGCACGCGCACGCGCCACACGCGCGCAGGCACGCACGCGCGCAGGCACGCACGCGCGCAAGCACGCACGCACGCACGCGCGCAAGCACGCACGCACGCACGCACGCACGCACGCACGCACGCACGCACGCACGCACACACACACACACACACATTTATTATTATTATGGGGTATCTATATAGTTTTCTCATCTGGTTGGGTTCTATAAATATATAATTATAAATGAAAATGAAAAGATAAATATACATAAATATCAATAACATAAAATAAATATAAAAGTACATAAATAAATAAAAGCCCAACCAGATGGAGGCCCTCGGCAGGGGAGACCAAACGGCCGAGGGTTAGGGGGAAAGGGAAAGAAACCGGCGGACGATGCGGGCGGTATCGAGGAGCACCGCCTTCTGCATTTGAACCTGGAGCGGTCCGCCACGTAGTCCCAGCCGCCTCAGATGACCCGAGAGGCTGACTGGGATTAGCCCGTTTGCAGAGACGACTACAGGAATAATTTCGGTCGGCAGACCACCCCACATGTCGGTCACCTCGTGAGCCAGGTCCAGATATTTTGTTTGCTTGTCTGTTTCGGCTTTCAAGAGGTTCTCGTCATACGGAATGGTAATGTCGACCAAAAATATCCTTGACTGTGCCCGGTCCATCAGCAGTTGTTGGTCTTAATAACCTGATCCTGTATTGCACAGACAAAACCCTCGGTTTCCCCGAAGAGGTCACCGAAACGTAGCCAGTGGAGGGAGGCTACTGTGTCTACGAAAGGCTCATGTAGAGCCTTGTAGAACCTCCCGTGGAGCTCCTTCTCCTTCCATACGGTCTCCCGGTCGGAAATGCTCTGCACTGCCGGGTCTTGCCATTGCTCGTTGGCTAAGGATAGAGGGGTAAGTCCTTTATCACAAGAAATGACGTCCTTATAGAATGGATCATCCGATCTCGCCAGGAAGTAATCACGGAGGCTGCACACTTCGCGATTATGCATGGTGAGCGCGCTCAAGAAGCCACGACCACCATGCTTCCGCGACAAGTACAGCCTCATTACCGACGATCTCGGATGATGCATCCTATGGGACGTCATGGTAGTGCGGACTTTTCTATCCAGGGCGTTAAGTTCAGTCTGAGTCCACCTGCGTATGTCAAAGGTATGCATGAGGACAGGCATGACCCAGCCGTTATATGCGTCTGCCTTATTCACACCGGACAAAAAGGCTGTTAAGCACTTTGGTCAAGCGTGCATAAAACACGCCGCAAACTGACTGTTTCATACCAGTCTCATCGATACCGATGTTTTGTGACATACCCAGGTATCGGTATGTTTCAGCCTCGGAAAGGGTCCTTAAGTTGACGGGCATAGATAAGTCTACGCCCTCAGAGTTAGCAACCCTTCCCCTTTCAACATGGAGGACCGCACACTTATCCGTCCCAAGCTCCATTCCAATGGAATTGCTAAATTCACAAGTGATGTTTAGCAATTCCATAAGATGGGAGCGACTGGAGGCGAATAACTTGAGGTCATCCATATAGAAAAGGTGGGTCACTTTTGTCCCTCCTTTCCGTAGCTGAAATCCCCTCCCGGAGCCCTCCAGTAAGGTACTGAGAGGGTTCAGAGAGAGGCAGAACCAGATTGGACTCAGACAGTCGCCCTGGAAGATACCCCTTCTTATCCTTATGTGGTTCTCCGCAGCCATCATCCGCTCGCCCAGATGACAAAGGATCGTACTCCACTGCCCCATACACTGCTCCAGGAAGTCTCTAACTGTACAGTCTATCTTGTACAGCTCGAGGACTCTATTTAGCCATGTATGGGGCAGCGCCTTTGCGCGTTTTTAGAAATAAAGTCACTTGAGCATAATATTACAACAGCTACATAATATAAAATGATTTGTTTGGCCTGTCATAAATTTACCCAACCCGAGGTACAGCTGAATTGCTCTGCATGCAAGGGATGCTACCACTACAAATATTACAACATATCCTCCGCTTATTACAAAGAAAATCTTCCAGCCTTAAAAAGGAATTGGAAATGCCATTCCTGTAATCGGATCACGCGACGCAAGGAGGACAACACACCGGTTCGTAGACAACTCTCTCCATTATCCACTCCATCATCCACAGAACCTCGTCGCATGACATGTTCGTGTCATGCGACGAGGTTCTGGGAACCACCGACGGGGCGTTAAATGACAGCCAAGTAAATAATAATTCAACTACAACCCCCACCCCTCCCGCTGCGGCAATAACATACGACCAGTTTGGCGCGTTGCTTGATTGTAAGTTATCCAAGATAAGTACTGATATAAGAGACGACATCACCCACCTTCGCGAATGTCTCGACGCCTTGAACTCCAAACTGGCGGACTATGATCGGCGAATTAAGTCACTTGAGTCCTTTGAAAAAGAAAATAATGTCCTTAAGGCCACCGTTGCCAATCTGCAGTCTCGTCTAAACAGCCAAGCTCAGATTGCCTTAGGAAATGAGCTGGAAATATCGGGTCTAGAAGAAACACCAAATGAAAACCCAACTCACTTGGTAATAACTGTCGCCGCTAAACTGGGCATTGAGCTTCAGGATATGGACTTGAATTATGCGCACCGAGCTGGTCCCAAAAACCAAAACATAAATACTAACGTGAGTGGGAACCGTAAACTTCATCGTTCCTTGGTGGTTGCTTTTACCCGTCGATTTAAACGTGAGGAATTCCTTAAACACGCGAAAGCTAGAAAAAAACCTAAAGAGTAAAGACATTTTGAATCATGGGCCTGAAAATTTGATCTACGTAAATGAGCATCTTACTGGCGAAAATCGACGGTTATTTCGTACTGCGAGAGCTTTCACCGTCGAACATGGCTACAGGTTTTGCTAGCTTCGGAACGGATCCATATTTATTAGGAAAGGGGATGTCAAGGAAGGTATCCCCGCAATCCGTATTAGGTCGGAAAATGATCTCAGCCGCCTACTTTGTGCCCAAACCAAACCAGATACGGCGACCACTCAGTAAACATTACCTGAGCCTCAAGAGCCTAGTCATTAATATTTTGTCACTAATTTACAGTCCATATGGTCGCCATTTTTCTTATATACTCATCATACTTATCATAACTTTGAATTTAACTCTTCACAATTGTAAGCGCAATCACATACACATTTTAACACACCTACACATCTTCTCCCCCATGGTACATTCCTCAAAATATTTCGTGGTTATTTACACCCCTTCTTATGTTTATATGGCACTCTCTCCTTTAATGCCAAAATACTCCAATCAATTTTTCACGATTTTCCCATGGCTTCCCTAGAATTGTTAGATGCTATAGATAATTCATCTCAGATAAAGTGCCACAACATAACGTTCCCAGAGGATTGTAAAGACGTTCTGTCTAGATTTTCATTTAGAATTTTAAGCATGAACTTATGAAGCATGCGTAAAAACTTTGATAATTTCCTAGTAACCCCAAAAAGGTTGGATCTTCATTTCGACGCTATTGTCTTCAGCGAGTGCTAGCTTAATGAGTTTGTGACGGTCCCCCCTATTGCAAGGATTTACATCATTTTACTCTAAAAGGTATATTAACAGAGCAGGAGGAGTCGCTATCTACATAAGAGATAGGTGGTTACCCAATTTTTCTGAGCTGAACGTTGACGAGGGTAATTGTATTCTCGCAGAAGTTGCAAATCACTTCTCAGTAGTAGCCGCTTACAGATCACCTAGTTACACCAACCCGGAAACATTTATTCGCTCTCTTGACGCTAACTTAAAAACGGTTAGTCCCTCTCCTTATCTTATTTTTGCTGGAGACGTAAACTTAAATATTATTAGGTCCGCAGCTGACAAAAACTTGCACACGGAGTACTTAGATGTATTAGCAGAGTACGGACTTTTTCCAGCTATAACCAAACCAAATCGGGTCAAAACCTGCATAGATCACATTTTTGTACCCGTGAAATCTAATGCGGAGTCCGTAGTCTATCTCAGTGCTGCCACTGACCATAATATCACTATGGCAGGCATAATGTTAAAGACGCACAAACAAAAAAGACCAAAACCTATTCGATCAAGAGTAATAGTTGACATAGACTTAATAAGATCAGAGCTGGAAGGAACGGACTGGTCAACAGTAATAAACTGCAGCTCTCTTGAAGAGTCTGTAACTCACTTTACTAAGACGGTATCAGAGGCAATATTGAGATATTCAAAAACTTGTGTAATAAGCCGCTCCAGAACTACCTTACACCCCTGGATGACTCCTGGTTTAATCAGATGCTCTAAACACCGCGATAAGCTTCATATAGAATATCGCAAGGACCCAAACAACCCAACTAAAAAACTTATATATACGCGCTATAGAAATTTTTACATAGATCTAATTAGAGGACTAAAACGTGATTACAACAAAAAAGAAATAATCAAAAATAAATATGCTCCAAAAAAACTCTGGGGTACTATTAACCGCATAACTGGTAAAGACACTAGCTCAAGTTCTCCCCTGGCTCTCATCAACTCAAGACCCTCCGTAAAAGAGTCTCTCAATGTTTGCAACTCATACTTTGCCTCTGTATGTAATAAGCTGGCAAACTCTATCATGCTGAAATTAAATGAGACTCAAGAGTCCCTTGCCGAAAAAGTTCAGATCCTGATCAACCCGTTGGTTAATTTTTCATGAATCCTACAGATGAACTGGAAGTTTTGGGTCTCATCCGGTCTCTTGATTCAGGTAGTGCGCCTGGTATGGTATGGACGGCATCACTAACAAACTTTTAAAATCAGTGGCCCACATAATCGCGGAGCCCCTGGCTGCGATATTTAACTTAAGTATCTCGTCGGGAGTCTTCCCGAGGTGGTGGAAAGTTGCGGCAGTTACCCATATACAAGAATGGAGCTACGGACGATCCTTGTAATTACCGACCCATATCACTCCTGGATAGTTACTCGAAGCTCCTGGAACGTGTTGTCCATAAGCGGCTGACTAACTATCTTGAAAACTCTCGGACCGTCAGTTTGGTTTTCGCAAGGGAAAATCAACTGAGGATGCAGTAACTCTTCTCACAGATACGGTTGTAACTCATCTCGATCAGGGTCGATCCAGTGTCGGTGTTTTTCTCGATCTGGCTAAAGCATTCGACACGGTATCCATCCCCATCCTCCTTAAGAAATTAAGTGCTCTTGGGATTCGTGGTCTAGCTCTAAACTGGTTTTCCAGCTATCTGTCGGATAGAAAGCAATGCGTTCAAATAGGTGATCAGGCAAGCGATCTTAGATCTGTAGATTTTGGTGTTCCTCAAGGTAGCATCTTGCGGCCGACTCTTTTTATTTCGTACATTAATGACATTATGTCAATTCAACTTGAAAATAGTGAGATTGTATGTTATGCTGACGATACAGCCATAATATTCTGTGGTAAATCTTGGTACGACGCCTACTTTACGGCCATCTCCGGGTTGCATAAATTACAAAAATGGTTAAATAACAACATCTTAACACTGAACACCTCAAAAACGCAGTTAATTTGTTTTCATAAAACTGCAGCGTCTGAACCGCCACCCTCACTTTTCAATAGCCTTAAAGTACACAATAACAACTGTAGTTTTCGCTCCGTGAGCTCTCCAAATTGTAACTGTGACCAGATAAATAGGGTCGGTTCCCTTAAATATTTGGGCTCCCTTAAATATTTGGGCATTATAATAGATGAAAATCTTAACTTTAAAAGTCATATATCGGTGACATCAGGCAGGGTCCGTAAGATGATACACACGATGAGACTATTGAGAGATTCTACTGATGGCAGCATTTTAAAGTCAGTCTACCTTGCACTATGTCAGTCCGTACTTAGCTATTGTATACTGGCGTGGGGTGGCATATCCTCCTCTACGTTGATAGTACTGGAAAGGGCCCAGAGGGCAGTTTTGAAGGTAGCTATGGGTAAACCAAGGCGCTATCAGATCTCTTTAGAGAAGCTCAAGTTTTAAGTGTCCGTAGATTGTATCTTCTGAGGGCCTTTACATTTATGCACAGGGAAGCTTCAAAGCTGCCGACGTTTAATATATTAATAAATAAAAGAGTGTGTAAGATCCCCACAACCTTAATTAAAACATCTTTCGCACGTCATTTCAGACTGTTCCAATTCCCTCGCATCTACAACAAATTAGTCAACTTATACGACTTAAAACGATCCCAACTTTATGAGGCTAAAATAAAAATGAGAAGTCATTTATTGACTTGGGACTATGAGAAATCAGAATAAATATTGGTGACCCTTAAGGATGCGTTTGCATATCAAGCAAAATTAGGGTGTTTTTAGGTAGATTTTGTGACAAAACTAAACCAAATCAAATATAAGTAAAAACTACCATGTATAGATTGGTTCTTCATCTGCAAACGTCTGTAACTGTTTTGTTTGAAAATAGTAGTTTTTTATATTGTAAAAACGAACTTTCGTTGCCATTTTCTACAAAATTAACGAAACCGGCTTGAGTTTCGGTACATGTTTTGGTCTATTATCAACATATTTAAAAAAAAATATTGATGACGACATATTCAATTAAAAAACCCTGTGTTTTTTTTTATAAAATGTCAATAGTCGTAGAAAAAATAAAAACTGATGCACATTTTTTCACATATTTTGCTAATACGGATGAATCATAATCTATTGCAATAAGGGCTATTTTATTGTTGGTGCCTGCTTTGATTTATTGTACAAAGATTTCGATGAAACCACATTCTGCGCTCGGCCGCCGTCGTGTGTGGACACTGTATCGCCTGTTAGCAGCGGCTCATTCTGAAAAGATCGCTGTACATACACAAAATATTAGAAAAAAGCAAATTGGAAACATAAGTACTTGACAAGTGATAAAATTATTATTTTTATACTCACAGTTTTTTATTTAGCTAAAAATAAGTAGGCTATTATAAACTTACCTCTGAACTTGATAGAGTGACCTGAAGGTAACTACTACTGCAACTTCTGGACGAGCGGAACTAGGTGTGCCGAGTTTGGGCTCGTTTTGTTGGTTATGATGAGACCTTACCTCCGGACTTGATGGTGTGACCTGAAGGTGTACTTTCGTGACCGCTATTTGAACTTCTTGCAGAGTAAAACTAGGTGTGCCGAGTTTGGGCTTATTTTGTTAGTTACGATGAGATCTTACCACCGGACTTGATGGAGTAACCTGAAGGTGTAATTCAGTGATTAAACTGGAACTCCTAGACTAGTGGAACTAGGTGTGCCGAGTTTGGGTTCGTTTTGTTAGTTACGATGAGACCTTACCTCCGGTCTTGATGGAATGACCTGAAGGTTTAATTGGGTGATTACTACTGGAACTGCTAGACTAGTAAAACTAGGTGTGCCGAGTTTGGGTTCGTTTTGGCGCACGCGCACGCGCACACGCACACGCACGCGCACGCGCACGCGCACGCGCGCATGCACGCGCGACAGGCACGCACGCGCGCAGGCACGCACGCGCGCAACGCACGCACGCACGCACGCGCGCAACGCTCGCACGCACGCACGCACGCACGCACGCACGCACGCACGCACGCACGCACGCACACACACACACACACACATTTATTATTATTATGGGGTATCTATATAGTTTTCTCATCTGGTTGGGTTCTATAAATATATAATTATAAATGAAAATGAAAAGATAAATATACATAAATATCAATAACATAAAATAAATATAAAAGTACATAAATAAATAAAAGCCCAACCAGATGGAGGCCCTCGGCAGGGGAGACCACACGGCCGAGGGTTAGGGGGAAAGGGAAAGAAACCGGCGGACGATGCGGGCGGTATCGAGGAGCACCGCCTTCTGCATTTGAACCTGGAGCGGTCCGCCACGTAGTCCCAGCCGCCTCAGATGACCCGAGAGGCTGACTGGGATTAGCCCGTTTGCAGAGACGACTACAGGAATAATTTCGGTCGGCAGACCACCCCACATGTCGGTCACCTCGTGAGCCAGGTCCAGATATTTTGTTTGCTTGTCTGTTTCGGCTTTCAAGAGGTTCTCGTCATACGGAATGGTAATGTCGACCAAAAATATCCTTGACTGTGCCCGGTCCATCAGCAGTTGTTGGTCTTAATAACCTGATCCTGTATTGCACAGACAAAACCCTCGGTTTCCCCGAAGAGGTCACCGAAACGTAGCCAGTGGAGGGAGGCTACTGTGTCTACGAAAGGCTCATGTAGAGCCTTGTAGAACCTCCCGTGGAGCTCCTTCTCCTTCCATACGGTCTCCCGGTCGGAAATGCTCTGCACTGCCGGGTCTTGCCATTGCTCGTTGGCTAAGGATAGAGGGGTAAGTCCTTTATCACAAGAAATGACGTCCTTATAGAATGGATCATCCGATCTCGCCAGGAAGTAATCACGGAGGCTGCACACTTCGCGATTATGCATGGTGAGCGCGCTCAAGAAGCCACGACCACCATGCTTCCGCGACAAGTACAGCCTCATTACCGACGATCTCGGATGATGCATCCTATGGGACGTCATGGTAGTGCGGACTTTTCTATCCAGGGCGTTAAGTTCAGTCTGAGTCCACCTGCGTATGTCAAAGGTATGCATGAGGACAGGCATGACCCAGCCGTTATATGCGTCTGCCTTATTCACACCGGACAAAAGGCTGTTAAGCACTTTGGTCAAGCGTGCATAAAACACGCCGCAAACTGACTGTTTCATACCAGTCTCATCGATACCGATGTTTTGTGACATACCCAGGTATCGGTATGTTTCAGCCTCGGAAAGGGTCCTTAAGTTGACGGGCATAGATAAGTCTACGCCCTCAGAGTTAGCAACCCTTCCCCTTTCAACATGGAGGACCGCACACTTATCCGTCCCAAGCTCCATTCCAATGGAATTGCTAAATTCACAAGTGATGTTTAGCAATTCCATAAGATGGGAGCGACTGGAGGCGAATAACTTGAGGTCATCCATATAGAAAAGGTGGGTCACTTTTGTCCCTCCTTTCCGTAGCTGAAATCCCCTCCCGGAGCCCTCCAGTATAGTACTGAGAGGGTTCAAAGAGAGGCAGAACCAGATTGGACTCAGACAGTCGCCCCGGAATATACCCCTTCTTATCCTTATGCGGCTTTCCGCAGCCGTCATCCGCTCGCCCAGATTACAGAGGATCGTACTCCACTGCCCCATACACTGCTCCAGGAAGTCTCTAACTGTACAGTCTATCTTGTACAGCTCGAGGACTCTCTTTAGCCATGTATGGGGCACCGAGTCGAATGCCTTTCTGTAGTCTATCCAGGCGGCGGAGAAGTTCCGACGGTTGCGTTTCACCACTTTGCCAATGACCGCGTCAATGAGGAGTGGTTCCTTGGTTCCACGACCACCGCCCCAACATCCATTTTGAGCGCGCGACATCACCTGATTTGAGTCCAGGTGACAAGTGATTCTCGCGCTCAAAATGGATGTTAGTGTCTTGTATATGGTCGGTAGACACGTGATGGGGCGGTAATTGCTCGGGTCTGTGGTAACCTGGTCTTTAGGAACCAAATGAGTGATCCCAGTAGTGAAGAGGCTTGGGAGCGACTTCTGGTTGAGAGCCTCTTGAAACTGTCGGGCGAGCACAGAGTGACACACCATGAACCCCTTCAGCCAGTAGTGATGCAGCCCGTCAAGCCCCGGACTTTTCCAGTTCGGGGCCCTACGGACCGCCTCAGCTACGTCATCCGGCGTTATGATGACGGGGTCCATGGGCGTAATACCCGCACACTGACTCGCCACAACTTCCGTCCAAGGGCCCTCGCTGTGGTTTACGGGCTCTGACCACAGGCCGCGCCTGAATGCTACCGTGTCGGCCTGATTCGGTGCTGGACCCGTTCCACTTACCATTGGTCGCTCCAATGATTCATAGAGCCTCTTCTGATCACTCTGGAAGAGACGATTCTGGTTGAACCGTGTCGACCTCTCGGTATATCGCCGAATCCGCTTTCCCCAAGCAGCGATTCTCTGCTTCAGATCATCTATGCGCTCCGTCAGTTTTTGCGTTATATCCGGCTGGGACAAACTGACATTTGTCCCAGCAAACGCCATCCTGACGGTGCGCACAATTCTTGGCCTGTTGTTGCCTGATCTGAAGCATATCAGTCTGCCGATGAGAGCTCTAGCCTTTGCGATACGTTCCTCAATTCTTCTTCTCCATGCTGGGATAGCGCTACTATGGCCAGTAGCGCGTCCAGCCGTGGAAACCTTGGCGCCTATGATACGGCAGACTGCCAGCGCGGCGCCAAAAAGAATTGAGTCCGTCTCGCAAAGTCCCGGCTGGCTTCCAAATAGGTAACCAGCATTGGGTTCAGAGCCCTCACGACAGCCCGATTCCGCTTGCTTATGGCTATGCGGGGAAGTCGCGGTCGATTTTCGAGAGGCGTTCTGCGCGTTTACACAATCGCCTCTTCCAATGTACTCCTCATATGCTCTAATTCCAGTTCCTGGGCGACTGTTCCATCATCGTTTGAATCAACCACAACTGGGGTATTCACGGCGGCATCCACGTTTGCGGGTTGCTCTACCATTTGTAGCGCCGCATCCTCAGCCGTAGCATTCTCATCCGACGAGGGAACAGCCTCACGTCGTAGCCGTTCGAGTTCGGCGACATCAAATATATTTGAGCGCAAGATATACCGAACTCGGTCTGCCAGGTTTTGCTCTGTGACGGTTAAAGATGGCTCCAGCTCAGCAAAAAGACGATGCATCCTAGCCCGATACGCCAAACATCCAGTTTCTCCCCCTTTCGCCCTAAAATACGCCGCAATGCGTTGCTGTTCATCTGGGTTGTCCAACGCATGCGGCGTACTCCACCAGAGGCGGGTGCCGATTGCTGGGCCCGCGAAGACCCTGCCGACACCAAGCCAGCTGGTGGGGATGATGGATGCGAGGGGCTGCTGGGTGGTCGTGCAGCACCTCGCGCTCGGCTGGCGGTTCGCATGCTTTATTATTATTATTATGGGGTATTTATATAGTTTTTTCATCTGGTTGGGTTCTATAAATATATAATTATAAATGAAAATGAAAAGATAAATGTACATATATATATCAATAAAATAAAATAAATACAAAAACTACATAAATAAGTAAGATCCCAACCAGATGGGTGCCCTCGGCAGGGGAGACCAGACGGCCGAGGGTTAGGGGGAAAGGGAAAGAAACCGGCGGACGATGCGGGCGGTATCGAGGAGCACCGCCTTCTGCATTTGAGCCTGGAGCGGTCCGTCACGGAGTCCCAGCCGCCTCAGATGACCCGAGAGGCTGACTGGGATTAGCCCGTTTGCAGAGACGACTACAGGAATAATTTCGGCCGGCACACCACCCCACATGTCGGTCACCTCGTGAGCCAGGTCCAGATATTTTGTTTGTTTATCTGTTTCGGCTTTCACGAGGTTCTCGTCATACGGAATGGTAATGTCGACCAAAAATATCCTTGACTGTGCCCGGTCCATCAGCACAATATCAGGCTTATTCGCAAGAATAGTCCTGTCTGTGATGATGGCCCGGTCCCAATAGAGCCTGGCGCGATCATTTTCGAGCACGGCTTCCGGCAAGTACTTGTAATACGGCAATTTCCGGTCCACGAGACCGTATTTCAGAGCGAGCTCCTGGTGTAGAATTCTGGCTACTAGGTTGTGCCTGTGCAAGTACTCAGAGTTAGAAAGCGCCGAACAACCGGAGATGACATGCCTAAGTGACTCACCGGGATGGCGACAAGCTCGACAGACGTCGACGGTGCCATCCTTTAGGATGTATCTCCGATAGTTGTTGGTCTTAATAACCTGATCCTGTATTGCACAGACAAAACCCTCGGTTTCCCCGAAGAGATCACCGAAGCGTAGCCAGTTGAGGGAGGCTACTGTATCTACGTGAGGCTCATGTAGAGCCTTGTAGTACCTCCCGTGGAGCTCCTTCTCCTTCCATACGGTCTCCCGGTCGGAAATGCTCTGTACTGCCGGGTCTTGCCATTGCTCGTTGGCTAAGGATAGAGGGGTAAGTCCTTTATCACAAGAAATGACGTCCTTATAGAATGGATCATCCGATCTCGCCAGGAAGTAATGACGGAGGCTGCACACTTCGCGATTATGCATGGTGAGCGCGCTCAAGAAGCCACGCCCACCATGCTTTCGCGGCAAGTACAGCCTCATTACCGACGATCTCGGATGATGCATCCTATGGGACGTCATGGTAGTGCGTACTTTTCTATCCAGGGCGTTAAGTTCAGTCTGACTCCACCTGAGTATGCCAAAGGTATACATGAGGACAGGCATGACCCAACCGTTATATGCGTGTGCCTTATTCACACCGGACAAAAGGCTGTTAAGCACTTTGGTCAAGCGTGCATAAAACACGTCGCAAACTGACTGTTTCATACCAGTCTCATCGATACCGATGTTCTGTGACATACCCGGGTATCGGTATGGTTCAGCCTCGGAAAGGGTCCTTAAGTTGACGGGCATAGATAATTCTACGCCCTCAGAGTTAGCAACCCTTCCCCTTTCAACATGGAGGACCGCACACTTATCCGTCCCCAGCTCCATTCCAATAGAATTGCTAAATTCACACGTGATGTTTAGCAATTCCACAAGATGGGAGCGACTGGAGGCGAATAATTTGAGGTCATCCATATAGAAAAGGTGGGTCACTTTTGTACCTCCCTTCCGAAGCTGAAATCCCCTCCCGGAGCCCTCCAGTATAGTACTGAGAGGGTTCAAAGAGAGGCAGAACCAGATTGGACTCAGACAGTCGCCCTGGAATATACCCCTTCTTATCCTTATGCGGCTTTCCGCAGCCGTCATCCGCTCGCCTAGATTACAGAGGATCGTACTCCACTGCCCCATACACTGCTCGAGGAAGTCTCGAACTGTACAGTCAATCTTGTACAGCTCGAGGACCCTCTTTAGCCATGTATGGGGCACCGAGTCAAATGCCTTTCTGTAATCTATCCAGGCGGCGGAGAAGTTCCGACGGTTGCGTTTCACCACTTTGCCAATGACCGCGTCAATGAGGAGTGGTTCCTTGGTTCCACGACCGCCGCCCCGACATCCATTTTGAGCGCGCGACATCACCTGATTTGAGTCCAGGTGACGAGCGATTCTTGCGCTCAAAATGGATGTTAGTGTCTTGTATAATGGTCACACGGTTAGGTCGGTAGACACGTGATGGGGCGGTATTTGCTCGGGTCTGTGGCACCCTGATCTTTAGGAACCAAATGAGTGATCCCAGTAGTGAAGAGGCTTGGGAGCGACTTCTGGTTGAGAGCCTCTTGAAACTGTCGGGCGAGCACAGCGTGACACACCATGAACCCCTTCAGCCAGTAGTGATGCAGCCCGTCAAGCCCCGGACTTTTCCAGTTCGGGGCCCTACGGACCGCCTCAGCTACGTCATCCGGCGTTATGATGACGGGGTCCATGGGCGTAATACCCGCACACTGACTCGCCACAACTTCCGTCCAAGGGCCCTCGTTGTGGTTTACGGGCTCTGACCACAGGCTGCGCCAGAATGCGACCGTGTCAGCCTGATTTGGTGCTGGGCTCGTTCCCCTTACTTTTGGTCGCTCCAATGATTTGTAGAGCCTCTTCTGATCACTCTGGAAGAGACGATTCTGGTTGAACCGTGTCGACCTCTCGGTATATCGCCGAATCCGCTTTCCCCAGGCAGCTATTCTTTGCTTCAGGTCGTCTATGCGCTCCGTCAGTTTTTGCATTATATCCGGCTGGGACAAACTAACATTTGTCCCAGCAAACGCCATCCTCTCGCTGGGTTGCCTGACCTGAGTATTATTATTATTATGGGGTATCTATATAGTTTTCTCATCTGGTTGGGTTCTATAAATATATAATTATAAATGAAAATGAAAAAATAAATATACATAAATATAAAAGTACATAAATAAATAAAAGCCCAACCAGATGGAGGCCCTCGGCAGGGGAGACCAAACGGCCGAGGGTTAGGGGGAAAGGGAAAGAAACCGGCGGACGATGCGGGCGGTATCGAGGAGCACCGCCTTCTGCATTTGAACCTGGAGCGGTCCGCCACGTAGTCCCAGCCGCCTCAGATGACCCGAGAGGCTGACTGGGATTAGCCCGTTTGCAGAGACGACTACAGGAATAATTTCGGTCGGCAGACCACCCCACATGTCGGTCACCTCGTGAGCCAGGTCCAGATATTTTGTTTGCTTGTCTGTTTCGGCTTTCACGAGGTTCTCGTCATACGGAATGGTAATGTCGACCAAAAATATCCTTGACTGTGCCCGGTCCATCAGCACAATATCAGGCTTATTCGCAAGAATAGTCCTGTCTGTGATGATGGCCCGGTCCCAATAGAGCCTGGCGCGATCATTTTCGAGCACGGCTTCCGGCAAGTACTTGTAATACGGCAATTTCCGATCCACGAGACCGTATTTCAGAGCGAGCTCCTGGTGTAGAATTCTGGCTACTAGGTTGTGCCTGTGCAAGTACTCAGAGTTAGAAAGCGTCGAACAACCGGAGATAACATGCCTAAGTGACTCACCGGGATGGCGACAAGCTCGACAGATGTCGACGGTGCCATCCTTTAGGATGTATCTCCGATAGTTGTTGGTCTTAATAACCTGATCCTGTATTGCACAGACAAAACCCTAGGTTTCCCCCGAAGAGATCACCAAAGCGTAGCCAGTGGAGGGAGGCTACTGTGTCTACGAAAGGCTCATGTAGAGCCTTGTAGAACCTCCCGTGGAGCTCCTTCTCCATCCATACGGTCTCCCGGTAGGAAATGCTCTGCACTGGCGGGTCTTGCCATTGCTCGTTGGCTAAGGATAGAGGGGTAAGTCCTTTATCACAAGAAATGACGTCCTTATAGAATGGATCATCCGATCTCGCCAGGAAGTAATCACGGAGGCTGCACACTTCGCGATTATGCATGGTGAGCGCGCTCAAGAAGCCACGACCACCATGCTTCCGCGGCAAGTACAGCCTCATTACCGACGATCTCGGATGATGCATCCTATAGGACGTCATGGTAGTGCGGACTTTTCTATCCAGGGCGTTAAGTTCAGTCTGAGTCCACCTGAGTATGCCAAAGGTATACATAAGGACAGGTATGACCCAACCGTTATATGCGTGTGTCTTATTCACACCGGACAAAAGGCTATTAAGCACTTTGGTCAAGCGTGCATAAAACACGTCGCAAACTGACTGTTTCATACCAGCCTCATCGATACCGATGTTCTGTGACATACCCAGGTATCGGTATGTTTCAGCCTCGGAAAGGGTCCTTAAGTTGACGGGCATAGATAAATCTATGCCCTCAGAGTTAGCAACCCTTCCCCTCTCAACATGGAGGACCGCACACTTATCCGTCCCCAGCTCCATTCTAATAGAATTGCTAAATTCACAAGTGATGTTTAGCAATTCCATAAGATGGGAGCGACTGGAGGCGAATAACTTAAGGTCATCCATATAGAAAAGGTGGGTCACTTTTGTCCCTCTTTTCGAAGCTGAAATCCCCTCCCGGATCCCTCCAGTAAGGTACTGAGAGGGTTCAGGGAGAGGCAGAACCAGATTGGACTCAGACAATCGCCCTGGAAGATACCCCTTCTTATCCTTATGTGGTTCTCCGCAGCCGTCATCCGCTCACCCAGATGACAAAGGATCGTACTCCACTGCCCCATACACTGCTCGAGGAAGTCTCTCACTGTACAGTCTATCTTGTACAGCTCGAGGACTCTCTTTAGCCATGTATGGGGCACCGAGTCGAATGCCTTTCTGTAGTCTATCCAGGCGGCGGAGAAGTTCCGACGGTTGCGTTTCACCACTCTGCCAATGACCGCCTCAATGAGGAGTGGTTCCTTAGTTCCACGACCACCGCCCCGACATCCATTTTGAGCGCGTGACATCACCTGATTTAGCTCCAGGTGACGAGTGATTCTCGCGCTCAAAATGGATGTCAGTGTCTTATATATGGTGGGTAGATACGTAATGGGGCGGTATTTGCTCGGGTCTGTGGTAACCTGGTCTTTAGGAACCAAATGAGTGATCCCAGTAGTGAAGAGGCTAGGGAGCGACTTCTGGTTGAGAGCCTCTTGAAACTGACGGGCGAGCACAGCGTGACACACCATGAACCCCTTCAGCCAGTAGTGATGCAGTCCGTCGAGTCCCGGACTTTTCCAGTTCGGGGCTCTACGGACCGCCTCAGCTACGTCATCCGGCGTTATGATGACGGGGTCCATGGGCGTAATCCTCGCACACTGACTCGCCACAACTTCCGTCCAAGGGCCCTCGCTGTGGTTTACGGGCTCTGACCACAGGCCACGCCAAAATGCGACAGTGTTAGCCTGGTCCGGTCCTGGGCCCGCTCCACATACCTCTGGTCGCTCCAATGATTTGTAGAGCCTCTTCTGATCACTCTGGAAGAGACGATTCTGGTTGAACCGCCTTGACCTCTCAGTAAATCGGCGAATCCGCTTCCCCCAAGCAGCAATCTTTTGCTTCAGGTCGTCTATGCGCTCCGTTAGTTTCTGCGTGATATCCGGCTGGGATAAACTGATATTTGTCCCAGCAAACGCCATTCTAACGGTGCGCACAACCCTCGGTCTATTATTACCCGACCTGAAGCTTATCAGTCTGCCGATAAGGGCCCTTGCCTTTGCGATACGGTCCTCAATTCTTTTTCTCCAGGCTGGGATGGCGCTACTTTGTTTAGTAGCGCGTCCAGCCATGGGAAGTCTGGCGCCAATAATACGGCAAGCTGCCACTGCGGCGCCAAAAAGAACTGAGTCCGTCTCGCAAAGGTCCCGGCTGGCTTCCAAATAGGTTACCAGCATTGGGTTAAGAGCCCTCACGACAGCCCGATTTCGCTTGCTTAGAGGTATGCGGGGAAGTCGCGGTCGATTTTCGAGAGGCATGCTGCGCGTTTCCAAAATTGCCTCTTCCAATATACTCCTCATTTGCTCTAGTTCGTGGGAGACCATTTCATCATCATCTGAATCAACCACAACTGGAAGATCCATGGCGGCTTCTACGCGTGGCAGCTGGTCTGTCGCCTGAGAAGCCGCATCCCCAGCCGTAGCCAATTCATTCGATGAGGGAATGGCCTCACGTCGTAGTCGTTCGAGCTCGGCATCATCGAATATTTTCGAGCGCATGATGTACCGAACTCGGTCTGCCAGGTTTTG
Source organism: Parnassius apollo (assembly GCA_907164705.1). Taxonomy (NCBI): domain Eukaryota; kingdom Metazoa; phylum Arthropoda; class Insecta; order Lepidoptera; family Papilionidae; genus Parnassius; species Parnassius apollo. The sequence continues at coordinate 6,951,525 of CAJQZP010001153.1, read as the reverse complement.
TTCCGTGACGGGAATAGACGGCTCCAGCTCAGCAAAAAAGCAATGCATCCGAGCCCGATACGCTATCCCCGCAGTTTCTTCCCCCTTTCGCCCTATAGTACGCCCGCAATGCGTTTGCGTTCATATCCCTTGTCCAACGCATGCGGCGCACTCCACCAGCGGCGGATGCCGCTTGCCGAGTCCGAGAGGACCCTGCCGACATCAAGCCGTCTGGTGGGGATGATGGATGCGGGGGGCTGTTAGGTGTTCTTGCAGCTCCTCGCGCTCGGCTGTTATTATTATTATTATTATATATGTAGAATAGAATAAGAGAGAGTTAGTAATAAACCTACAGCAAAGACCACTAGACGTATTATCATTTATTCCCCGAATCTCCCCACATTGCATAGCGACCCTGCCAGGCGGTGCGCTGCTACAATGCAAGCGCACCGCCGGGACCTGCATAAGAAATTGAAGTAATGTATCAAATAAATATATAATAACAAAAATAACTTTATACTGGATGTGACACTTAAATTTTTAATTATGAATATAAGAAGAGACTACAATTTTTTTTTTGAGAAATCGAAGCCTATAATATACTTAAAGAAAAAATGTTATAGAAGAAATGAAGAAAAGACCTGAAAAATAAATTATACAAGAAGCTCCAGTAACATTGTTATTAAATCAAGAAGACAAGAGAGAAAATTTCCAAGAAAGAAGATTCCAAGACACAGAAAACACCTTAATCAAAAATAAATATGAAAGAAAAAAGAAGAGTTCGAGGAAGTCCAGGCCCAACCACATCGAGGAGCTAAGAATATCTTCGAGTGCCAGAGCAGCAGAAAGAAGTCAGGGGTACAACGAGCGAAGTTCTGTAGCAGGTACAAGCCATCTCGAAAGCACCGAATGTAAGTTTAATTATATAATAATGGTGTCGATATCTATTGTCAAATTATATTATTACTTATATAATGTTATACACAGAACTGGGGAAAGAAATTTTTTTTAAATCATTCATTAAAAAATAGGAAAAACATTAGTGCTATTAATAGAAAAATTTAAAATTACGTATTATACCGCAATAATTAATCGGTAAATAACTACTTAAAAATAATAACATTTGTTTTGCAACAATATAGTTGTGCAATGGTGTTTAAATATAATTTAGTTCTACATATTCTACAATAGTAATGTGTAAATTTTAATGGACAGGTAACTATAACAATATTTATCTAAATTTTAACAACATATAAATTATTCAATATTTTTTTTAATTAATATGATAACTTTCTAATTAATTAACAGCGTCAGAGGAAATACCAACGTAAGAATATTATTATAGCTCAATGTCACATACTTGTTATAATAATTAATTTATCAATCATTATATATTATAAATTGCAAATGTTACAACCAATTATCATTAATTTGTTTCTTTATTTATGTCAAATTTATTAATTCCTTATTAAGCAAAAAACATCTATTACTAAGAAAATTCATATACAAATGTGGTTAAACAATTACGCGCACAATACATACACACACAACACATTTTGGCGTAGTTGTGTAAATCGATCCCCATAGTTATTACATTTGTAACTCGTAAGTCACATTTTGGGTAGCATTAATAGTCCTAATACAGAAATGCAAAATTTTTGAACACACTATCTATCACTATCCCCTTATTATCCTGTATTTTTATCGATTAATAGGCCTTTTTTTCCATAATTCTTGTACGTACTTTCTTTTATTTCTTCCTAATATTTTTGACCTTTACCTAGCTCTTTTTTTCTCTATTCACTTATATATTTATTTATTTATTAGATACCGGGAATCGGAGTATTAATTTATTTCATTTATATTTTATTTCGTGATTTTTATCACGCGGGTACTTTATAAATATGGGCCCCCCATTTATTTGGGTATTATATTACATTTTCGTAACATTTATTACATTTTATTGGTACATAAACTTTTTTTCTATATCAATGTAAAATGTACCTTGGGTTGTGCGCACAACCTTTTTTTTTTTGCGGATGGAAAATCATCTAATGACCCCTTTCGCTCTGGGTGGAGCGTAAGGGAGTGTCAGACTTGTACTGACTAAAAACCATCCGTGTTCCTTCAGTGCCCTTACGTTCCGGAGCCGCGGTATTTCTTTCAAACAGCCCTCAGCTCCGGCAGGCGTTGGCCCTTACGGGCCCCTTCACGCTGCTGACAGCTCTTTGAGGCGCGCGTGGAACAAAACGCGCCGTCGACACGGCCCGTCGTCGTTAGACGGACGGACGGCGAGCTACCCATTGCTCGCCGTCCACAGACCCGCGCCTACGGTGGCCGGGGGCCACGACGTAGCCCCCGACGCCCGGGGCGTCTCCCGCGGCGGCCGGGGAGGAAAGCTGCTGCTCTCTCCTTCTCCCGCTCCGCCACCTCCTTCGCTAGCATCACTGCTTCGCAGAAGGTGGTGACGGCATCCCATTCCGTCTCGCTCCGGACCATGGCTTCCACCAGGGCCGGACGCGAGAGGTCGCCGCCGCCTATCGCCGCTACGAGGACAGTGCGCACAACCTTGAGGTCTATGTTTAAGTCATTAAAAGGACTCCAACAATTGTCACGGAGGAAATCTAAGTTCACACTGTGATCCAATGAAGGATATGACCTCCATGTACCATTATTAAGGGTAACAAATTTAAGACTTCTATGGTCTCTAACAGTACTAATATGTGTAAACTCGTGTACATCACTTGTACTGAAGGTACTGTTCCCTAGTACCCGTTACGCCCGATTTTATCATCCAATCACGGAAACATACCCTGCTTGAGGACTATATGTTATGCCAGTTGTAACACTTCCCCCCCCTCTCATAATAATAAATATATTAGATATAATTAATTTACCCCTTTTCGATAAAAATTATATATATGTGACCAAGATAATTAAGATATGTTTTGATCTTTCTAAATGATCTTTCTAAAGGTTTAATAATAGGCCGTTTGTAATATTTTTGGCGTGATCGTCTTAGTTAGGACCCTTATTTACGTTGTGTTTGTTTAGTAACTTAGTTCTTTTAGGTGTCTTTTGGAAGAATGAATATTCGCCAGAGCAATTGAAAGCTGTTGGTAGTGCCTTATAAGCTAAGTGAACCCCGTTCACGAAGACAGGGCTCGAGAAAGGTTAAGAACATAAAATGTCACAATTCCACTTGTATCAAGTTTACATTATTAATTTAATATTATTTATCCCTTCCCGCTCGAAAAAGGCTCAAAATATATTTATACAAAATACCCGATACAAGGGCTTCGCTCTCCTACATTTATTAAAAAAATGTAGGGGAGGCACACGGCCCCACACACGCCGTGCACGGTGAGCGCCAACCATTTTGATGCACTCCCCCCCGAAGGGAACGCTAATTCGGGAACTGGATCGTAGTCCACAGCAAAATAAATGGCGAACCAGTAAAAGAGGCTTGGCCCCTTGTTAGTGCGTAAGCACAAACATCGACCGAAGTCGCGCATGTCAATGCGTGTAAACGCCATACAGAATACGAACGAATCCAGCCACAGTGAATGTACGTCACACGGTTTAGGCAAATAGGCACACAAGACCTACATCTCGCTGACAATGAAACTATGGTCAGTTTTGATGTTCAGTCACTATTCACATGCCTACCTATTGAAGACTGCATATCAATTGTAACTAGGAAGCTAGAATATAATAACATGCCTGCTGAATATGCAGTATTACTCAAACACTGCCTCACATCTGGCTATCTATTGTGGAAGGAAGAGTTCTACAAGCAAGTAGATGGTGTGCGATGGGCTCACCTGTATCTCCCATAGTCGCTGACATATTCATGGAGGACTTCGAGGAGAAAGCGCTTCTTACTGCTCCTGTAAATCCAAGATTCTACAAGCGGTACGTAAACGACACTTTCACAATTTTACCATCTGACAAAGTAACTGCATTTTTAAACCACCTTAACTCTATAAACTCTAAATACAATTCACAATGGAGTTAGAGGCAAATAATTTTTTAGCTTTCTTAGATGTTTTAGTCATTCGAAATCCTAATAACACAATTGGTCACACTGTGTATAGAAAAAAAGACCCATACCAACCGATATTTAAATGGTGAATCTCACCATCATCCTTCACAGTTAGCTACCGTGGGTAAATCTTTGTTTCAGAGAGCACGAGGGATCTGTGACAGAAAACATCTGGTCGCCGAACTTCAGCACGTCAAGCAAGTATTGCAAGACAACAAGCTTCGGGTCCCGCGCCTACGTCACAGTGACGGAGTGAAGCCGGCCACAGTCGAGCGTGTACCTGCTGTACTACCATATGTCAGAGGAGTCACAGACAAGGTTGGCTACATCTTGAAGCGAGCTTCTATTAAAACATACTACAAGCCGCCGAAGAAGATTAGTCAATTTTTACCATCAGTCAAGTGTAATATTCCTCTACAAGATGCAGGAGTGTACAAGTTAGATTATGAATGTGGTCTCTCTTACATAGGTCAAACAAAAAGATCCATAAAAACCCGCGTGAAAGAACATATAGCTGACGTGAAGCACCGACGCTCCGGGAAGTCTGCAGTCTGCGAACATGTTCAAGATCATCCCCACCATTACATTCGTTTTGATAAACCACAAATTCTCGCAAAAGAACACCGATTCCTACCAAGGATGATACGCGAGGCTATTGAAATTAAAAAACATCCAAATTTCAATAGAGAAGATGGATGGGTGCTGCCACCTGCTTGGGATCCTATAATTAACAAAATTAAACCCAAACCTAAGCATACCACTGCAAGACTTCATGATACTATAAGCTCGTTTTGCGTAAATCGGACCAAAAATTAATATTCAAAAACTGAAGGTAGCCGGACTAACTATGACATTGGGACGTCAAACATCTCAGTTCCCCCCGTGAACATGGTTGCTGTAAAGCACCCGAAACGTCGGGAATTAAAAATAAGTAAAAGTAGTGAAATAAACGCGATAAAATCCGTAAATTTAGTTTTATACAAAACATATGTGCTGACCTTGAAGTGTAAATAATATCGATATTTGAATATTGTTATCACATCTAAATTGAGATTTTGTAAGCTACGCCTACGCCACTCGGCTCATATCTAAGGTTGTCCATTTTTCCACATTGTCCGTTTTTCTCAATCGATTTGGCACATACTATAGTGTTGACAAGGTAGATCATGTTCCTGAGAGGTTACCCTGTGTTACATTAGTAGTGATGTTGTTTGTTTGTATACTTTGGTGTTATCATGTAATTATTTCCTTCACATTACACCAGTGTGTGATTATGGCGGGGTCATATCACGGCTGGTCGAACTGTATTTGCTCTCTACTGAATGTGTACCCGCTGTGCAGTACGCTGTCTCATTCCTAATAATGATTAATTGCCTAAGCAAGAGAACAAGTTGAAAATCCGCTTGCACACATTTATTATTTTTAATACTTAATTTTTAACAAATAATTTCTTTTTTAAAGAAAGTTTGTTATAAAGTAATATTATTTTAAATAATTTTGAGATTAATTTATTACACAACTTTATTCAGTATCTATAATTACATTAGTCACAGGACTATTATTGTAATACTCGAAAAGGGTGGATAAGTTCTAAGATACATCATATTTTAACACCAAATGTAACACTTATATTACATTAAATATTTTGAATTTGAATTTTATTGTTTTATTTAAACACCTAATAATTTAAATTGGATTTTGATACCTGAAAGTAGTGCAATTTTATGTATTTAACGTCTTTACATGTGGATTGTACTAGTGGTTACTACGTAACAAGTTTTTAAAGATATTTATCCACCAAAGCACCTTAAGGTACTATCATGATTAGTGTTGCCCAAATGCAAGAACAAGACGAGACTTAGCCAGTCTTGGTCTTGGTCTTGCGCCAATACACCTGGTCTTGGTATTGCGCTCTCAGTCTTGTTCTTGGTCTTGGTCTTGCAGCAAGAGTCTCGCATGTCTCGCAATTACCTATTAGCCTATTGTTATTTATTAAACGTTACTTTAGATCTTAGAACAACTTATCAGAGTAGGCACATTTTGAGCTTGAATTAACATAGCCGGAGAAAGATCAACCAAATTAATAAATGTCTAAACATTTAATGAGAAATTCGAAAAATCAACTAATACCGGGTGCGGTTTAAACCCACGACCTAAGCGATCCGTGCCGATGCTCTAACCAACTGAGCTGTCTACCAAGTCTCACGGCCACGGGAGTTAGTCTGTTTCGTTTACATAAACGTTTACATTTAATAAGCTTACATGTGCTAAAACTTAGTCAAAACATATAAAAAACAAATTAATGACATTAACTTGACTGTATTATAAAGAACATTATCTGTCTAGAAAGAGATTGATAGACCCTTATACGAAATGGAATAAAAGAGTTATACAATTTACCATTTATTTAAACAAAAAAATAAAATACAATACAAATAAATTACATAACAGTACACAACAGCTTTGACATTACTGTTACTTTATATTAATTCTTTTGACCAAGAATTAATACAAAGTAACCATCTGGCTGACTCATCACTTAACCTATTTCTATATTTTCTAATTACTAATGATGCTTTAGAAAATAATCTCTCAGCAGGTACTGGAGTTGCAGGTATTGAAAGAAAATCACGGGCCATCTTCGATATAGTCGGATATTCTGTCTCATGCGTTCTCCACCACTCTTGTCTTCCGATGTCTTCCGAACTGGCGGCTCTGGGTTTACTTAGGTACTCCTCCAACTCGTCTATAACTAAGCCTCGATGAAAAGATCCAGATCCAGATGACGTCGAGGGAAATGCATACAATTTCTCATAGTCTATTACGTCTTCATCTTCATCATATTCACATATTTTCTTTTAATTTCTTGGTGATTCTAGAGATGTATTCACTGAGTGTAGACTTTTATATTATTTATAAAGTCCATTAAATTTGCGCAGGCTTTCTGTTTTAATTTGCTTCCCCCCATAATGTCATGTGAAAATTCTGAGTCTTATTCCTTGGGTCTAAAATTAAAGAGGTACAATAAATCCAGTTGCTCTTTTTATAATGTTTAAGCATTTTGACTCGAGCTGCTTGAAAACCCAGAATAAGCCTTTCATCCACTTCGATTCGATTCGATTCGATCGATTAGGCTTCTCATCTAATTGTTTTACCATGGATTCAATTTTATCGAGCAAGAAATTGAATGATACAATGACTAGCGGTAATGTAACATATTTTTCTCCACCAAGTTTCGTTGATAGAACATAATACATAACATAAACATAAACACTCACGCCTGTCACCCGGAGCGGTAGGCAGAGACTACAGACTTCCATTTAGCACGATCCTGACATACCTTTCTCGCCTCTTCCACATCTATATACCTACGCATACATGCTCGTCGGTTAAGGGTACTCTTAATTTGGCCCATTTTTAGTATATCGCCAATTTGGTCGACAAACTTCCGCCTAGGACGTCCCTTTCCGACTCTTCCATTCACTTCTGCCACATATATTTGCTTTGTCAGTCTTTCCGCATTCATTCTTTCTACATGACCAAACCACCGAAGCATTCCTTTCTTAATCCTGGTCACCGCATCATCTTGCAAACCACACTCTTCTTTTATCACACCGTTTCTCACCCTGTCACTCAGATTCAGCCCTAACATACTCCTTAGCGACCGCATTTCTACTGCATTTATTCTTCTCTCGTGCTTCTTCTGCCACACCCAACTTTCACCACCATACGTTAAAGTAAGGACTAATACAGCACTGTGAATTGTTCTACGTGCCTTTTTTGACACATTCTGACTTTTCACAATAGAGTGTAGAGCCCCATTTACTTTATTTCCTGCATTCACTCGTCGTTCAATATCCTTATCATATCTCCCATCCCTGCTGAATACACATCCCAAATATACGAACTCATACACTTGCTCAATTAACTCTCCTTCTATTCTTATTTCACATACCGTTTTGCTTTCATCTCTTTCAAAAACCATCACTTTCGTCTTACTTGCGTTCACTTTCATTCCCCCCTACTTTTGACCTGTTCATTAATGTAACCATCATTTGCAACTCGGCCGCCGACGACGCTAGTATGACTTGATCATCGGCGTACAAAAGGCATTTGATGGTTAACTCACCCATTCTTAACCCGCATTCTTCAACTTTCAAATTTTCCAAACAGCTGTCCATAAATAGGTTGAACGGCCACGGGGAAGCTACACAGCCCTGTCTGACACCTTTATGGATGCCAAACCAGTCCGAGTAGACCCCGTTGATTCTAACACAAGCACTCGAGTCCCTATACAGAGACTTTAATGCCTGTATCAAACCAGCGCTCAACCTAAATGCGTTCAGCGTTTACCATAACACATTCCTGTCCACTCTGTCATAAGCCTTTTCCAAGACCATGAACGCACAAAAAACTTTTTGGTTTTTCGCCAAAAACTTCTCCGCGAACATGCGCATGGAAAAGACTTCTGTCATCTGTACACCCCATTCCCTTTCTAAATCCCGCTTGCACATCCCAAATTTTTTCATCAGTTTCTTTCATAACTCTTTCAATTAGTACCTTAGCATACAGTTTTTCCACAATGCTAAGAAGGCTGATACCACGGTAGTTTTTACAGTCCTACTGTGACCCTTTTCCCTTATATATTGGGACTTCGTTGATTTTTCGAGTATTTGCCATTCACTATCTGTGATTTGAAAATCATTCAATTCGGTGACAGAAGTGCACAATATGTTATGCCAGTTCTCACTTTTAAACCAAATCCAATCATATCATGTGTGGAATTCCATCTCGTTGGACAGTCGAGTATGGGGCTCAGATTTAATGGCACGCCAGCTGCTTCACAAGCAGACTGAAACTTCCTCTTCAATATCTCACTTCTTTTTATTTTACTGGAAATACCGCGTAATTTTGTTATAGCTGTACGTGAGTCAGCAATATTTGGAGCATATTCTTCATCTTCATCAGTTTCGTCTTCATTATCTTCATACTGCTGTTCTTGTCCCTTATTGTCAGTTTCACTGTGTAATGCTAAGGTCTTTAATAAATCTTGTACACCAAGGTTCAAAATGTGAGCAAAACACCGGAAATGTTGATTGTCTGAATCAAAGTGTGGCAGCTGTTTGTCCAATTCATACATAAATTTGGTATTTGCAGTTGCGTTGTCGACCGTGATACCCTGTATTTTATCAATTATGTCATATTCCAATAAACATTCGTGGAAAATCGTTGCAATATCTTCCCCAGTATGTCGACCGCGTGATGGTATAAAATCAAGGACTACAGATCAATACTTCCATTCGTTGTCTATATAATGAATAGTGGCCCCGTGGTAACTCCTACCAGCAATTGACGTCCATCCATCAATGGTAAATAACATTTGAGATGAAAATTGTTGTAGTCGTTTCTTAAGATTCAATTGAAGCTCTTCAAACCGTTCTTTGACCTTCCTTCTAAGTGTGGATCTTTTAGGAAACACCATATTTGGGCAAATTGATCGAAAATATACTTGTGTAGCTTCGTCATCGAAAAATTAGAAGGGAAGATATTTTTTAACCATCCAATCAACTGTAGCTGTCGTGATGTTGTCACTGCTATTTTCAGACTGAAATAAATCAGTAAATCATGTGTCTCGCCGATTATAAAAACAAATGAAAATAGGAATGCATTATAAATACATATTTAACACTATAATCTATATATATATATATATATATATATATATATATATATATATATATATATATACCACTCACTGACTGACTATAACGATATCTCAGGAACTATAAAACATACAAACTTGAAGTTTGTAAGGTAGGTTTCTTTTATGGCATAGAGATCAGTTAAGAAACGGTTTTGAGAAAATCTATTCCTAAGAGAGTGAAATGGGAGTTGGAAGTTTGTATGAAAGTCCTACGTTTTTGAAGTTAGAGACACGAAAATCGGCATTAAAGTTATAAGTTTTTAGTAATAAAATCCTGAATAAGCTGTTTTACGAAATCCTAACCCTAAGGGGGTGAAATTAGGGTTAAATGGTTACATGCAAGTCCTATATTTTTAAAGTATAGATATGAAGATCGACATTTACTTTATTAGTTTTAAATAATAAATACTTGCATAGTTAAGCTTTACCTATATAGTCTTTATACTTAGGTAAGACTTTTGCAACGAGAAAATTTCAAAATATCATAGGAAATCAGATATTGTACGCGGACGAAGTCGCAGGCGGCTGCTAGTTACAATATATATGTGTTATATAATTGTGTGATAAGTATATTTTTTCTTACCTGTTCACTTTTTCAGGTTGTTATTAAAAAGCTTGTGATATCTCCACTTAATTTTGGTTTTTCAGGAAGAAATATTTGTGATTCCTTTTTCTTGGAAAGATATTAGATGCTTCCTTAAGCCTGAAGTGTTTTTGTTTTTCATTTTTATTTCAACCTTTTTTATGTTGGCATAATTTACACAAAGCAATTTGGGATGCATGAATTATGTCGAAAAACTCATCAAATTTACTTTTAGGTCTTTTAGATCTATAACTCCAACTCTCACTACTCCGACTAGAACTATTCGACTCTTCGTCACTCATGTCAAATTGTAAACTTATCACTCCGAGAACAACAAGGATTAGAGTAAAAACAATTAATACATTAGACTCGAAGCAAAGTTCAATTGGGAATGACTGGAATCAAAATAAATACTACTATTTGTAAGTACACGCCGAAAGACCGACAAAGGAAAGTTCGGCATCCTTTGATAAAATTAATGATTCTTCAGAAGATTAATAAAGGAGATGCGTTACCAGATAGGTATAGTGTGCCTACGTAAAATTGAAATGTAAATATTGTTACGCGCTCCAGTCAACGATACACTAGCGCCATCTAGTGTCAGGAACGAGAGCGAGGGGAGCATTGAGAAAATGACATCACAAATTACTCAACCGACAGCGCCTAGTCGAAACTCGAACGCTCGGTACCTTGCGCGTGTTTACTTGAACATTCTGGATATTTCTTTGCTAATTTAAATATATAAGCGCTGCAAGATGCGATCGAGGTAGTGTTGATTTGGCGAAACAAGCGAAGCTTCGGAGCGGAATAAAGTGAATAAGTGTGTTTAATTATTAGTGTTTTTTAACTTTAATTTGTGTAAAGTAAATTAAAGTGTTAATTTAGGTAATTTTATCGGCAATTTTTATTGTCACGAACCCTAAGCTCGTAACAATTGGTGTCAGAAGTGGGATAGAATAATGCCGATTTTACCTAAGGAGGAAACGGAGGGTGTCCGTACCCGAAGTCAACGCCAGCAGGAGACGGACCAACGAAGATTTGGTGGTGCAACGCCGCAGACGTCGGAGGGCCAGCCACCGGCTGCAGGCCCGTCGGTAGCTCCTACATCTGCAGCACCTGACTTAGGTGCTCTGATGGTGATGCTGCAGGAGCAGGCTCGCCGACAGGAGGAGCAGGCTCGCCGACAGGAGGAACAGGTCCGCCAGTTGAAAGAGCAGCTGCAGAGTGGACAAGAGGAACAGGCCCGCCGACAGGAGGAACAGGCCCGTCGGTTGGATGATCAGCAGGCGGAACAGGCTCGTCGGTCGGAAGAGCAGATGCTCATCATGAAGGACCTTCACGCTACCTTTGGGAAAGAGATAAGGGACGTGAAGGATAGGGTTGCTCAACACGACAACCGCCTGTCGGAAGCTGAAACCCGAATCGAAGAACATGAAACCCGAATCAACCATGTGAACAATCGGGTTGACAACGTGATGACTGACGTGAAGAAAACGCTAAACGACCTCAAACTTGGGGATGGAACTACAGCTCCCGTAGTAGCTGCAGCACCTTCGCTACGTGGGTTCAAGGTGCCACCATTCGACGGGACTTCTTCCTGGTCAGCCTACAAAATCCAATTCGAAGCTGTTATGAAGGCGAACGGCTGGAATAACAGTCAGGCAATGACTGCTCTCACACTAGGCCTGCGCGACCAGGCCTTAACAGTTCTGGAAGCTCTCGGGGAGAAAGTGACTTATGAGCAACTCCTTGAGGCATTGGAGGCGAGATATGGCGACGCTCACCTGGAACATGTCTTTCGTGCGCAGCTTAAAGATCGCGTGCAGCGCATCAACGAAAACCTGCAGCAGTGGGCTCTAGAGGTGGAGAAGCTGGTGCGGAAAGCATACCGGTCTGTACCTGCGCTCATTGAAGGGAACCTGGTGCAGACATTCATCGACGGCATCCGCGACCTGGAAGTCAGAGCTGCTGTGAGGCTCGGGCACCACGAGACGCTTAAGAACGCCTTGGCCCATGCACTGGAAGTGGAAGCCGTGCGGCAGGATCATCGTTCCCATCGCGTCAGGGAGGTTGCGGCAGCTACAGTTCGCGACCGCAACAAAGGATACAGCCCTAGGTGCTATGGCTGTGGGGAAAAAGGCCATCTTCGAATCAGCTGCCCTAAGCGAACCGTGGAAAGGAGAGTTGATCGATCTCGAGAGGGTAGTGCAGCTAACGACACTGCCTGGCGGCGACAGGATCATCGTTCACCTCACGCTAGGGAGGTTACAGCAGTTACGGTTCGCGACCACAATAAAAGATACAGCCCTAGGTGCTATGGCTGTGGGGAAAGGGGCCATCTTCGGTCCAGCTACCCTGAGCACACCCTACGAAGGGAAGGTGAACGGTCTCAGAAAGGAAGTGCGGCTAACAGCACCGCCCAGCAGCAGCAGGAATACGACTTTACTATCAGACACTGCAGCGAGAAATCTCACGGCAACGCAGATGCATTGTCAAGAAGACCTTGTCCTGAAGATTGCAACCATTGTAGTAGGCAAGAGAGTAAGGAGGTGGTATCCGTGAGGATGCTCAGGACAGACCACCTCAGCAACGGGTGGAAGGACAACCTACGACATGCACAGCAGGAAGATCCGGACATCAAGCCGATTCTGGGATGGATGAAGGCCCGTGCTACCAAGCCTAAGTGGAGGGACGTCTCAGCGATGAGTTCAACCACGAAAAGCTATTGGGCCCAATGGGACAGCTTGCTGATTCAGGATGGAGTCCTGTGCCGTAAATGGGACAATGGTCGAAGAGACAGCTGTCGTTTGCAAATGGTTGTCCCTAAAGCTAAAGTGCCGAATGTTCTACAGTTGTGCCATAATGGTCGTTCAAGAGTCCATCTGGGAGTTAAACGAACTCTACTGAAGGTCCGAGAACAGTTTTACTGGGTCCATTATCGTGACGATGTCGAGGATTGGTGTCGTACATGTACAAGTTGTGCGGCCGAGCGGGGACCTCGGACACGTAGTAGAGGAGCACCGAAATTGTACAATGTTGGTGCACCACGGGATAGGACAGCCCTTGACATTGCGGAGCCGTTACAGAAAGGCGCAAGAGGGACTCCTAAGATCGTCCATGTGAATCGCTTGGCGCGTTATTATGGGGCCGATAATGCTCGGGACGAGCATGTCTTAGGAGGGGGCAGTGTTACGCGCTCCAGTCAACGATACACTAGCGCCATCTAGTGTCAGGAACGAGAGCGAGGCGAGCATTGAGAAAATGACATCACAAATTACTCAACCGACAGCGCCTAGTCGAAACTCGAACGCTCGGTACCTTGCGCGTGTTTACTTGAACATTCTGGATATTTCTTTGCTAATTTAAATATATAGGCACTGCAAGATGCGATCGAGGTAGTGTTGATTTGGCGAAACAAGCGAAGCTTCGGAGCGGAATAAAGTGAATAAGTGTGTTTAATTATTAGTGTTTTTAACTTTAATTTGTGTAAAGTAAATTAAAGTGTTAATTTAGGTAATTTTATCGGCAATTTTTATTGTACCACGAACCCTAAGCTCGTAACAATATGTAAATAAAATTGTGTATATTATGTTCTTCTTGTGATTGAATTAATCTACGTTAATTAAATTAAATTTGCCTTCACTCGTTTGAAATTCAAAATTCAAATATGTTTTATTCAAGTAGGCGTTAAAAATACACTTTTGAATAGTCATATAATCACTGTTTTCCCCAATTTTTTTCTTTTCCATGTCCAGGAGTTAAGATATTAGATGCTTCCTTAAGCCTGAAGTGTTTTTGTTTTTCATTTTTATTTCAACCTTTTTATGTTGGCATAATTTACACAAAGTAATTTGGGATGCATGAATTATGTCGAAAAACTCATCAAATTTACTTTTAGGTCTTTTAGATCTTTAACTCCAACTCTCACTACTCCGACTAGAACTATTCGACTCTTCGTCACTCATGTCAAATTGTAAACTTATCACTCCGAGAACAACAAGGATTAGAGTAAAAACAATTAATACATTAGACTCGAAGCAAAGTTCAATTGGGAATGACTGGAATCAAAATAAATACTACTATTTGTAAGTACACGCCGAAAGACCGACAAAGGAAAGTTCGGCATCCTTTGATAAAATTAATGATTCTTCAGAAGATTAATAAAGTAGATGCGTTACCAGATAGGTATAGTGTGCCTACGTAAAAATGAAATGTAAATATGTAAATAAAATTGTGTATATTATGTTCTTCTTGTGATTGAATTAATCTACGTTAATTAAATTAAATTTGCCTTCACTCGTTTGAAATTCAAAATTCAAATATGTTTTATTCAAGTAGGCATTAAAAATACACTTTTGAATAGTCATATAATCACTGTTTTCCCCAATTTTTTCTTTTCCATGTCCAGGAGTTCTGATTCTACTGAGAAGAATCATGGAAGAAAGTAAGAAACTCAGTAGTTGCTCTTTTCAAAATAGTTTTACAATAGTTCTATAATTATGTAAAGCAATAAGTCAAACATAAAATGTCAAATGTATATGTAGATACCAAATCGGTTTAGAAATTTTTTAATAGTCCTGTGTAGTACGAGAGGTCAGTTCCAAGCATTTTTGTCTGACTTAAATTGAAAATGTGAAAGATAAAGCGTATATCGCTATCCAAGAACGCATTATATACTTTTTGTAACCGGAAAGCAGATATTGTGATTTTATTTTTATTTCTACTATTAAAATTGTGCAAATCACTATTATTTACATCAATTCGATGTAATCAATTTCTTTAAACGGTTCTCTAAGAGATACTCGGGCTCCTAAAAAGTACATAGATCTTATTATACGCTTTTTATTTAATATGCACACTTTTTATATTATTCGATTAGCATTGACAAAATGTTTACACGTTTCAAGTGTGTTAAAAGTGTCTACAATATTTATCAAATGGGTGACGACATATTCGAACACTTTGTGTTCAAAAACACACACTTCCAAAAATCGAGATTTGCAATGAACTTATTGAATATGTTTATCTATTAGGTAGTGTACGGTCCAACCGTACATTTCTGCTGGCGTTAACATTTTACGTGAAGCAATCGATATAGTTCGACAATTATAAAAATTGTGTTAGTTCACGTAATCACCGTAACCGCGACGGACGCGAGCTCATTAACATAACATTAACATTTAACATTTTTAACATATTTTAATCTTATACTTTTAACATCTTTATTAAACTGTTTTTATATAAAATTTTAATTATTATTCAACATACGTCCAATACAACGAACAGGTATGTAATAATAATAGTAAGTAATTATTATAAACCCATATAGTTTATATTATAATAATTACTTACTAGAATAAATTATTATGGTATCTGCCTATCCTTACCATTATCTAATTACAATATTCCTTGCGAGATCAGCATAATGTGTTTGTGTCCATTCTGAGCACCCGAAAACTTCTTTTATTCTTTGGAACATGTACTCTGTGGCGGCATTCAAACAGTGTCAAATGTAGTGCGTGCAGCGCGGCGGCGACGATTGAATGCGATATCAATAGAAGCCGCCGGCGCGTGTATCTTGACCTCTTACTTCCGAATAGCTGCAAAATTTCTTTGACAGGTCAGTATTCGACCTTTGATGATGCCGACAACAAGACGCACTATCAAAGTGCCGATGGTCAAAACTAGGGATGCACTGTTTTTTATTTTAATGGATATTTTCATCCGCTATGTATGTTTATAGTATTGTTCGTAATGCGCATAAGTCCAATTTTCCAAATTTTTTTTTATATAGTTTTTTGCGTCTCATAGAGTCTCTAAGCGTATACCCGAACTCCTATACTCCCTGAAACGACACTCATTCCTAACTGCAAGACGCAAGAGTCTCACAGGCTTAGTCTTGTTCTTGCTCAAATCTTGCACGGTCAGTCTTGGTCTTGATCTTGCTAAAATTAGGCGGTCTTGTTCTTGGTCTTGGTCTTGCAAAAATGCAAGAACAAGACCAAGACTGCAAGACCAAGACCGATTTTGGGCAACACTAATCGTGATTATCAGTATCAGACAACCGTTGGGTTGAACTACCGTCAAAACTCGTAGATTCCTTTGCCATTCAATTAAAAACTGTAGGTATAACTCGCTAGTTCTCAACATTATCAAATACGTATTTGTTTATATATGAACTAAATCTTTCACAAATCTTAGTTCAGCAAGGCTCTTTCAGATGACGAAAATCGCTTTTCGATCAGACACTCCGTTACAGAGTTACGAGTTTTGTACATTTTTACACACACACACACACACATACACACATACACACGATACGCATGCACGCCCCCCCCCCCCCACCCCATAGCCAGATTAGTTTGCTAGAAACTCCAAACGTCGAGATCATCTATGTTCAAAAACCGGTTTGAAAACAATAACTTCCCCATTTTTTGAAAATCATTGATTTTCATAGCGGGAAGTTAAAAAAACATGTGTATGGAATATAAAACATTTTCATTCAAGTTTACGCGAATATAAGAAAAGTTACATTTAAATGAAACTGAAAGTAGCCGTGATTAATTACGACATTAGAACGTCGAACACCTTAGTCCCCATGGTCACGGGTGCTGTAAAGTACTCGAAACGTCGGAATTGAAAATCTATTCATATAATAAAACAGTAACGAAAGAAGAACTGTACATTAAGAGAGAGAGAGAGAGAGAGAGAGAGAGAGTTTTTTCTACTGTGAGAATAAATTTGAAGATCTGGAACACCTATTGTGGAACTCCAAAGCCCAGCGACATTATAAAATATATAGGAATGACGTCTTAGCGAAAGTTGTTTGGTCTGATGGGCATTTCGTGTTGACTTACAAAAATGAAAGATCTAGAACGTCTCGAATCGTCTCGCGCATCACGTTGTTTTCCCGTCCCCGGGCTCTTAGAATTCGACATCAGACGTTTTAGATCTTCGATTTTGACGACCCCGTTGTCGCTGGCATAAGCAACATCATCCGCGTACGAAGTCGCGGGCAGCAGCTAGTAAGTTAATATACTCGATAAAACCCAAAAAACGTAGTTTAATTTAAGTGAAACTTTTCGTTTTTGATCTCGGTTAAAAAGGATTGTTACGGTACCTAACGATTAATGGAATATTTTGTATTTCGACGAATTTGTTGTAATTATAGCGTTGAAACAGCTATACTAGCCTATTTTAGCTGTTTCCATAGCATAATAGCGTATAGTATTTTGCTATGGGGATACTTGTTTTCCAGAAAAGGGAGGTAAAAGAAATCTATGAGATAAAGATTCTCTAAGACAAAAATTTTAGAAAATTAATATATTAACTTTGGCCTCTCAATACATTTACGAAAATGTAGTTGTGTGTATGTATTGTGTAGGATAAGGGTGACAAACTAGCACGCAGTCCACCTGGTGGTAAGTGGTAGTGTGGCCCATAGAGATCTATGTACGTCTATCCTCGATTACGAATCAAAATGCAGATGCGTTGTCACTCTCAAGGACTAAGATGGAATGCCTCGTTTCCAGATAAAAGGGTCTCCGGTTCTCTACACTCACCTATATATACATACGAAACACAGCAGCGCTAAGCTGGTATTTTACAAGTATTATGTACACAAAAATATAAGTAGTTTAATAATAAGTTATTATCTCTGTAAGTACTAAGAGCAGACACAAGTAGTACCGGTTACTCGACTCCACATAGTCAGCAATCCATTCTTGATTCGATATTATATATGCTATTACAAGGAAATTCCCGAAAATATACGAAATTTGTTCCAATTATATATATATATATATATATATATATATATATATATATATATATATATATATATATATATATATATATATATATAATGATCGCTATTATACAATTTCCAATTTGTTTTTAGTAGTTAATTGTTTAACATAATATTATATGACTGTAAACTGTTCTGGGTTTTCTTGCTGGTTCTTCCCAGGACAGAGGTATTTTCCGACTTTCAATAAGTACTTATTATTTATAATCTATATTAAACAATTAAAAAACTTAACATTAGATACCTAATATTAAACTCAAAGTAATAGGACAGGCCCTTAGTACAAAATATCACGTTAGCGGCAAACTAAGCGCCTGTGACATTGTACTGATGGGTTTGACCCAATTTTAAGCTATGAAAAACTATTGATTCTCAGACCAGGCTTAACGGAATATGTCCTAAAAAGAATGGCTCATACTTTTAAAGCTTATATTCTCATGAATAATTATGATATTAAAAGTGTTTGTATTTTTAAATAAAATGGCGTGAATAACTCAAAACATGCAGCCTTTTTAAAGTTTATTATTGGATATTGGCCTTTACAATAATGTTCTATCAGATGCATATCTTGAAGGACTAAAGTCTAATTAACTGTGTGGAAGCGTATTTTTGGATGGATTTTTTCCGGCATCAGGGTCGCTGAGATTTCTGTTAGCATACAGGATGCGCCATCGCCACATAGGCGTACTCCCAAAAATGTATATTACTTCTAGTTTTGTGCTATTTGTTATAAAATAAACTGCTGAATTGAACTTGATGAAAACTTTATCGATAACTCGTTTAAAGGATATGATTTAGAGTTGGAATCATCATTTGTTCACTAGATACGAGGATGAAACACGAAACACAAAAAAAAATTCACCAATGTAACAGTAATCGGACTCTAAGAACCTCAAAACGAAAGATATGGGCTTTCAAAAATCCATTACATCAACTACCGAATGTGAAGTTGACTGTATGTAGGCAGCAAAATGAAACCAAGCAAGTGTTCGAATGAAGGAGAGGTAAATGACTTGTTCATGTGCTGTTGATAGTACTACCTTTAATTTCTATTACTAGATATTCAAGTAGGTATTATTATAGTTTTGAATAGCGAGATATCAAAAGAAATGCATAATCACTATTCAGTTTCCTTTTTTAACTATGTAGTCAAATACAATTTTAAGCATTAGACGTATTTTGAGTAAATATAATCGATTACACGGGAGGAAAAGGAACGGGCGTGATTACGTAACGAGGGCAAGAGAGCGAAGGGGCGAAAACTAGGGAGACGATTGAATGTACAATATAAGCTATATAGCGTATTATGTATGATGTAGAGGGAGCTGAAGAGTGGTTGCGCGCGCAGGTAGAGCGGGAGCGGTCAATACGGAGCGGTCCTCGCTCAGTGACGAGCAGCCGGCGCCCCCGAGCGCACCCACCAGCTCGCTACACACCGACTCCGCGGCTGTCCGCGACTGTCCGCGACTGTCCGTGACTGTCCGCGACTGTTCGCGTGTTGCCATGAAGGTACAGACGACTTAGTAGCGCGGTAGTCGTATGACTTAGCTGTAGGTAGCGGCTGCAGTCGGCTCGGTACGTGTGCGTGTAGCTCGCTGTGTCCGCGGCCGCCGCCTCATCACTGACTCACCATCGCCTCACCTCGCCCATTATTCTCTCGCTCACTTCGATCCGTCATAGTCATTGTGCCTACATATCTGAGCTTATTGTTGTGTCTTACCTATGTACAAACTTATTGTGGTATCTTCTTAATATCACTAAAAAACTATATTCGATGTTCGTCATTTACTTATACACTTTAAGTATATCACCCAATATTGTATATATACACGTTACATCGTCCCTATAAAAGAAAACTAAAATAAGATGAGCCGATCGATCGATATAACAACTACGTCATACTGTCACTTCAACGCCTACACAAATATACGTAACTTTTCAGAATGTAATAGTTTTAAGTAAAGTGTTCCTTTCAACGAATTCCAAATTTAGCGATTATTGTGAAGATATTATTGTGTCATAATAAAAACACCAAAGCATTATAATTACCGTCGCCTACATTCACCACCCCTGTTATCACTCATCACTAGTTACGATACGTTTCGAATGATCTAGTAGTGATTTTTGTTATATAATTGCCTTAATACCTGTTAAAGACGTTTTTTTTTTTAATGAAATTACATTTCCCTTTGTTGCTCACTAAATCAGATCTGTTGGAGCATATTTAACTAAAACTATTAATTTCGTTTGTTGTTTTATAAAACACGGCAGATATATTATATAAATTAAAATGTTAATGAACAAGAACATTCAATACCTCGTCAAAAACAAAACGTAGGTCTTATTATCACGGCTAGAAATCTAGTAACAAGTCCCAGCGAAAGTGAAAATCTGAGTCACAAAGAAAAAATGGTTTTCGGGTGTTTATGGATTTGACAGAGCAACACTGTCTCCTTTAGCATGTATTGATGCTATCTGTCGAATAAAGAATAAATTATAATGATCTCTATGTTCGCGATAGTAATACAGGATTTGATATCATCAGTTTGATAGACTGTTCAGGTCAGGTCAACATTGTAACTGCATTTGAAATTTAACCATTAACAAATATTAATAACACATATTTTAAATTTTTATTATATTAAGTTTATCTCAATATTGAGGGATATCAAATCCATACAATATTGACCGTACACTGGCCCTGAAAGAATATTTTCACTGTTTCTTATCGTCCAGCTGCGACGTAAGATACGACATGGGGAAACAAATCAGGAGATAGAGAGCAAAGCTTTCTAATTACAATTTGAAAATAAAAAATTGTAGTCGCCTTACAAGGCAGTTTATAGCGGGGCTGTTAATTCAATATTATTATTCACATTTTTGTGTGGAAGCGACTTAAGATAATCTATTATCAAATTCCCTGTGAGTGTTGTAAGAAACACCTGTTAGAAATGGCATTATGATTTCGTGACAGATCTTCAGACAGATGACAAAGTGAAAAATGTGCCTGAAACACCCAGTTTGTAACGGAAAGAAGTATCAACAGTACAAGAACCTGTCAATGGTGGTATTGTGGTGGTACCATTGATGGTAAATCTACCATCCATTAAGCGTTTTGTTCTAAATCTATTTCTACCATCCATTGTTTGTTTTATTTTAAAAAAAAGTTAGTATGAAATATGTACTAAATAAATTTCGCCAGATATTGGAAAATTTCATGAATAACGCTGGAATATTTACAACACACACACACAGACAGATCACATTATTATTTTGCTGTCGTTTAATGTTTTTATAATTTAATATACCGTGTGTCCAGTAAGTGTACCGGGTATTTTATAGTTAAATAAAATGAGAAATACAATTAATTAAATATATCCTTTATTTTTAATTCATAAACAGTTTCTTGGAAATTTATTTGGCGAATATAACATCATCTAAATGTGTATCCCCACGCTGCTGGCACTCCTCGAACCTTGAACGCAGGTTGGCGACGACGCGTTGACAAAGTGAAGTTGGGATTGCCCTCATCTCTGACGTGATGTTCTCCTTCAATTGACTCAGATTCGTTGGGTGATTATCGTACACCTTACCCTTAAGGTATCCTCATAAAAATAGTCGAGAGGACTAAGATCTGGACTTCCGGGGGGCCAGTTAATGGTGCCCCTACGCAAGATAATTTTGGGAACAATTCCTTTACAGCGTCTATTGACGCCCCTGCGGTGTGGCATGTAGCTCCATCTTGCTGCAACCATATTCTTGAATTAAACCCTGGGAAATCTTCTAATGCGGGCGCCAAAAAAGCCCTTAACATGTCACGTATGTCTGTATTCACTGTAACTGCTCGCCCACGTCTGTCTTCATGGAAAAAGGGGCCGATATGCCTCTACCAGAAAAGGCGGCCTAAATGGCCTATGAAGTGGCCGTTGATGTTTTGTTTTAGGGTTTTCCTTGGACCAGTAGCGACAATTCTGTTTATTAACGTGACCGTTAAGGTGGAAATCGCTCTAGCATTTCAGTAGCATTAATTTAACCGACTTTCATAATCGGAATCCTTCAGTTCTTGGACTAACGGGATTTTGTAGGCTGGGAGATGCAAATCTTTCTTCAAAATTACTTGCAGTGAAGATTTTTTGATGTTTAGTTCTTGTCCTCGTTTGCGAATTGATAGAGACGGATTTTTACGTACTGAAACTCTCACTTCTTCGATTGTTTCTGCATCTCTAACGCTTTGCGGACGACCTGTATTTTGAATTTTAACGGTCGACCCGGTATTCTCGAACATTTTAATCCACTTTCGTATGACATCGTCGCTTGGCGCTGTACGTGTGCGATATTCTCTACGATATAAACGCTGAGCAGTAACAATGGAATCGTTATTGCGGTAATACGCTCGCATGTAAAAAGCGCGGTGCTTTCCGGGATACGGCTCCATGGCAACTAAAATTCCACGAACCGACGCGCGCGACGTTGCCCTTCCCATGTCCCTGCTACTTCACTTGACGCCGTGAATCAATAAACAAACTCCCGTTGCTCTTACTGGACACCCAGTAAATTAAACTTTTTTAGAACTAGAGCAGCCTTTAATTATTTTGAAGTAAAGTAGGTATTTTAATAAAAATTATTTATCTTTTACAGCAACACAGAATAAAGTTCATAAGCTCATATAATGCTAAAATTACCCAAAGGCCTTAAAAAGAAGAAAAAAGGCAAGAAGTCTAAGCGCAAAGGCGAGGAAGAGCTTTTTACTGAGGAAGAATTAGAAAAGTATAGAAAAGAACACCAACAGCAACAAGCTGAAAGTGGCGAAGGATCTGCAAAAGAAAATGAGGAGTGGTCCAAATTTAAGGATTTGACAACGGGAGTAGACTCTGTGCTTAAAAAAACTCAAGGCGATTTAGATCGCATTAAATCGACATCATTTTTTCAACGGGTACAACCAAAAGAACCTGAACCGGAAATAAAGGAAGCTCCGGCAAGGCCGGTGGTCGAAGTAACAGAAGCCGATTTTCCCCGGTTGATTCAGGCCACCGCTACAGATGCGGACGACGATAAAAGTGAATACGGACTCACTGATGACGAATCTGAAACCGAGGATCAAGACGACATTTTTGATACCTCTTATGTAGATGCAGTTGAACGTGGAGAAGTAAAACTAGCATATGTTCCGGATTCACCTGAAGAATTTCAAGATGATGGAATATTTGACACATCACATGTCGATGCATTAATTAAAGGTCAAGAGAGCAAAATCAAAGGGGATAAAAAAACTTTAGACATTGGGGTAGCTGTTGAAGTTCTTACTGGTCGGATTGATAATTTAACAGTTACTACAAAAAAATCAAAACGTGTAATTCCCGGAGATCTTTTATTGGAAAGTGTTGATGCTGAAGTGCCTGTGGTTGCAAAATCAACCGAAAGTGAACCAATCGAGAGAAGTATATTAGATGCTGACACGGATATTCCTATAACAACGCCTATTGATCTTAGTGTTTCGTTACATACGTCATTAATACAACAATTTAAAAAGAGTAGCCAAGAAAATATATTTGAGCTAACAAATTCCAACACAAAAGAAACAAAAAGTGAAGAAGAGGAGGATGATGAGTTCACGTTATTAGCTGCAGAATCACTTGAAACGAAAACTGAAGTAATAAAAGTAGTAGAAAAGGAAATTAAACTTGAGCCTGTTATAAAGGAATCGTGGTCAGTCTTTGAAGCTGATAAAAACGAGTCTGTATTTGCAGAAGGAATAGCTGAAGATCAAATTGATGTGTTAGATCCATATATAGATCAAGACGATCCATTTGATACTAGTTTTGCGGAAGCTGTAATACCTGCTTCACATTCTGTTCAAATTAAGCAAAAGGCAGTTATTCCAGAGGACGACGAAGATTTTGATCCACGTGCAGAAGAATTCAAAGAGAAGTTTAACAACCGGCGTAAATCATCGGTTAGAATCCATCTAACTAATCCTTTGGGAATAAGAGAATCGATTACATCTGATGATATTCATGACATTGATGAAAAAAATATACCTCATGATTTATTAGGAGGAAGTACTACAGACTTAACACAATTAGGAGATTCCCCTCTGAATCCAGTGGACGTAAACAACACTGACATAGACCCCTTTGATACTACTATTGTCGATAGGGTTGTAGCTCCAGGAAAAGTTGAGTTAAAATTACTTGAACAAGAGCTAATTGGTGCCACATCGACAACAATTTATAGGGTTCCAAGTGATCCTGATTTTGATCCTCGAGCGGATGAACCGAAGCAGTCAGAGCGAAGAGCATCTCGTCCAGAAAATCTTTCATTTAGTAAAAGCGTGGTTTTCAATATTGATAGTGAAGAATCTAGTAATTTAGATCCTAAATCAAAGCCAAACAAACCATTAACGCCATATTACAGCAGGGAACTTTCTATAACTGAAGATATAAACGAGAGCAGTGAAGTTAATGAAAAAGTAACCGATGTGCTAACAAGAACACGATCTGACGAAGATTTGAGTACTAATATAACGTATCAAACAAAAAGACGCCATTCAGAATATCCACAATCATATAATATAAAAGTTAATTTAAAAACGAGTGATCTCCTTAATAGTGGTAATTCTGAAATAAAAGCAAAAGTACTCACACCTTCAGGCCCAGAATTAATAGAAGAGAACGTTCCGGAAATCGAAGAAGACCCGTTTGATACTTCCGTTGCAGCGGATATTCAACCAAGCAAAACAGAATTGAAACTGTTGGCTAAAGAGTTTGTCTGTGACGATTCCAAAGCTACTTTTGAATCCGAAGGTAATTCAGACTTATTAGAACCATCCGACGACATCTTTCAAGTAAAAGCATTAAGTCCTGAACCGGCAAATCTAACACAATCACAAGAGGACTTTGATCCGTTTGATACTTCATTCGCTACTGCTCTTAATCCAGGAAAAACGGAATTAAAGTTACTTGAATCTGAATTCCTGAACTAAGTTCCACAAATTTCGTTAAAATGGCATACAATCCGTTCTTAAGCATGAATGAGCCGACAGCTCCAGTAGCTGCAGACGTACTTAATCCTTTCATGGTGTCAGACGTAGAAGATTTAACGTTAGAAGGGGATAATCCATTTGCAGCCAGTAATCCGTTTTCAGACTTTGGAAATAGCTATGAGCCTCCTGCAGGTGATACAGTTCCTGTTGATATTTTTGGGGGAGAAAACCCCAAAGAGTTCGGTGCTAAGAATTTTGAAGATAATCCACTAGATATGTTTACTAGTCAATCAATGGACTCTGAAAAGCTAGTAAAACCTACTGAATTAGACTTAGTCTCTACTATAGTCAATTGTGCTAGTCCGTTGATGGGTGATAATAACGATCTTGAGCCATCTGCACGACCACTGCCCACTGAAACTCAGAACTTAATCCTGAGCGTAACTGGTCAAATGGAATTTACTAGTACGCACCTACTTGATCGAATACCACCAACGAGAACACCTAGCCCTGTATCGGCTCGAGATATACATTCACCGAGCCCCACTCCGGAGCCTGACTTACTTGACGAGATGGTAACAGAAGATAACTTTAATAAAGATAAACCCGTTCGACCGCCTCCACCACCTAACAGACCCCCACGTCCTGCACCACCCAGCGTACCCCCACCTCGTCCGCAAGCATCACCGCAGGTACTCCAATCAAAGCAACAATCACCACAGCGGCAGTCACAACCATCCGAAGATATTAATCTTTTTGATGCACCTGCACCTGTGACAACCAAACCAACCAAAGAACATATCTTGAGTTTATATTCCGCACCGAAAAAAGAAGAAAAACAAATAGATTTTCTCAGCGATGATATACTTGATGTTATGACTTCTGAAGAAGGTCCCGAAATGCAAACGCAGATAACAAATATCATTACGACAACAACAACAACAAATTCACATTCTGTCGAAACTACGTCTATCTTTCAAGATATAGTAACAACTGCTAGTGGTACTGTAGAAGAGACGAGCAATATGTCGATGTTTACAAATGTAATGGATGATTCTTGCGCTCACATGGATTGCTCGGAACCAATGGAAGTAACTACAACTCAATCTGACACTTCTCCTTTTGCAGAACATATCAATGATCAATTTCAACAGATAAATGAACGTGATAAGAACCCATTTGAAAGTACTGAATTTGCTCATATGTCGTCGTTTGCTGAAAATGCAACTAATATATTTTCAACAGAAGTCGAAGATACATATATGGCACCAACTAATGAATTATTTAACGAAGGTCAAAACGAGTCAGAATCTTTCATAGAAGGCCACCCTAAAGAAACTTGGGAAAATTCAAAGGTTAATGCTTTTGGAGATATTTCAGAGACAAATGAAACTCAACACGACAGTATTTTTAATTCAAATGTCAACAACATTGTTGAAAGTACAATTGCTCCTTCATCGAGTGATCCCGGTTGGGGTTCAACTGAAAAAATGTTACAAGACACCGTTAAGCCATCGGAAGACGCTTTTGATGCCTTTTCCGCTAAATTTGACTCCACTGTGTCAAATAACAAAACTACAGGTAGAAAATATATATTATTTGAGTTACAAATTTTAAAACCCATAATTTACAAATGTGGTGTAATTTCAGACGTTTGGGGTGACGACGGCAGTTCGGATGCTGCGCCGGGGGGCTTCGAAGCGGAAGCGTTCGATCCTTTCCTGCACATGGAAGCACCACCTCCACCGGCGGCCACACCTCGCCTCGAGCACCAGGGATCTCGTGACTCTACTGACGATACTTTCTCAGTGTTTATTAGGTAGCTTTTATCACAGATGATTTTTATTTTTATTTTACTTTGACTTAGTTATGTAACTGCATCTGTAATCTCAGGCCTAAAGATGACATGGGTGGACAAGAGTCAGCGGTGCCGGTGCTTGCCCCCCCGCCTCGTCCCCAGGTGCTGCCGGACTCCCCGCGCAGCAATCCTTTCGACAAAAGTGAAGCTGAACCGCCGCAAAGGATAGAGCCGCAATTCGGTACGTTACTTTATACAGTATGTAACAAAAAGGTGACCCTTTTGGGGACTTATAGGTACACATAGGTTATAGGCACGTACAGGCATATAAGCATGGCATTTACGACAGTGATTGTTATTCGCATCTGAAATACACACACCGATGCCGCGGGGTTTTTAACAATGAGCCTGACAAGTAGGTAACAATTTGGTATTCAAATATATGTATTATTAAGGCTTATTTTACGTGCATCAAGTAGTTTTGTTTCACGTCAATAAATGTAGTAATACGACAGTTTTCCTGCGTACTACTTTGAGATACAGCTTGATCTCGCGAGACCCTTCAGGCCCTTATAATAGTAATGATAAAATATTTTAATTATAATTCTATTTTCGTCATTTGCTTTTCAACAATTTTCATTATTACTAAAGTCACATAGCTCACTGGGACAAAAGTGAACGCTGCATAATTAACAATTCGGAGACAAAAATGCACGCAGTGTAATAAACAATTTTTCTTTTATGGACATATTACATAAGATATTGCACTTACCGTTACCTTAATCAAGAAAAGATACCCGTTTAGATAAGCTCACGTACCCTCAGCAGTACGCGTAGGTACCGCTAATTTAGAAACACTAGTAGACAGCCTTTCTTAGGCTAGTTTGAACACTTACGTTGAGAGGATGACGGTCATTGAGCAACGTTGCATAACTTTTTTTAAATAGAATAAGGGTAACAATTCTCAAACGAGCGCACAGTCCACCTGATGGTAAGTGGATGCTGTGGCCCATATACATTTACATCTAAGGACTGAAATGGAATGCCTCGGTTCCAGTAAAAAAGGGCATCAGATTCTTTACATTCATAATACGAAATGTTTAAATTGTTTTAAATATGAAAATAAAATTTTATTTCTGATAAAAAATTTCGCCACTATGAACCTTTTACAGCTTTTTCCCGCCTTTTTAGCTACATCCCGATTTGTTTGCAATTTCCCGCTAATTACACTAAGGTTGGCAAGCCTGTGCGTGGCGGTCATTGGGTAAGAAGCTTACCTGGATTAAATATTTTTGTAGAGGAGAGCCGGCGGCGGTCTGGCAGCGGCGATGGTGGGGAGACTCCTCCCACGCCACTGTTCGACGAGGACACGTCGGTGCCGTTGGAGGAGTTCCCACGCACCACCTACACCGGCCCCGGCTGGGAGATGCATCTGCGACAACCCAACAAGAAGAAGATCACCGGACAGAGGTATGCTACTGTAGGATCGGAGTTTTAGAAATGCTTTTAAACGAACTTAGTGTATGGAATCCCGTTTGTTAGAATATAAATTGTACAATAATATTGAGAAAATCGAGGGATGCCCGAACATCACGGATGTTAGGTCTCGACTGACTGTGGTCCCGATGATAGGAATCACTACTGTGTTCAAAAAAAATGACCACAAAATGTCAGTATTCTAGGTTCTAGACCACTCAAGTGGTGTTTATTACTAAGCAATATTACTAATAAAACTATTTTACCAGGTTTCATTTAATTTTACTTATTTTAATTCCCAAAATAAGTAAATTTAAACGCGATAAAATTCTTTGTTTTATTAAAGAGATATTTTACATTTGGCGCGAATACGGTGTTTATACTTTATACCTCCATTTCCGATAATCTTAAGATTTTTTTGGCATTTTATATAGTTTTCATATCGTTTATTTTTATAAATATATACTTTTATAAGCATTTAGTAAAAAGCTGTCGCACGCGACTTCACCCGCATGGAATTAGCTTTTAATTAAAATTTTAATTAGAAAGTTTTCTCGTAATTTTTCCATATTTATTTTAACGTGTTGGTGTATTGTATAGCGAAATGATCTTTTTTTTATTTGTTTTGTACTACTTCGGGTTTAAGACGCTGACGGCTGTAACTCAGTTTATACTAGTACTTACACAGTCTATACTACTCGTAGTATAGCCGTTAACGCTAGTAGTTACGTTGTACCAGTTCTGGCGCACTGAGTCAGAAGTGGTACAAGTACGACGTTCGTCGACTCACGATCCTAAAAAAAAAGGTTTTGGCATGCTCTGATCACGAATCTGCGGTCCATTTTTGCGTAGGATGCACGGTTCCGGAGATGTGCAGATCAATTAACTCTTATCTAATTGATATCCGGTGCAGGCCTCCACCGTCATTAGCGCTCCATTGTTCTTATCTACTTATCTATTGTTCATTGAATGCCGTCATTATCTATTCTTCCTCAGCGTGGTGCTATTGTATTATACTGCTTTGTTCCTAAAAAGGGCACCGATCTACACTAATCTGACTCATCAATAAAACACATTACCTAATTTTGTTAAAATTTTTATTTACAAAATACAAAATCTTATTACTTATTATCTATAAAATAGGAGCGAAACATCTCATCCACTAAAATATCGTTGTACAATGTGTTCCCTGTAAATATACTCGTAAAACTATGCATTGAGCATCCCTGAAACTTATATAGCAAATACATTAAGCAATATTCGCCACAAACTGAAGTCCACTCATTCTGAATCCTATCAACATTCCAGTTCCATCTTTTACAATTTCTTTTTAAAAACTCTAGATGATATCGTACAGGTGCACGTCCGAATGAATCAAAATATTGACCGACGTCATTCGTATCGATATATAAAGCTACCCAATGTGACCCTGGTTTATCATCTGTATCCAAATTGCATATTATATACGTTGGTACGTGGGTGTACATGGGCAGTTTATTGGCGGCATAAACATTATTTTCTAGAGTGGGGTGAATTTTATTCAGATGTTGTTGTACATCTAGTGTATCCATGATATTACTGCTATTAGTAGATTATTACAGTACAATCTACTCAATGACTAACATAGGAATGATCAATTATAGTGATTTCTAAATATTAAATTGCATTATTTTGTGTTATACAAAACGTATTTGAGTCATCAATACACTGAACAAGACGCGACACGAAGTAATGTTGAGATAAGCAACAAAATGTGAGATAAGCTTGTTGACGCATAAAGTTACTATCAATTCCACTGCAGAAATTCTTTAGATTAGAATTATTACTTACTGGTACTATATAAGACCAAGCAAGTGCAGTCATGGAGTTAGTGTATGGTCGTTTGACCGCAGTGGATCTATCAATACTACATTTGTGTTACTTCAACGCATCAAAGGCCATATATGTAAGTGTTTATTCTATTTACAAACTTACTTTTCTTTCTGTTATTTTCTTACGTGTGTATGATTTAGTGTTAACAAATTATATTTAAATATTGTGTGTGTGTAAATTTAAGCCGTGGTAGCTCAGATGGTTAGCGCAAGCTGTAAATTTCACAGTACCCGGGTTCGATCCCCGCCGGCACCAATTAAATTGTTAATTGCAATTTTAAGTGTTTATTTATTGACAAACTTACTTTTCTTTCTGTTATTTTCTTACGTGTGTATGATTTAGTGTAACAAATTATATTTAAATATTGTGTGTGTACCGCATCTACGAATACTAGAGTAGTTAAAAAATACTTTTTTAACAATGACAGTCATTAGTTGATCATTAGTGAATGTGATTCTGTTTACTTAAATTACAGGAAGACAAGAGCAGAAGGAAGAAATGGGATGATGGGAAGTAATGAAGCATTGTTATGTGAAGTTTGTTGGAACAAACATATTTTTAGTCACGTGTAAATACTTTTAACATTTTGGTTCAAAATGACACAAAATCTAAAAAATATTAGATACATCATCGACATGGACGGATTTTACATTACATATCCTCATAAACATTTTCAATGTAGAGAAATGGCTATTCTAGACGTAAAACTATCTAATAAAAATGATGCGTTTATCGATCATTATTTGTTTCGGCCAAGTTATCCTTTCAATTATTTGTCGCCAAAAGACAAAAAAAACTGTTCGTTATTGTGAAACACACGTGCACGGCATTCCATATTTTGATGTGACCGAAGAATTAAAATGTGCCTACAAACAAGAGAACATCATCCCCATATTAAATTGGTATATTAGAAATTTGTGCAAAGACGAAGTGATCGCATACAAAGGTGGTTCAACAGAAAAACAATTTTTAAAAATGTTGACGACGAATGATAGAATTTTTAATATTGAAGAATACAAATGTCCAAAATACAATGATTTGGTAAATGTCATAAATTTAAACAAACGTTATGTGTGTAATAATCATATATTTGCAAAAAATAATCACAAAATTTTACATTGTTCTTGTGACGAAGTGTGGGTTTTTTACAAGTGGTTATTGCTTGAAAATAAAATTTTCAATGAATCATAAATTTTGTTTGATTTCCCAAAAACATTAGTTATAGTACACAATATATATTAATTTTTTACACCAACACTTTCATTTTTTATTGCACCCCTTAGAACTTTAGACGTGTGTAATGTTTCACTTTATACATCCGTTTACTGCTATTGTGGCAGGACCAAGTGGATGTGGGAAGTCAAATTTTGTAACAAATTTCATAAAATCAGTTACAGAAATATGTAATTGTGATTTTAATCAGATCACATGGTGCTTTGATGAAATGCAACCTTTATATAATTTACCAAATGTTAACTATCATCAAGGAATTCCAAATCTTAATATGTTTGATGGTGAAAACCCACATCTCGTTATTATTGATGATCTAATGAGAGAGTCCGATGGAATGAATTTTTTGTGGATATATTTACAAAAGGTAGTCATCACAGGAATCTCAGTGTATTTTATTTAACACAAAATTTATTTCATCAGGGTAAAGGGCAAAGAGACATATCTTTAAACTCAAGTTATATAATATATTTTAAAAACCCTCGAGATAAAACTCAAATAAGATAGTTAGCACGACAAGTGTCACCAGATAACCCAAAATTCATTGAAGATGCCTACAGGGATGCAACTCTAGAGGCACATGGATATTTAATGGTAGATTTAAAACAGAATACCAATGATTTTTGTCGTATCAAGACAAATGTCTTCCCATTTAATGGTTTCTGTACAGTCTACGTCCCCACAAAAGAGTTTAAATACACCAAGAATCAAACAATTCAAATCATTGCTAAATGATGCATCGTCGACTCACAACGCATAAACATTTGCTAAACGCTTTGCATACGCTTAAACCAAAATATCAAAGAGCATTACTTAAAACGTGTGATGAAGAAGAAATTAACCGTATTTGTGAGTGTATTCATAACGTATTACAAGGAAAAGTACCTCTTAAAGATCAAGATAAACAAAAATTGAATAAAAACAAAAATATACTCCGTAAACTTGTGAGTAAGTGTAAAATATAAGAAAAAATATATTACAAAGGAGGGGCTTTCTTACCAATAATATTAGGTGCAATATTGAGTGGATTAGTGAGTGGACTAGCCAGTTAACATGGAAAATGCAAAGAAAATGATACTTATCGAACCTGGATTGATTGAAAAATTAAAACAAGAAAAAAGGTTAATAGTAATTTATCTCGATTAGGTATTGAAATGCAAAATTTTATGAATAGTAAGACGGAAGACCGAAAGAAATGGATGTTATATTTACAAACACTGCAAAGATACCTTCATTTTATCGAAGAAGATCGTCAACCACTCAGATTACCAATTTATTCTGATACATCTAATGAAGATTCAAATAAGTCTAAAATTGGTTTTAAAAATAAAGATAGAGATCTAAAAACTTCAGTTGATGCTGAATCTTTGTTGGAGGAGAATCGATCCATTAAAAGTAAAGAAAATGATGAAAATCCACTTTACACACCAGCTCAAATACTCAGTTTAATACCAAAAATTTATAATAAAAAGGGACAGTTATTATTAAACTTAGTTGAAACAAGTAAAAATAAAATACATTGGGATAATGAAGGTACAGTCATAATTGATAATGAAAAAATTCCTGGAAGTAATATTGTTGATTTAATAAATGATTCACTAAGACCCTTAAAAAGAAGTGATCCAGTAGGGTGGGATAGATTTGCTGAAGCATTAAAAGATATAATAAGAAATCTAAAGAAATGTGAGTTTATTAACCAACTTCAAGCAAAAGATCTGAACAAACCCTCTGAGATTGAAGTTCAAGAGTTTTTTACACCGAGTAGAGGAGATACAAAATCTATAACTAAAATAGAGTTTTCTACACCGAGCAGTAGAGATAAAAAGTCTACAACTAAAATACGTAAAAGGCTTGAGTGGGAAAAATGGACCCCGTACTAGAAGAAATTAACAGGATTTATTATGATCCATCTAATCCCGCTGGTTTTGGTAGTATTGATAAATTATCAAAAGCTATGAAGGGTAAAATGAATAAAAAGCAAGTAAAGGAATGGTTAAAATCACAAGAAACATACACATTATATAAACCTATTCGAAAAAATTCCCGCGTAATAGGTACATTCTATCAAATATTAATGAACTGTGGCAAGCTGATTTAAGTGATATGCGAACTTATTCTCAATATAATGATGGTTTCAAGTATATACTTTGTGTTATTGATGTATTTAGTAAATATTCTTTTGCAAGACCAATGAAAAAGAAAAACTCAGAAACAACTAAAGAATGTTTTGAAAGTATATTTACTGAAAGTAATTTAACACCTACTCACATACAATCTGATAAAGGTACAGAATTTGTTTCAAAAGATGTACAAAAATACTTTAAATCCAAAAAAGATTAATTACTATACCACTAACAATCCTGACATTAAGGCCAGTATTGTTGAACGATTTCAAAGAACACTAAAAATGAAAATGTGGCGTTATTTCACTCATAATAATACTTATAGATATATAGATGTTTTACAAGATTTAATATACTCTTATAATCACAGCTTTCACTCTAGTATTAAGATGTGCCCATGTGATGTAAATTCCAACAATATTATGACAGTTTGGACTAATCTTTATTATAGACGGTCAAACAAACTTTCTTTAGAAAATCCTAAACCAAATTTCAATGTGGGTGATTATGTTCGAATAACTAAATATAAAAATGTTTTCCAAAAAGGATATGAATCAAATTGGAGTGATGAAATATTTATTATATCTTCAATAATTGATAGATCTCCATGGGTTGTTTATACAATAACAGATTTACAAAATGAACCAATAGTTGGTACTTTTTATGAAAGAGAATTACAGAAAATCACTTACAACCCCACCTCACAATATAAAATAGATAAAATAATTGACACTCGTTATTCAGGTAACAGAAAAGAAGTATTAGTGAAGTGGAAAGGTTATCCAGATAAATTTAACAGTTGGATTTTAGCTTCTAGTTTAAAAGAAATATGAATAAAGAAAGTTTTTATTTAACTTTGCTCAGCAATAGTTCAATGGAATACTTTCCTGATAACAAGACCACAAATTTTTCAACGAAATTACCAAAAGCTATTAAATTAGAAGGCGAATGGTCGGTTGGAGTTGTCGAGTTTCAATATCCATGTACCATGTTTACTGTTCAAGATCATGAAAATGTTATATACATTACAAAATCTATGTTAATGCCTAATGAAGATAAACCATCCATAGTGTACTACAAAAAAAACATATTCCAGCTACCAACTATGATAACGTTGAGCATATTTTAAGAGTGTTAAATGGTATCGGAGAGAACTTGAAATTTCGCTATGATGAAATAACAAAATTTGTGTCTATTTCTGTTTTGGATAAAAATATAACATCCTTAACATTATCACCCAAATTAAGTTTACAACTAGGTTATGAACCAAATAAAAATCTCCTAGAGAGAAATTTTGGAAAGTGTCCTGCTAATTTACACTTAGGGTTACCATCTCAACTATTTCTATATTGCGACATTATCGATCCTCAGATTGTGGGTGATGTTATGACTCCTTTACTAAGAGTCATTTCATTAGATCCTACAAAATACATTTATGGTGCAAATAAAATGCACGTTTTCTCTCAACCTCACTACTTACCTGTTATGCGAAGAGAGTTCGATACGCTGGAAATAGTTATAAGATCGAGCACAGGCCAAAAAATACCATTCCAGTTTGGAACCGTGTGTATTAAACTACATTTCCGAAAATTATAATAATGAATTCTCTTCGTAATCATCATAAATGTCCATATAAAAATTATTATACACATCAAGCTGGGTCAGGAGTTGGAGTAATTTATAAGGGTGCACCATACCAACGCGGTCATAGTAAAGGGATCTTCTTAGGGGGGTTATTTAGATCAGTTTTACCTTTACTTTCAAGTGGTGCTCGAGTGATTGGTAAGGAGGCAATAAGCGCTGGAGTAGGACTTTTATCGGATATGGTTCAAGCGCGTCCTATGGAAGCCTCAATAAAAGATCGTTTAACGCAAGTTAGTACGAATTTAAAACGAAAGGCTGATGAGAAAATTGATCAATTTAACATGACAGTATCTGTGTATAAAACTAAAAGAAAACGATTGACCTCATTCATTCCACCATTAACTGCTAAAGTGAAAGCTGCGAAAAAACTTGGTCTAAAACCAAAAAAATATCAAAGACATATTTTCAAATTAAATATGTCTTTCCTTCATAATCATTCTTGCGAGTGCGTCAAGTCAGAATTGGATTTGTTTGCACTACCGTCTACACAAACTAGCATTGAAAATGGATTGTGGATTCATTATAAATCAATTTCATCTCTTGGTGATGATGGACCTATCGCACGTAGCACCTGTAAATAATTGGCTGCATTCACTTTTTAGTCAACTTGATGTTTATTTAACCCAAAACCTTGTATCACCACCTAATAATACCTATCCATATCGAGCATACATGGAAACCCTTTTAAACTATGCTCCCGCTGCTAAACAATTTCATCTTACTTGTAGTCTTTGGTATGAGGATACAGCAGGAAAAATGGATTCTACAGATGGTAAAAACATAGGATATAGGATGAAGGAAATGGAATCTCTTGTGAACAGTAGCCAGTGATTTGACTTAACTCCTGTTTATAGCCAACTCATGCTCATTGGAATCTATAAAGCATGGTAGTGTAAGATTAGAAGTGTGAATCTCACTAATACAAACAATTAACTGTATAGTTTATGCTGAGTTTGATAATATTATTGAGATAGATAAAAACAGAAATGTTACTGTAGACTATAGTAGTTAAGGTGTGTTTTGTTAGATTTTATGAGTTATGTGTAATGCATTTTGTGTGTATGTAACTATGTAAATCGTTATACAATTAAATAAAACAAATTGTATGCCATATATTATTTTTTATTTCTTTATAAATCTTCTATTTAATCTAATACAAAACTGTTCGAGTTTAAAGTTACATCGGACTCTCTCATTAGATTATCAATAATAACGAGATGTGGGTTTTCACCATCAAACATATTAAGATTTGGAATTCCTTGATGATGGTTAAAGTTAAAAAGTTAAAGTTACAGCCTATATGCGTCCCACTGCTGGGCACAAGCCTCCCCTCATTTCTGAGAGGGTTT
The DNA here is from genome assembly GCA_907164705.1 of Parnassius apollo. Taxonomy (NCBI): domain Eukaryota; kingdom Metazoa; phylum Arthropoda; class Insecta; order Lepidoptera; family Papilionidae; genus Parnassius; species Parnassius apollo. Next base: position 6,914,933 of record CAJQZP010001153.1, on the reverse strand, counting down.
TAGGGCAAGGAAGTGTCCGCCGCGCTGCCCCAATGCGTGTTGGCGAACTTCACATGTCTTCGAAATATTTTTTTCTTATTACTCAGACATGCAGGTTTCCTCACGATGTTTTCCTTCACCGCCGAGCACGTGGTAAATCAGCACTTAAAATTGCAATTAACAATTTCATTGGTGCCGGCGGGGATCGAACCCGGTTTGCTAGCGTACTGTGAAATTTACAGCGAGGGCTAACCATCTGAGCTACCACGGATGATAGTTAAAATTTGGTAAATTATATAAAGGTTGCATTTCATCAAAGCACCATGTGATCTGATTAAAATCACAATTACATATTTCTGTAACTGATTTTATGAAATTTGTTACAAAATTTGACTTCCCACATCCACTTGGTCCTGCCACAATAGCAGTAAACGGATGTATAAAGTGAAACATTACACACGTCTAAAGTTCTAAGGGGTGCAATAAAAAATGAAAGTGTTGGTGTAAAAAATTAATATATATTGTGTACTATAACTAATGTTTTTGGGAAATCAAACAAATTTATGATTCATTGAAAATTTTATTTTCAAGCAATAACCACTTGTAAAAAACCCACACTTCGTCACAAGAACAATGTAAAATTTTGTGATTATTTTTTGCAAATATATGATTATTACACACATAACGTTTGTTTAAATTTATGACATTTACCAAATTATTGTATTTTGGACATTTATATTCTTCAATATTAAAAATTCTATCATTCGTCGTCAACATTTTTAAAAATTGTTTTTCTGTTGAACCACCTTTGTATGCGATCACTTCGTCTTTGCACAAATTTCTAATATACCAATTTAATATGGGGATGATGTTTTCTTGTTTGTAGGCACATTTTAATTCTTCGGTCACATCAAAATATGGAATGCCGTGCACGTGTGTTTCACAATAACGAACAGTTTTTTTGTCTTTTGGTGACAAATAATTGAAAGGATAACTTGGCCGAAACAAATAATGATCGATAAACGCATGATTTTTATTTGATAGTTTTACGTCTAGAATAGCCATTTCTCTACATTGAAAATGTTTATGAGGATATGTAATGTAAAATCCGTCCATGTCGATGATGCATCTAATATTTTTTTAGATTTTGTGTCATTTTGAACCAAAATGTTAAAAGTATTTACACGTGACTAAAAATATGTTTGTTCCAATAAACTTCACATAACAATGCTTCATTACTTCTCATCATCCCATTTCTTCCTTCTGCTTTCTTGTCTTCCTGTAATTTAAGTAAACAGAATCACATTCACTAATGATCAACTAATGACTGTCATTGTTAAAAAAGTATTTTTTAACTACTCTAGTATTCGTAGATGCGGTACACACACAATATTTAAATATAATTTGTTAACACTAAATCATACACACGTAAGAAAATAACAGAAAGAAAAGTAAGTTTTTCAATAGAATAAACACTTAAAATTGCAATTAACAATTTAATTGGTGCCGGCGGGGATCGAACCCGGTACTGTGAAATTTATAGCTTGCGCTAACCATTTGAGCTACCACGGCTTAATATACACACACAATATTTAAATATAATTTGTTAACACTAAATCATAAACACGTAAGAAAGTAACAGAAAGAAAAGTAAGTTTGTAAATAGAATAAACACTTACATATATGGCCTTTGATGCGTTGAAGTAACACAAATGTAGTATTGATAGATCCACTGCGGTCAAACGACCATACACTAACTCCATGACTGCACTTGCTTGGTCTTATATAGTACCAGTAAGTAATAATTCTAATCTAAAGAATTTCTGCAGTGGAATTGATAGTAACTTTATGCGTCAACAAGCTTATCTCACATTTTGTTGCTTATCTCAACATTACTTCGTGTCGCGTCTTGTTCAGTGTATTGATGACTCAAATACGTTTTGTATAACACAAAATAATGCAATTTAATATTTAGAAATCACTATAATTGATCATTCCTATGTTAGTCATTGAGTAGATTGTACTGTAATAATCTACTAATAGCAGTAATATCATGGATACACTAGATGTACAGCAACATCTGAAAAAATTCACCCCACTCTAGAAAATAACTTCAGTTTGTGGCGAATATTGCTTAATGTATTTGCTATATAAGTTTCAGGGATGCTCAATGCATAGTTTTACGAGTATATTTACAGGGAACACATTGTACAACGATATTTTAGTGGATGAGATGTTTCGCTCCTATTTTATAGATAATAAGTAATAAGATTTTGTATTTTGTAAATAAAAATTTTAACAAAATTAGGTAATGTGTTTTATTGATGAGTCAGATTAGTGTAGATAGGAACAAAGCAGTATAATACAATAGCACCACGCTGAGGAAGAATAGATAATGACGGTATTCAATGAACAATAGATAAGTAGATAATAACAATGGAGCGCTAATGACGGTGGAGGCCCGCACCGGATATCAATTAGATAAGAGTTAATTGATCTGCACATCTCCGGAACCGTGCATCCTACGCAAAAATGGACCGCAGATTCGTGATCAGAGCATGCCAAAACCTATCTCTTTTTTTTAGGATCGTGAGTCGACGAACGTTGTACTTGTACCACTTCTGACTCAGTGCGCCAGAACTGGTACAACGTAACTACTAACGCTAACTGCTTTGAAATGTAATTTTGTAATTTAGAGAGTCAAATAAATTATTATTATTATTATTTTTCACGTAATTCTAATTATTTTTCTAAAATAAAAGTAGCCTAAGTTACTTTTTATAACATTATCTATATTATATGTACAACATAAAAAGCGACAGTAGCCTAATAGCAGTAAATAGCATTCTCGTCATCTGGTATTGACCAGAATTGAAAGCAGTAAATTTTTGACAACTTTTATCTAAATTAACATTGTAATACCCTTGATATAAATCTAAAAGTGTAAAATATACTTTTCCAGACAAAGATTCTAAGATTTCTGTAATATCAGGGAAGGGGTATACTTATCGTCCTCTATAGTATTTGATTTGCGGTAATCCACTACCAATCGCCATTTTTTATTACCCGATTCATCTAATTTTTTAGGCACCAATAATATTGGGCTAGACCAGTCACTTTTACTAGGTTCTATAATCCCTTCTTTAAGTATGTTGCTAATTTGACGATTAATTTCCTTTTTATGACTAATTGGTAACCTATAGGGTTTTGAAAACACTGGACTAAATTTTTGTTTCAAAAAAATATTGTGAGTGTAAATATCTGGAAAATAATCGTTTTACTCGGTCTGAATTATTCTCATTTTTCTCAAAACTACAAATATTATAATCGTTAAGGTCATGAATTGCAGGATTTATTCCTGACAATGTTACTGATTTTTCGGTAACATTTAATATTTTTATTGGTATTTTTCCCCTAATTGCCCCTAATTGTCGCTATCAAACTAGCCAAATAAACGCCATCTTGTAATTCTTGTGAACAAATAATGCAATCGGTTTGAAAATCAGTTTGAATATAATGTATGGATTCACTTCTTGGGGGAATTTCCAATATGTTAATATTATAATTATTAGTGAAAGGCAAGAAACAAGTGTGGCTTGACCCTAACTTCAAAGATAAAATATTTTTCTCGAAATCTAAACATGCTCCAAATCTATTCAAAAAGTCTCTACCTAGAATTCCATGCGACGAAATTGGTAACGAATTAAAAACAAAGAACTTGTGATTAATAACAGATCCATGAATCATTAATGGAACATAAACATATCTGATTGTTTGCACCTCGCCACCTAGACCGTTTATAATTACATTCTCTTTATGTAATGAAACACTTAATTCGATAGCATGTTTATATGTTACGGCGGATAAAGATGCGCCCGTGTCGACTAAGAAAGAATAAGTTTTACTGCATGGTGAAACTGGTAAATGAATAAAACAATTCCTATTACTACTAGCCAAAATTAAATGATTTTTTTATTCTAGAAAAAACTTATCTAGTCGGGGTTCATTTGAAGTTGATGAATCATTATATTGACTATATTTCTTTTTATCCCTTGATTTCCGCGATAATTACGAAACGTACCTACCTCGCTTATATCGTTCTCGCTGTCCTTGGCCACGTGAGTTTGAGTGGTTCTATAAACTCGATCGCTGCGAGTTTTCATGGTAGTGTCCTCGCTGTGAAAACATTTGCCGATTCCGCCCGTTGCCGCGTGGGTACCTAGAATTATGATGAAAATTCCTAGGATAATAAAGTTTCTTACTGGACATACCCATCACCTCTCCTGCGGCCGATGATGATGAAGTCTCTTCATCTTGAGCTGCTTGAATGGCATCTTTCAGAGAACTGTAATTTCTAGCAGAAATTATTGTGCTGATTCGACGATTTCGTAAGCCATCGGAAAATTGCTTGATCGCTTGTTTTTCATTAACAGTTTTCAAAATATTGTAATATTCGGTATTACCGTTGGCTTGCGATATCGTAAGGTCCACAAATAACTCTGTTATTTGTTTTCCATAATCAGCAATTGACCTATCATTTTGGCGTAATTTTTGCAATTTATTTTGAATTGCTGCTGCTCCTTTTCTTGGCAACAACTTTTTCTGCATGTCACTAACCAAGTCTTCAACATTAGAGTAGTCGTCTTGAAGACGTAATTTAGCAGATTGAGATAATCTACTTTTGAATATGAATTTAATTAAATTCTTTTTTGCATTCCTGTTTTGTTAACAAAGAATTATAATACTGAATATTGTCTACTAATTGTTTCACACTTGTTTCATCATCTGACATAACAGGTAGTAAAGTCAAAGCCGTGTTTAAATCGAAAGTATCTATATTGCTCGGATTTTCAGATTGTACACACTCGGGCTTACGCAATTTTATAATATCCTGATATAATGATTCAAAATTCTTACAATAGCTTTGATAAGGTGGAATATCGGTAGATTTAATCTTACATTCCTTTACCTTACTATTAAAATTTATTAACAACTTAGAATAGTCACTAAATATTTCATTGGCCTCTTTAAGTTTAGTATCTAAAACTTTTCCTTCACGTCTACTCGGTTCAATTTTAATTAAATATGTTCTCACATCTTTTAATTTCTCATATAAGTGATCTAAAGAAATATTCCTAACTTACCACCAATACGTAGAATAGAGTATACTATAAATAATTTTACGAAATTTTTAATATAATAATAATACGGTTAAATGACGATTACAGTACAACGAATACATGATTTAATTCAAAATATAAAGTTCAGTAATATAGACTAGAGTCCCAGATTAATGTAGTTGATTTATAAACACAATACCCTTTTTTTGCACTATTAATAGACACGCACTTTTTACTCATTTTATATGCACGTAAACGCCACTTTTAAACTTCGATCAGCGCCGGTCATACTTTATAATACGCCCTTGGTTGACTTGCCTCTTCCACATTTGTGGGGGGTTGTGGTTGCCGAAAAATAGACCTTCTTAGGGTATTTCTGTTTATCTCTGTGTTAATCCACTTTATATGACATCGCCTATATGTCCGATACAAGCAATATAGGGACCCCAGTAGAAGTACCAGCATAATGATAGACAGCAAAATATTACTCATAGTCAGGTGAAATTGCAATTGTTCAACTCCTGCCTTATTGCTTCCCACTGCGTTTTGCACAATTACGGTCTCTTCTTTAGTCTGTTTACCGCCCATCTTGGATGTTATTTTTCGTTAACTTTTTGTTAAACACGTGTACACAGTCACGCAGCTCACGATAGAACGCCATAGCTTGATTTAAATCATCAGTTGCACACAGCGACAGCATCACTCTAAATACGGCGGATTGTGTCATATTCGCGTCGCGAATTTTTTTTTTGAGTTAAACAAACGGATGATGATATAAGACTCTCTTTCTTGTATTAATAAATTTGATTATATAGGATTACTATTACACTTGTGTGTGTACTTTTATATACTCTTACTACTACTACTACTACACACCGAACATTAGTTAAAGTGGTACTCAATGTGTCCCTTGTATTGAAATGTGCGAATTGAGTAATGCCATGTCTTTCATAATTTTACTGTTGAAAGTATATTTTATTTAAGGGTTAAATCTCTATTTTTTTCTATAGAATAGGGTGATAAACAAGCACACAGTCCACCTGATGGTAAGTGGTTGCTGCGTCCTATAGACATCTACATCTTTCGTCGGTTACAAATCAAAATGCAGATGCGTTGTCACCCGTCAGGACTAAGATGGAATGCCTTGTTTCCAGTAAAATGGGTCTCCGGTTCTCTACATTCACCATACGACATACAGCAGCATTAAGCTACTACACTCAGCGTCACAAAAATCGCACCTCTCTCAGTTTGCGCGATAAATGTCTGTAATGGCTAAATTAAGCTACTATTTCACGCTGGTATTCTGTGAGAGCGTGGTCCTTCCCCGGTCGAGCCGACCCATTCGTGCTACAACTATACTACTAATGTACTGCAGCATGGCTCTACCACGTAATTACTTATACGTGTAATTACTCTAATTATCAATTTTTACTAAGAATAACACACCGAAATACCTTTTTTTCTCACAAAAATAGTCAAAACATAAGAATGTGCCGGCAATTTGCTCAGTACTATATTAGGATGCAATAACATGTCGGGTGTGGCGGGGAGCAAGGGGCAGGGTCTGGCGCTAATCTCGCGCGCTTTACGATAGCAAGTTTCGACATAATAAATAAATTGGTTAGGTACCGAGGTGATCCTATCGAATAATGTTCGTCCGAATATTCGGTTCGGTAAAAGTTTTACCTAACTTTCGGCCGAATATTCGTATTCAATGAAATCTATATTCGGCCCGTATTACTATTTACGCCACACCCGATATATAAAGTACAGATGTGAGTGATTAATGAGCGAAGTGATTTAGGTTTTGGAAGAAGATGTTTGTGCGGCTGGTGTACCAGGGAGACACGCCGGTGCTGCAGCTGCTGGGATCTGCCACCGACAAGGAGCCGCTGCAAGAGCTGCCCCTGCAGGCCTGCTATTCGGTCTCTGACATCGGCGCTCAGCAGTTCGACCAGTTCGGCAAGATATTCACCGTTAAGTTGCAGTACGTCTTCTACAAGGAGCGACCTGGAGTCAGGTGTGTTATTCACTATAACTTCACTTAAATTTTTTTAAGAATAAAGGTGACAAACTAGCACACAGTCCTAACAGTAAGTGGATACTGTGGCCCATAGATATTTAGATCTATCCTCGGCTAAGAATAAAAATGCTGCACCCCTGAGGATTAAAATGAAATAACTCGTATCCAGTATACAGGGTTTCCGTTTCTCTACACACATCATACCAAACATTGAGCTATTATTTTACGCTGGTATTCTCTGAGAGCATGGTCCTACCCAGGTTGAGTCGACCCATTCGTGCGCCTAAACCATAATATAGCTGCAACATGTT